>CM076575.1:378034836-378595745 GCA_034641835.2 Pinus albicaulis
TCCATGAGATTTTTTTTTTTTTTTTAATTGATTTGTTAATAAAATTATGTATGTTATATTTTCAAAAATTTTAAAAATACACATATATATTCATTAAACAAAACAATTTATTGAAATCAATTTTTTTTTTTAAATTGTTGAATCAATTGAAATGATGAAGTTTTATTGTCTCCTTTTTTTTTTTTTTACATAACAATCCTTTTTCTGATCCTCCAGATCACACAAAGTGCAGGAGGAGAGCATACTCAAGAATTATTAATTTTTTTTTAGATGTAAGAAATAAGGCTACCTAGTTACACTTCCCCGGCAACGGCGCCAAAATGTTTGGTCAATTTAGTGTGTCCTAAATTGCTAACATAAATTATCAACTAGGGATTCGTAAGCTGACGAAGTGTGGCGCACTATATGTGCAAGATAACCTATCTCTTACTTTTTGTCGTTTTTGGATTTTTATGAAATTCTAAAAGACAAGTATGGTTATGGATATTCAAGGCAATGATGTCCTTTATAATGATTTACCAACTTGAAACTGAAAAAAAAGGAATTTGAAACATACAATGACAAAACTTGAAAGGAAATGAAAATGTGCTACTGAAATGAAAAAGGTGCTACTAATCTAATAAATCAAAACAGTGAACTAGTGAGCATGAAACCAAACTATTCTTGCTGCTGTCTAAACACAAAAGAAAGTATGCTGAAAGAAATCCAAAAGTTGCAATAAAGTAAATCTAAATCAAATTACATCAACTTGTCTTCTGATCCCTCATCATTAGTCCAGCTATGATTTTCGGAAGTAACCATAAACAACTTGAGTAACTGATATCTAACTTGCATAAAGTAAACTAATATCAAACCACACATTCATAATTCAATCCCTCACCATCAGTCCAGCTGTGGCTTTCGGAGGTAACTGAAGATGTCATGCACAATTTAATATTTCTAACTTGCAGAAAGGAAACTAATATCAAACTACACATCCATAATTCAATCCCTCACCATCAGTCCAGCTGTGGCTTTCGGAGGCAACTGAAGATGTTATGAGCAAATTAATATATCTAACTTGCAGAAAGGAAACTAATATCAAACTACATATTTCATAATACAATCCCTCACCATCAATCCAGCTGTGGCTTTCGGAGGTAACTGAAAATGACATGAGCAATTTAATATATCTAACTTGCAAAAAGTAAACTAATATCAAACCACACACTCATACTTCAATCCCTCACCATCAGTCCAGCTGTGGCTTTCGGAGGTAACTGAAAATGACATGAGCAGCTTAATATATCTAAATCTAACTACTGAAACAAATGTGCAAGACTGAAATAAACAAAGCAGTGATGAATTAAACAAAAAGTAAATTAGCAGCAGAACAATATTGATTCCATGTCATTAGTCAAAAGATATGCAAATGCCCGGGCTGCCATGAAAAATTATGCTAAAAGCTATGATTTCAAAAAGCAATCTAAGTAAGAAAATATGACAAAACAGAATTGAAAGCAACTTATCTAGAAAACATGTAAAAGCCTCCTTGGATAGCAGGGGCCCTCTGCTACCAATTTGGTGAAGTCCTTCAGCTCCTTAAAGATAAGATCACAATAGCATCAAAGAACTAAGCTTCTTTATTCAAAAACTCATAAATTTACATCCCATTCCATCTTGAACTTTGTTACAAATCTACTTCTTCATTACTTTCTCATTACTTTCTCATTACCTATGATAGGAGAAAGCTTCTCCTATTTATACAAAATATGAGGAGACATCTCATTAATGGGAGTCCATGAATCTCTCCCTCCATCTCTAGAGTTACAATCAAAATAGGAAATGATAAGACACATGTCTTTCTAGAGTTTCAACACAACTTGAAGAATGAGACACATATCCTCTTAGAGTTTCAATACAACAAGGAAGTGAGACACATATCCTCTTGATCCCATAATCTTCTCCAACCAAATTCGAATTTGGCCTTAGAGTGCCACATAAGGGTCTTCTAGAAGTCTCATTTTGACCTACACATGTTACAAAACTCATAACACATATATAGATATATGAAACTATGTTAATTTTCTAGTTTCTAATCATAAATTCACTTAAAATACATAAAATAAATAACTTTGGAAAACAAGGATCCTAACCTATATATTTATGAAAATGGTTACTTGATGTAGGGTTTTAGGTCAAATGGCTATGAAATAAGAGCTAAATGGTTATGACATAATGGAAATATGTATGAATATGGAGAACATTTTTGAGACTCAACAATGATAAGGAGTAGACTTTCTGTTCTTGATCTTGTAATATTCCACGAGCCTTTTCACCAACTTGGATGTAAAATGGGATCCCTGATTTGTCACAATTTCTCTTGGAACACCAAAACGAGTGAAGATATCCTCAAAAAGAAAATTGACTACAGGACGTTCATTAGAAAAAGTTAATTCCTTAGCCTCGACCCATTTAGTGACATAATCAATACATACCAAAATATATTTCTTTTGTTTAGATGGTGGATTGATTGGTCCAACAAAATCCAAGGCCCATTTTTCAAAAGGTTCAATGAGTACCTGAGGTTGTAATGGAATTTCATCTGAAGGATTAGGTTTCCCTACCCTTTGGTAGCCGTCACACCTTTTGACATATTCTCTAGCATCTCTAAAGATGGATGGCCAATAATATTCCAAATGAAGGATTTTATAGGCTATCCTCTTGTCACCAAAGTTTCCACCACAAGGTTCATCATGACATGCCTTAAGAATTTCAGGCATTTCATCTTCTCGAACACAAATTATGATAATGAGATCTGGGCCTCTTTTATACAATTCATTAGTAATCCATGAGTGAATAATTTTTCTTTTCTCGCTAGGAAAAAAATGTGAAGGTAATTTTCATGTGACTAAGTAATTAGCAATATCTGCAAACTAAGGAGTTTGAGTAGTTATTGCAAAAATATATTCATAAGGAAATTTATCCTCAACTAGAGTGTCATCTTTGATATTTTGAATTCTAGACAAGAAATCAACAACTGTGTTTTTTTTCTAGGTCGGTCTAGAATGGTGATGTTGAATTCTTGCATGAGTAATAACCATCTTGTAACTCTGCCATTAGTGATGGATTTATTCATTAAGTATCTAATTGTAGAGTGATTTGTATGAAGAAATGTTTCATAGCCTGTGTTATAATGTCTGAATTTGTTGATAGCATGAACAACAACTAATAATTCCTTTTCAATTACAGTATAATTTAACTCTTTTGGAGTCAAATTATTGCTTGTGTAATAGATGACATAGGGAATCAAATATTTTTGTCCTACAGCTCCCAGAGATGTATCTGAAGAATCTGTTGAAATGTGAAAAGGTAATTTCCAATTTAGACCTCTTAAGATGGATGCTTCAGAAATTTTTGTTTTTAAAGTTTCAAATGCCAACTGGCTATCATGATTCCAACTAAATTCAAAATCTTTGGTAAGTAACTTGAAGAGTGGAGATGTTATTTTAGTGAAATTTTCTATAAATATTCTATAATATCCTGTGAATCCTAGAAAACTTCTAACATCCTTTTGACAACTTGGAAATCATAGTTTGGAGATGACTTCAACTTTAGATTTATCAACTTTAATTCCATCTCCTGAAATGTGATGTCCTAAAACAATCCCTTCTTTAAAACTCATAAAACATTTTTCATGGCTTAGTGAAAGGTTTGTTTCCTTACATCTTTTAAGAACCTTTTCCAAATTTTCTAAAGCTTCTTCAAATTAATTCCCATAAACTGTAAAGTCATCCATGTACACCTTTACACAATCATGTATTAGATCAGAAAAATTTCCTAGTACTGCCCTTTGGAATGTTGCAGGTGCATTTCACAATCCAAAAGGAAATACTTGGTAAGCATAAGTCCCCCATGGATAGGCGAATGTGGTCTTAACTTGATCTTCAGTTGCTACTTGAATTTGATTGTAACCACTAAAACCATACAAGAATGAGAAATACTTTTTACCTGCTAATGTATCCAATACTTGATCTAGAAAGGGTAAAGGAAAATGATCTTTTAGGGAAAATTTCTTCAATTATCGATAATCAATGCATACCTTCCATTTACGATTCTTTTTGGGCACAATCACTAAAGGGGAAACCAACTGACTGTCTGAAATTGGGTAAATGAAGTTCACATTCAACAATTTTTGCAACTCTTCTTTCACAATTTTCCTAAGATTTGGATTTATCCTTCTTTGAGGTTGTTTGATAGGTTTACAATTTTTCTCAATGTAGATGTGATGTATACAAGTCTTAGGACAAATTCCTTTCATGTCAGAGCATTCCCATGCATATGCAGAAGAATGTTGTTGTAATGTTCTGATTAACTTTTCCTGTTGTAATCTCTCCAAGTTATTGTTTATGTTCAAAGTTTTCCCTGGAAAGATTTCAACTGTAGAGCTACAAAATTCTTCCATAGAATAAAGAGACATCTGCCTAGATGAAAAATATTCAATATTGGATTTTTCTTGAAATTGATCATGTTCATTCATATTATGGAGATGATTCAAAATTTCCCATTGAATTTAATATTTGACTATCTTCACTAATGGTTGAAATAGTAAAGAGAGGTTGTATATCATTGTCATCATCAATCCATTATTTGTCATCTAACTCTATGATTATTTTTTCTGGAGGATATAAAGTGAATTTATTTGTTGAGTTACCATCATAGATATACATGTCACCATATCTACAGCTAATGAAAGCATCAACTGTAGCCAACCAAGGTCTTCCTAATATAAATGGATGTCCTCCTAGATTATTCTTAGGAGTTAAGATCATAAAATCAATAGGATACTCCCAAGAGTCTAAGCATATTGAGATATATTCTAACACACCATCTGGCTTGATTACAGATTTTTCCGCTAATTGCAGTAATGTAGGTGTATAGAGAAGTTAGTACGTTTGAGTTGTTACATGGTTTTTTTGCTCATGATGTTTATTGTTGCTCCTAAATTAGTCAATGTATTTGGAATTTCAAAACCATTGATATGTTTTTTTACAACTAGACTTCCTAGATCTAAATATTTTTGTATGGAAATTTTTCCCATCATTATGTCTGCAATTTTTCCTACTAGCTAGATTCTTTTTATTTCTTTTGTTTCTTTTCCTGGTTTCTTCATACTCAACTCTTTTATTGTTTTGGCTAGAATTTGAATCTCTTTAATGGTCTGTAAAAAAGGTATTTTGATGCTAACATTTTTCAGTTCATCTAGAAAATCATAATTGGGCAACATAATATGCTTTTCTACCCCTTTATCAACTTGTAATCTTTTAGGAAAAGGAGGTGTAGAAGTAAGTACTGATGGTTGCTCTGTGATAGGAGTTGAGTTTACTGTTTCTTTTTGCTTTCATTTTCAGAATTCTGGTTTTGAAGAGATGTTACTTCCTCAAAACTTTTATTTGGTTGTAGAGAATCTTCCTCAAAATTATCTTGTTCTTGAATAACTATAGAAGGCTTTTTATTTACTAGTATCCTACCAGATCTAAGTTGGACATCATTAAGATCTGAATGAGTAATCATGTAGGTTGGAAATTGTTGTCCTTCTATCATATAGGTATTTTTAGGATTTTTATTATTGGGGTTTGATAATGGTTGGGCAGGTAGCTGATTTTGTCTTTGTGGAAATGGTAATGAAAGTTGTGGATTTTGGTTTTGGAGTTGGGGTCATTGATTTTATTGAGGAATTTGTTGGGAAGGATAGTTTGGATATGATGGAGAATATTGATAGTATTGAAATAATCTTCCATAGGGATTTTTCATTCTTTGTGCCCAAGATTGAGATTGAGATTGAGATTGAGATTGAGGCCAAGGTTGCTGCCAAGAATTCCAATTATTTGGTGGGGTCTAAGTATACATTTGATTGTTGAAGCCTTGAGTTTGTGGCTCCTGCCATGGTCTTCTAGAGACAATGCAAAGAGATTCTGTTGGATTTGAATTTTTTTCTTCTTGAAAAATAGCCTTAAGTCCTGGAATTGAAGGGCAACTCTTAGTTTCATGATTTTCTGAAAAAAATCATATTGGTGTCTATGACTTTTGCATCAAGAGGAAATTCTCTTAAAGCATGCTTCTTTCTACATTTGGGACAGAAAATAGCTAAAGAATCAGTATCATATTTCTGCTTGTTTTGTAATTTAAGGGTGTCTATATGTTCACTAAGACTCCCTAAAATATATGTTTTAAATTCATCAAGCATGTTTCCAATTTCTACCCAACTTACTGTTCCAGTTGCAGATTTATTTACTCTAGCAAGAGAAGGGTCTCTTGGACTTTTCCCAGTTTTTGCTTTTACCCTTGAGAGATGAATACATAATTCACCAATGTTAGATAATGGAAGTTGAGAGATATCTCCCTATCCCATCATGTTGAGGATGTCTATCCATTCATCTCTAACGGATTTTAGTAAAAGAGCTTTTAAATTATCTTGATCTAAATTCTCCATTTTTGCTCTTTTTATGTTATAATTGAACCTTTCAATTAAATCTTCCAAATTCTCATCCTCTTTTTGCATCATTTTAAATACTTCATCCTTGTGATTGATGAGTATGTAATAATACAAATATCTTTCTAAAAATGCTTGCTTCATGTCATTCCATGTTCTAATAGACTGAGTGATTAAACCCATAAACCATTTTAAAACTGCTCCTTTCAATGTTGAAGGAAACAAATTAAGTTTTTGAGAGTCTTATAAATAATCATAAGTTATGCATAAGACTTCAAATTAAAATTACAAAAATGTTTCAGGGTCTTCACTTTTTAATCCGTGAAAATTTGGGAGCACAAAAGGTGAGATATTTTTCATTGTGCCATTTGTCTCTCCAACAACTATAGTGAATCCAAAAGAACTATCAATTTCCCTATTTCTTCTGCCTCCTCTTGCATTTCCTCTACCTCCTCCAAATATTATATTTTATCCATTTAGAATTTCTCCTTCTACTTATCCTCCTTCTCCTCTTCCTGCCATTATAGATACTTCGGAGCTAATATAAGATTCAACCTGCAAGGTTAACTGCTCTTCCTCTGGTTCTTATATTAATGGTATGTTGAAGAAAGGTTCTTCCTCTTCCTCTCCACTAGGAATTTCTAACTCTTCAGCTAAAATATGTTCCCCTGTAGAGGTGAAAAAGGTTACTCCTTCTGTTGGAGATCTAGGATCTTCCTCCTCTAAGACTACCTTAGTGAAGTAGGAGATCCTCCTAATTGGATTTCTAACCTTAGGACTTCAGGAAGTCTATGGCTAGTGAAGTATGGAATATGAGTTTGATATGGAGGTGTATCACTTCGTGGTCTTGGTGGAGTAAGTGGTGGTGTAGGAATTAAATTTCTGCCTCTAGCTATGAATCTACCCCTAGAGTCTCTTTCTCTATGCATATCATTTTTTTAGATGTAAGAAATAAGGCTATCTAATTACACTTTCCCAACAATAGCGCCAAAATGTTTAGTCGATTTAATGTCTTAGATTTCTTACATAAATTATCAACCAAGATTTGTAAATTGATGAAGTGTGGTGCAATGTATGTGCTTAGTTAACAATCTTCTTACTTCGTTGTATGTATTTTTATGTTGTTTTGGGGGTTTTGTTCTTCATGTCTAAGGATGTTAATATAAAACTATGAAAGGAATCAAATGAATCTAATGAATTTTTAAGAAGCAAGAAAAGGAAGTGTTCCTAAGTTAAACTAATTTGCATAAAAATAAATCAAAGACTGTTGACTAATCTGAAAAATAGGGTATCTATTCTAATGAATTCTACTTTAACATTAGTTCTATTCCATGGATAAGTCTTATAACTGAAATTGAAATTGCAATGCTATATTAAGTGAAAGCAGAAAAATACAACAACTAATGTATTTTTAGTTACTCCAACATTCAATATGAAGTGTCACCTTCTTGAGATGATGTTAAGTAACTAATTATACCTTAATCTCTAATGATCTAGAAAAGCAAGTAAAGTGTACGAAGGAAAAAAGATGAAGTATGTTTACTTATTCCAACGTTCAATATGAAGTGTCACCTTCTTGAGATTATGTTAAGTAACCAATTATACCTTAGTTTATAATGGTTTAAAAAATCAAGTAAAGTATGTAAAGGAAAACTCAGTAATTGCATGAATTAGACATTCAATCATTCAGTCTAGAAATATGATAAAATCACCTTCTTGGAATGACCTTTAGGAACATCAATGATGCAATTAAATTAGGATATAAAAAGAAATGTAAGGGCATGAAAATTTAAATATTAACCAATTATAAACAAATAATGTATTTTTGATTACTCTAGTATTCAATATGAAGTATTATCGTCTTGAGATGTTGTGTAAGCAATCAATTATACCTTAGTTTATAAGTTCCTAGAAAGCAAATAAAATATGCAGAGGAAATCTCAATAACCATATGAATTAGATATTCAATAATTTAGTTTAGAATCATCTTCTTGAAATGTCTTTTTATAACACCTTATTACGTAATCATTGATAATAATCTAAGAAATAAATAAACAAAGAAGAACTAATAATCGTGAATTTATTGCTTCAAACTTGATTTCACTTGAAAACAGAAAGACCTGATTTCTCATAAATCGTTTTAGAAAGATCACACAACGATTCAACACAATTATTTTTTAACTTTATGATATTGATCAAAATCTTAAATATTAATTCACTCTAAACAAAAATTGATGAAATCAAAGGTAATAATCTAAAACAATGAACGAAAAACCTCCTCCTATGCAGGGGGCCTCTGCAACAGATTTGGTTGAGATCCTAGCTGGTTAAAGACACACTTACGCAATCATTGAAATGAAAAATTTCCTTGTATTATAATATAATGAAGTCTTAAAACAATACACAACGTTTCAACAAAAACTTAACATAAAACTTAATTATTCTCGGTTCTCTACAACTGGTATTTATATAAAAAAAACATAAATGTTATGAGCTAATTTTGCTAAAAGTGGCTAATCTTAACCATCTTATAGAATTGTAATTTCTTTGTTTAACTCTTGATTTGCTACGATCGATAAAATCAAGAGTCCTTCTGTTCTCTGCTAACATCCTTTGACCAGACTTTGACCACGATCTAAGTCATCCTTTTCTATCGATCTCGATCAAGTAGATAGGATGAAATCCATGTGGAGATGATTCTGGAAATGCCCATGTGGCTTGTTTCTCCATTTGAACCCTGGAACCTGTCAGACCATGAGAATAGCTACGGAACCTACGATTAGCTATAGAATAGGCTGCATTCTGTAGCCAAATTACAAAAATCCATTCGAATAGAAAGAACATCATAATATAACATGGAAATCATTTAAATGCATTCCTTTAGACAAAACATGACATTTATCATTGATTGGTATGTGAAATTTTGAGAAATAAAGGGGAAAAGGGTGAGAAAGCATGTTAGAGAGAGGATAATTCTAAGGTTCAACACCATGCCACATAGGTTTCAATTTATCACCACCTAACTTATCATGTGCTTGATCATAGACTAAGACTTGGTCACCTTCTGAAAAGATGAGAAGATTGATGTTTCAATCATATTTAGCCTTAACATGTTTTTTATGAGCCTCACTGACTATTGCAGCATTGCAGTGAGTTTCATCTAACTGTGCTAAGTATAAAATACACTCTTACTCTACAGAGGTAGCTGATAATAACTCAATGGATAGTTTTAATGATGGAATTTCACATTCAAATAGAAAAACGACTTCCAAACATAAACGAGTTGGAAGGAGTAAAACCAATAGATGTTTTTGCAGAGGTAGGATATGGCCATAAGGCTGGAAAAAACATGGTATGCTAGTTAGTGTTATAAATGACGAAAATTTGCTTGATCATATTAGTCAAAACTTCATTTAAAAATTCAATTGGACCATTTTCCTTTGGATAATAAGGTGTAGAGTTGTCATGGCATAAGCCGAACTTAGTAGAAATTTCAGTCATCATAAAGTTTCAAAAGTGGCTACCATCATTCGTAAAAATGGCTTGGGGAATGCCAAATCTAGAATTCCCATGATTGAATATGAAAATAGTTGTGCTCTCATAGTCATTTTTCAATGTAGGCATCACCTTGGCCCATTTTGAAAAATAATCTACTGCGAGAATAATATACCGATGCTCCTTGGGCGAGTGAGAGTTACATGTAATTAAATAAATGCCCCATTTTGAAAATGAACCGAAAACTATGATTGGGTGAAGAGGAGATAGAGGTGCACACATCTTTCGATTAAAAATTTGGCAATTGTGGCAATTCCTAACTGCAATAATACAATCTTTAAAGAGTGATGGCCAAAAATAGCCAATGCGCAATATTTTTTGGGTAGTGGCAAACCCAAAAATATGACCACCACATGCTCTAGAATGGCATTCATTTAATGCTTTCTCATCTTCTTTGTGTGTTAAAAAACGTCAGTAAATGGAATCAACACCATGACGATAAAGTGTATCGCCAACAATACTATATTGCTGGTATTCGTATCAGATTCTACCAGGATTAGTTCATGAGAGTTCGGGCCAAAATTTTTGAGTTTGAATATATATAATGATATCTTCATACCAAGGATCCATACAACTCATGAGAAGCAAGGATTCATCGAGAAGATGATCCTCTGCCAGAGTTTCAAATTCAGTATACAGAAAGTCACATAATAATTCTGCAAATACCAATGACTTCTTAGAATTATATTTTTCAAATTCCAAATCAATATCTTGCAGGATAAAAATCCATTTAGAGTATTTACCCCTAACATTTTTTTATTCAAAATATAAATCATAGGGCCGCAATCAGATATCACAATTTTTTTGTTTAAAATTTTGTAGTGACAAAAGCGTTGGACAACCTGAACAACTGCCACAACCAATTTCTCCACGTGCATATTTAATCTCAGTAGGTGTAAGGTTCCTACTCAAATAATAAATCACATGTTCAACAGAAGATTCATATTATTGAACTAATACCATTCCTATGGTCGAATTGGATGCAAATAAATACAAAAATTAATCTCGATGATAATCAGGTGGATGCAGTGAAGGTGCATGGGTCAACATGTGTTTCAATGCACCAAAATATTTTTTAGCAAGAATGTCCCAAATGAATGGCATGCCTCTTTTCAAAAGTTGAGTAAAACCTTTAGTTAACTCAACATAGCTAGAGATAAATTGACGTAAAAAGTTTGCTTTCTCTTGCAAAATTTGGAGCTAGAAAAGAGTGGTAGGAGGAGGTAAATTGATGATAACCTTGACCTTGAGTGGATTGACATGAATGCCTTCCTTAGAAACGATAAATCCCAAAAATGTTCCTAATTGAACATAAAAAATGCATTTATATGGATTAAAATGAATATTGTAATGCCTACATAGGAGGAAGATAACTCTTAAATGCATAGGATGATCTTGTCCTCCCATAGAATGGGCTGGAATTCATCCAGGTAGGGTTGCACAATATGTTTGATATTGTGAAATGCGTAAGACATGGCCGTTTGAAAAGTAGTATCGATGTTCTTTAATACAAAAGGTAGTTTTTGATAGGGAAACATTTCCCATAGAAAAATGAATGCAGTTTTTGGATGATCGACACAGAGTATGTTTTTTTGATTATATCTAGAAAATCTTTCCATAAATGAAAATATTTCATTTCCGACACAATCATAAACAAGTTGATCGATGTAAGGGGTAGGATAATTTTATTTTGGGAAAGTATTATTGAAATCCCTATAATCAACACACACTCGAATATTTCCCTATTTCTTGTTCACTGGAACAATATTAGATACCCATTTAGTTAAGGGAATATGATAAATAAAACCTTCTATAAGTAAATTTTCAACCTCAGCCTTAATAGCAGCAACTTTTCGTGGATGAATTGGACACAATATTTTTTTGATAAGTTTAGCATCTGGGTATGTCTTGATTTCATGAACCACAATATTAGGATCGATTCCTAGCATTTTCTCGTATGACTAGGAAAAAATGTAGCGAAATTCCTGAAATAGGGCCTTATACGTGTTGATTTTTTCAATTGAACATGAAGCACCTCTATGAAAATTTTCAATAATTCCCAATTTAACTTAAATGTAAATTGGTATCGTTTAAGATATGTTTCCTAAATTATTTTTTGAATTTGAATGAAGGATTAAAATGGGACTTTGAGGATCATTGATGTATCCAATCGAAAATATGGATGAAAAGTCATTCTCAAATTTATCAAGGTTAGGTAGAAAAGACGAATGATGACAAAAATGATCCCATGGAAATTCATCCAACGTCATAATATCCATAATAATTTTGTCAGTTGAAAATGTTTGATCGAAAGGATTAGGAAAATATGCCAGTGTTAAACCTGATAGATGAGTATACTCATTTCTAATCACATTCACTTGATAAGTTTCAATTGATGATGGGTTGGAAAGTGATTGAACTAACTCATAAGCTAATTCAAATGGGTTTAAAGGCATATCACTGCCATATAGGTCTAACTCAGGCTCTGAAGGAACAATCCAGGGATCAATAGATGGCATTATACTTGATAAAATCATGTTGAGATTGGAAATATTACGAAGAAAATTTGGAGGAGGCATGGAAAAATTTCCCATGAGAGATGAATCCTTGAGAAAATATACTCCAACATCTTCATAAGAAGTAAGCATATTTCCAAGATAAGGACACTACCCGTAGAGGTAGGATCTTAAGTATAGTAAGACAACTGATCAAATTTCATAATTTTCCCTTTATGGAGGAACATTATCATTTGAAAAGATGAGACTACAACTATCATAGCATGAGACCAACTTCGTCCTAGTAAAAGGTTATATTCGAGCTGAGCATCAACAATATCATGTCAACTGCAATAGTTTCACCTTCTATCTCTATAGGAAAATCCTGAATAATCCCAAATGAGGGAAAACCTCTTCCATCGAAGGCTTTTAAAATTGCGGGAGATTGATGTATTGTTAGTCAACCAAGGTATTTCCAATAATAAATAGACATTATACATGTATATTCTCCTTCATCAATTACCGTGTGAAAAAATAGCTTGGTTTTAACGAAAACTGGTATCTGGAAAGCCATTTGATGTGGGAGTCTAGGTACATAATTTTCTAGATCAAAGATAATTGGATTAGAGTCCCGAGGGTTAATAGATCCTATGGCTACCAAAGGTAATTTTCTCCGTGTTGGAAAATTTTGCAGCACTTCGAGGGCTAACAATTCTGAAGGTGACATATCAAGGTCTTTAACAATGTTGTAATTCTGAGAAGCTCTTGTATGTGGTTTGAAATATGAATTTCAAAGAACACCTTTAGGAGGTGGTTCAATTACCATGTCAGAACTAGGTTTCTTAGTCTTGAATGGTTCATAAGGAGGAGGAATTGACGTGGAAGTTTTACTGGATGAATCAACATCATTTGCATTTACAGGACCCTTAGATCCATAATCTTGAGATCTCGTAGAAACCACAATTTAAGAAGACATCATCATGATATCTACCGATGAGTTGGAAGAGGATGCGTTGTGAGAGACCATTTTATTGTCCTAAGAATGGAAAGGATCCTTAAGAACAATGGGTGTGGGTGAACCTTTGACGAATTTAGTTACCTCGGTGTGATGGGGGCATTCCTTCATGTAATGATATTCATCACAAACTAAACAAGGATAATAGGGTTTCCTCTTCTCGTTAGATGGTTATGTTTTATCAGTTTTCTCTTTTAAATAATTTTTTTTTTTGGTTTTACCCTTCCCCTTGTTTTTACCTCTGGTTGATTTACTTTTACTGGTAGATGAATCTACAACATTAATTTTAGAAGTATTTTCAAGAGAATAGTTTCCTTTGAGTGAATCTAGTAAGGTTATAATTGGAGTGTTAATTTTGGATTATTTCTTTTTACCCTTGGATGTATTAATGGTACCATTTACACCATCTATGGCATGAGATCCAGGAGGAGTTTTTGTTACTTGATGAGGGTGAGGTAAATCTGGAATATTTTCATAAAACGTGCTAGACTACGTGTAAATGACGTTCAGATAATGGGCACGAGCAATAAATTATTCTTCCGTTACAACACCTCCCTTAGCTATATCTTCAGTAATATTTGGAAGTAAATATTTGGTGAACCACTGAGCCAAAATCTGATCTGGGATTAAAAATTTAACCAAGTGACATCTACATATTCATTCGTGAGTGTGATCGGAAATATGGGTAGATGAATTATGTTTAAGTGAGGTCAAAATTTTGGTACCAATATCATACGAGATTGGAAATTGAAAATGGGTTAACAAAGCAATTAATAATGTGTTGAAATTATGGAAGGAAGCTCATGGTAACTAAATGTACCATTTTGTGGTTGAACCAATCAAGGTTCACTGAAAAGGTCTTAATCAAATGGAATCATCGATTAATGAGTTGGATGTACACAAATGATCATACGTCATAACATGGTTTGAAGGGTCCACTCCTGATTTTCCTTCAAACTTCAGAATGTCACTAGGTAACTTTGTAGGCAATGTCAGCCAAAAAGGAAGATAGTATATAGGATCATTTTTTAACCGAGACAAGTCTGATAAATCCAAGGTTGCTATAAAAGCTAACTTCATGTTAGATTCTTGTGGTGAAAATTGATAACCCTAAGGGACATATCCGGTACCTGGAGGAGGGTATTCGAGATATCTTGGAATGGCCTAAGCAGTTGGGATTTGCATTCCTCCAAGGTAACTAGGATTAGCCATACCAAACTGAGGTTGAGATAGTATTTGAAACTTATGACTAGGGTACATTTGATTCTGGAAAGGCGGATTTGGTCCCATTTATCCTAATTAATACTACCCCTGAAATGTTTGGCCTTAAAAGAACTGTCCTTGATAAGCCTAACCTTGAAAAGGTTGACCTTGAACAAATGGGACCTAAAAAGGCATACTCTAAAAGGTTGTTTTCAAATTTACTACACTAGGATGTCCCAAAGGCATTTGAAGTATAGACTGGACCATAGTTCCGACTTGATAAACAGTAGTCTAAAGGATAGCTTGTGTAATAATTTACGTTGGTACTTGAAGGGTAATAGGAATAGAAACTTGAGGTACTCCTCGGACGGGTGTTTGATGAGTATTGGGTTGCTGAATAAATGTTTTCACAATAGGTTGGGTAGGAGTATGAGGATTACTCAGACCAGCTTTTTGACTACTCAGAATAGATGCCCTTGGGATAACTTGAGGAATTCATTGTACATGTTGTTGGACATGAGTTAAAAAAAATTGTATAGTTGTTGAGCAGGTTGATTAATGGGAATTTTTGGGGTATGTTGCAAAGATTTTTTATCAAACAAAGGATTCCATATAGTACTCATCCCTAGATAAGGAGTGCCTACTAAGGGTTGTGACACAAAAGGTTGACCTAAACCAGTTTGAGACATCAGACTGTACTTGGGATAGTTACTAGGTAAAGGTTTTCCTACAACTGTAGGGTATGTTCCAATGAAAGGTTGTCCTCCTGAAAGAGGTTGGTTACCCCTAGGCGTATTGTAACCACCTAACATGTAAACTTGAGGGTTACTCCCAGAAATCATGTGAATGAATTAGTATGAAGTCAAATTGTGAGCAATAGACTCTGATAAATTGGTTGACATAATTGAAGCTTGAGAAGAAGGAGACACTCCTAAAAAATCTCCAGTAAGATACTGGTACCCAATAGGAACAGAAGGACCACCATATAATAAGGCTTCTAGAGAAGATGGAAACATGGATGAATCATTAGACACTGTTTTAGAAGCCATATTAGATATATTAATTCTTGGTAAAGAGTTGAAAGGGAATACATCGATGTGGATGATTGCAAAAAGATGAATATGCAAAGTCAAATGGTGAAAGAAACCAAGGATCTATTCGAAAAGGAGAAAGAGGTATATCTAATGGAAAGTGTTGTTCATCGACAAAATTTGGACTAGTGGGAGTTTCTTCTTCATTATCCCTAGTAATTTCTTCAATACTAATGAGGCAAGGAGGAATATTATCAGTAATGATAAGTTTTACCTTTGGTGAACATGGAGCGGGAGTAGGGGCTATAACGTTTGAAGGAGACTCAAGTTCTGAAATATGAAACTCAGGTTTAGATATTTCTGGTTTAGTTAACTATGTACCTGAGACTTCACAAGTGACATATTATACTGTAATGGTTTTGATAACTTTTGGTTGAATTTTTTCTAAGTCTATTTCAAATGTATGAGATCTGTTTACTTCAAATTTAGGATATACAACAATGGATGTTTCTGGTTGTTCTGAAGACCCAAATCCTGTTGATTTTACCCTTTCATCTTTTATTTTCCCCAATTGACTTAGTGTGTACTCAGGGGGTTTCCCCTGCATTCTATGTGAGTGTCTCAACATTTCAACCACGATTAATTTTTATTACAAAATCACAAAATTTTAATTAATCACACCTAAAGCCTCTAATATATAAAAATAAACAAATCAACATGTGTTATGAAATATAGGAGTCAAACCACACACAAGCAGTTTGTTTTCACAGTAAAATCACTAGTTGATGATGAAATCCAATGTCGTAGAGATTAATGTGAAAAACTAGTAGATGGAACCAGTTACCCTGAAAACCTACTTAATGAAACAATCTAGTGCAATAAACTCCACTATGCCATCTTTAATGAATATTACCCTCCAAAAATTCCAAGTGATTCTAGTCAACGTCTGTTCCAGGTACATTGGGACCTTCCCTCCACTGTCATCTTGGGAAAAAACCCTAAGATTATGGTCGTTAAGGTTACCAACTATCACAATCAAACTTGGGGGAACAGTCCTGGGTTCGATGTAAATGCAAGGGCAGAGTAACTAAACTCAATCCCCTTGAAAGCTCCTCAACATGGTAAATCCGAGGTTTACTAAAATGTGACCTCAAGCACCTTTCGACACCATTTGTAATGAGTGCAAATATTATATCTTTACTAATGAAGTAGGTATGATTACTTCACTAGGTCCAATATGACCTCATGCTTAACTCTTGTGTAAGAAGAGCTTCCCAGAGAAAAATTGTAATAAATGGATTTTCTCCCTACAGTAAGATTCTATTGTTTGTTTATTTTTTTGGAAAGTTTATACACTTCTCTATTCAAAAGCATTAACCTAATCTATGTTGGTGGAATGAGCCCTAAAAATATAAAAATTTCTAGATTGATTTTAATTATCGTTGTATTACTTGCCTATGACTTACTCAGAGGGATATGAAATTGAAACCGATGATATTTTAACCGATCGAAAATACTCTAATGCACTCAACAATAAAAATTTAATCTTTTCATTCGATGAAATCCTAGTTAAGGGAAAGTAAGAGGTTCTTTAACCTTCAAAATGCAAAACTTATTAAAATCCCAAATATTATTTTTCATGAAATGCCCATTCACTTTGCAAATTTTTCAATTTCAGAAACTTTAATGAAAATTTTCCATTCACTTAAGTCAAAACAATAAAATCTCTTTTTCAAACAATCATTTCCAAATTTTCAAAATTGATGAAAAACTACAAAAACTTCTAAAATTTATGAAAAAATTAAAAACTAAAAGTTCTTAATGAATGATTTGATTAATGATGCCTACAAGTACAATTTCATGATTACTTCAAACTAAAAAAAGAATAAATCACTTATCAATTGAACAAACATAAGCACTTTTTCACAAAACCCTACCTTTTTTAGACAATCCTAACATCATTAATCTAGAAGTTTTCCTTCACAAATAAGAAACATATTTCACTTAAAAGAGAAATGTTAGCAACTAATATGGTATATTTGAATGAAAAAGACAAAAAAACAATGATCTCAAGTAGAAATATATCTTTTTCAATGAAGAAAACACACAAACCAGACCAAACCCTACCCGAAAATGTGAATGGGACAAACTCTAAAATAAGTTCACTAAGGAAATTAAAACAAGCTCACAAATAGGTTTTGAAGGTTGAAACAAGTAAAAATGACCATCCAGAAATCAAACATCAGACTCTAATTACAAGAAAATTCACTTTTTCAAAAATTTCATGGGGGTGCGCAAGTAATCAGTGTAATCCAGTGTGCATGCGCACTGTGTAGCACCACAAAATACACACTTTCATGCTCTATTACTAAAAAAAAAACTATGCAGGTTATGGAAATTAAAAATGAAAATAAAAACAAGGCATTCAACGCAGAGGATATAAAAGGTCACAAATTCACTAACATTCAGACTCAGTCAAACAAGTAGAATGGGAAAACAGAACCAAAGATAAAGTAGAGGACTAAGACGTTCCCCAGTATGGTCACCAATTGTTATACAAACAAATACCTTCTATGGGTAGAAGTGATCTCCCTATAATTATAAAACAAAACTAGAAAACAATAAAATAACAATATCTCTTTCCCTAAGCTAACTCTGTTTAGATGATTAAAACTAGAGGAAGAGGATGATGCTCTAATATTTTTAACAAAATGCTTGATGAAGACCCCGTAATCTATCCTGATGTATGTTGGGCCACTAATTTGTATTATTATTATCACTTCTTAACATCCATTTCTAATGCTCTTTTATTACATTATTTATCATAATTTAGTATATAATTCCATTTCATAATTATTTATTCTCTTCTGGATAAATAATACTTATTCTCCTTTATTTTAATAAATCAATGATTATTATACATGATTTTTCCAATTATGGTTCTTTAATGAATTCGTTATAACATAAATCACTATTTTAGCCTACAAGATCTCTTCCAGATTGCAGATTTGATCTTCAGATGATAATTAAATATTCCAAATCAGAAATTCGCTAGGATAACAAGATACAATTTTGTGTTGAACATTTTGGGCAAACGGAGAAGAATCCTGAAAATCCGAGACATGGGTTTTGTGCATAACAGACCAAATTAGTTTTTTTATGAGCAGTTTTTCCAAATTCAGTCTTGATTGAGAGAAATGAAAGGTTGTTAGAAGAACATATTTGCAGATTTTCTTTTGTAGCCATTTTCCAAATTGCCCCAATTGTAATTGTCAGATTCGAGTTGTGCCAGCTGAATCATGATGGAAAGATATTTCAGATCTCATCTTTCTTATTAAGATTTTGTAATCAACCTATTTCCCTTTGTTTTTTGTATATTTAAGACAACACATATCAGAGAGAAGGGAGATAATGCATAGAGGGTTGGTTACGCAAGGAATTGAGATGTGTAGCAGAACATTATTTTATCAAGTTAATGCAAGATTAATTTCTTTTTACTTCTGTTAGTTTTAAGTATATCACAGTCTTGATAAGAGAGTTGGGCCCAGTCTCTGATCAAGTGTTGCGTATTTCCTGTGTGTTGTTATTTATATTTCCTATTTTATATAATTTGCAATTGCTGTGATAGTTGATGTATTTGCTGATACTCTTATTACTGTGAATGCATTGTAAGATTTATGATTTATTACTGCAATTTATTTATTTTTCATTACAATGATTGTTGCTTTGTTTAAATTATCGAATCCATGATTAATATAGAATTGTGAAATTTTCATCTACATATATTGTGCATGTTATCCTTGCAATAACCAACACACCCTGATAGATAATTAATGTGGGAAAGGGTTTGAATATTCATTCACACTTGGACACCAAAATTTGGCGTCGTTGCCGGGGAGGCTAAAAAATATGCAAGAACACGATTCATATTGATCTAAGGATCAATCTCTTGTCCTAGGGAGGGAAATGCTACCTTGCTCTAGTTCTTGAGCGTAGTTGTTCTGCTTTTCTTTTTGATTGATTTCTTAGGAACTAATCTCTCCTCTTAGGGAGGGAAATGCTACCCTACTATAGGTCCTGAGCGTAGTTGTTCCGTTTTTATTTTTGATTGATTTCTTATAAACCAACCTTTCATCCTAGGAAGGGAAATTCTACCCTGCTCTAGGTCGTGAGCATTAGTCATTTTCTTTGCTTTTATTTCTGCTGATTTCTTAGGGTCCAATCTCTCGTCCCGAGGAGGGAAATGCTACCCTACTCCAGTTCTCGAGCTTAATATTTCATTGATTTGCTTTCTTTCTTTGTGTTTAAACACCTAATCTCTCATCCTAGGGAGGGAAATGCTACCCTGCTCCAGTTCCCGAACTTAAGATTTCATTGATTTTCTTTCTTTATTTGTGTGTTAAGTACCTAATCTCTCATCCCGGGGAGGAAAGTTTCACCTTGCTCTAGGTCTTAAGCTTTAATAATTGTTTGATTTTTTTCCCTTCCTCCGGTTCTATGAACAGAGATCTAAACAAAAAGGCAAAGGAAGACCCCCAAAAGTCACAAGATGAGATCAAGGAAGAAAGCATGAAAACAATGTGGAACCTAGTTGAAGAACTTCATGATGTGAAAAATATGGGAAATCAAGTCTATATTGAAGACTGGTTTCACTTTTTTTTTTCTCGCAACATCACTCCATACATCAGCAACCCGCACCATCCTTAACAGGGAAGTTGGTCTCTCATACCCGTGTATTTATTAACATACATTTTTCAAATATGGGTATGTGCATACTTGAGGCCTTATTTCGAAAATATCTTCATTGTAAGTACTCTTATATGTAAGTATATTTTATTTTATTTTTCAAAATAGAGTAGTGTAGTGTAAAAAATAAAATAAATAAAGAGATAAATAGATAAATTTCTTTATAGTTGTTTTTGTTGCAACATGCTGTGAAAATTGACATCGGTGTTCAATATTCGAATTTATTTATATATATAGATGTATTATATTGAAAATAAAATTTCTACAAACACTCATATTCATTTTGATCACCTTCTTGGAAAAATTCCTTGATTATCATATCTTATGGCTTGCGGGCTTGATGAAAATTCTGGAAAAATAGTCGGGATAGTCATGTTTTGAGGGAACAAATAGGCATATTTTCAAGACCTGTTTCTATCCTATGTATCTCTTTATGTATACTTTTTAACCCAATTTGAATCACTCGATTTGGATTTGAAATGAAAAAATTATGACCAAAACATTGACAGGATGTCTAGTAGGCAGCTTAAGAATAGAGTTGGGACAATCCTTTTTTGGAGGCCTAAATGACTAAATTTTGGAAACCTGCTTCTATGGTATATTCCCCTATGAACTAGTTTATAACGCAATTTGAATAAATCTATTACGATATTGTATGATGAAGTTATGACCAAAATACTGACTGTTTATCATAAATCAACACTCTTGAAACTCTGTTTTCCCGTCTATTCACTAGCATATTTGACCCACCAATTCTTATTTCCTTAAAAAAATATTACTATTGGGGATAGCTACATGAATATAATTAAATATCCAATTTGAGTCAGTTCAATCCGTCATCAAATGAAAACTTTATGCTTGAAATATCAACTATTGGTCTGCGCTGGAAAATCGAAAATGACTCTGTTATGCAGGTTGTTCTAAGAAAATTTAACATACCATTACATGGAATTTTTATAACTTGTTTCTATTGGAGAAATCTCTCTAAATTCAATTTCATTTGGCTTTGGAATCACTTAAATCAGACGAAAAATAAAGAAGTTATGATTGAAACACTGCTGGTTAGTATGGTTGGCCACCACTTTCCCACAGGTAATAAATTAATTTTACTTTGTTATTTTTTTCCCATGGATTTGTTTTATAGAGTAAATATTTTTTTTTTCATATTTCTTGGATTAGGAGAGCTCTATCACTTCTTTTCTTCCATGATTTCATGTTTTATTGCAGGGAGACACTCGTTTTTTTTGTAGGTCCCAGAAGAATAAATGAGGTCAATTTATGAACAAGTGATTTTTGAAGACAATGATAATGAAATAAAAAAAATTCAAAGATGTTTCCTCACACAGAGAAAATAACATGAGAAATGGGGAATTGATTTCTATTTGAAGATCCAAATCATTTCCGAAAAAACAATTTTCTGTTCATTCACCATTCAGAAGAAACATTGCTGCAACAAAAATCATAACCATTGTAGCTTAAGTTATTTATTTATTTATTGGTTTTCAATAAAGAGTCATTTTTTTTTTTTTAAATTTTTTTATGTTTTTTTTTTTTCTGATTTCTCTTATGTTTTTATGCTTCAGGTATTGTTTACTTCAAAGTCACATTTTCTTTGTTTTGTTCTCAAAATAAAAGGAGCGAGTTCTTAAGTTTCATGATGTTGTTACTCCGCACTTTTTTTCTAAGTGTCGATGTTTGTCTGCCGTTGTTGTGAATCCGTCATCGCTATTACCCCCGGTACCTCTTTTTCTATGTTGGATGTTGTTACTCCATCGTTGCCGTTACTCCGTAACGTGAATCCATCAATGCTATTACTCTGAAATTTTTTTCTAAGTGTTGGGTGTTGTTTACTCCACCGGTGCCGTGAATCCATCTACCGTTGTTACTCCAATTTTTTTTTCTAAGTGTTGATGCCGCACTTCGTCGTGCTACAAATCCATCACTACTAGTACTCAAATTTTTCTAAGTGTTGGATGTTGTTATTCAGTTTGCACAACCACACGTTGTCGTTCTCAAATTTTTTCTAAGTGTTGGATGTTGTTACTCCGTCGATGTTGTGAATCTGTCACTGCTGTTACTACCGAAAATTTTTCTAAGTGTTGGATGCTATTACTCCATCAGTGCTGTGAATCCATCACTTTTGTTACTCCAATTTTTTTTTCTAAGTGTTGGATGTTGTTACTCCGTCGGTGTTGTGAATCCGTCAATGTTGTTACTCTGGAAATTTTTTCTAAGTGTTGGATGTTGTTACTCTGTCAGTGCTGTGACTCCGTCAATGCTATGACTCTGTCAGTGATGTGACTCTCCCACTATTGTGACTCGGTCTCTGTTGTTACTCCGTCACTGTTGTTACTCCTTCGATGTTGTTACTCCTCCACTGCTGTTACTCCAAAAAAATTTCTAAGTATCCAATGTTGTTACTACTTCGGTGTTGTTACTCCTTCGATTCTGTTACTCCAGGAAATTTTCTAAGTGTCCATTGCTGTTACTCCTCTAATGTTGTTATTCCTCCAGTGATGTTACTCCATGGTGATATTTATCTAAGTACTTGGTGCTGCTGCTCCTCCAGTGTTGTTACTCTGCTAAGGTAAGTCTCCAGGTATGTCCTCGACCGACTCCGTAGATTTAATTAGTATTTACTTATGACATGACCAAATATGACTGATGATAGACATAATTTACTTAGGGGGAGGTCTTGTATTTAGTAATAAGGATGATTATTATGGTAAGTTTCGTCAGGAATGATTCAATCTTAATTCCTCATTATTTTGTAAAGTGACTAATCCTCCTTCATGTCATCTTCCTAACATCGTTCTTTTTCCCCTTTCTATGTTATTACAACCATGAGCACATGAAGATCT
This sequence comes from Pinus albicaulis, assembly GCA_034641835.2. Lineage (NCBI taxonomy): Eukaryota > Viridiplantae > Streptophyta > Pinopsida > Pinales > Pinaceae > Pinus > Pinus albicaulis. Next base: position 378,058,215 of record CM076575.1, read on the forward strand.
GAATAGCCAAAAAATGTTGTTATATGAGTAAAAATAGTACAATTTCTTGAGGAAACAACCTCTCAAGAAAGGCAATGCAAGCCTCAACAATACATGTACATGAAATGACAGAACACTGCTACATATATGAAACCCTTGGCTATGACAGTGCAGTCTATTATGGAGTGCTACTGCAATACAATGTCAATACATGGATATGTAAATGATATAGCTCAAATACAATAGGGGAGCAAAGCTCTAACCCTTAGAAGCAATAATACATCAATCCTCCAAAGGATTGGATGAAATATACAAAATGGAAAAAATGCCGGAGTTGTTGGGCAGCAGCTGCAACTCAGAAACTAAATATACATAGAGAAGGATGAATATGATTAATGATCTGAATTAAACCTCCTCCAAAGGATTCTCCAGGTGAATTTTGATCCTATCACTTGAAATATCACCCTCCAATCAGGAATACAAATCCCCACAACAAATGCACCATGAAAATAATGCAGTTACTGAAGAAAACTGCGATGTAGGGGAAAAGGAACGAGTTGGCCCAATGAAAAGACTTGTAATAAGCTAAAATTAATTCTAATCTAATCCTCCAAAGGAAAGAAAGACTCTCCCTCTGAAAAAAAGAGATGGAAGAGGTGTTGTGAAGTCTCCACTACAACACCCTGCAACACAGAATTATGCTGTTGCAGTAATAACACTGTCCTGGAGGAGGATGCTTTGGCCTTGAGCCAAGGAGTATGGAGAATGAAGAAAAATCCTTCAAGAGGCATCTCAAGAAGGAGAAGGAATCCTAAACAGGAATTCCTTGACAATTATTGCTAAACAGCAAAAGAATGCACAATGTCTGAATAGACATGAAAATGAATAATCAAAGCACGAATAACAATGGCTGCCTTACCCTCCTTTTAAACACATGAGAGATCCCTCTCCATGGGCCCCAGTCTATTAGGGTTTCCTCCTTTAAGGAATATTCCCTCCTCTATCTCTGTGCTGTCCCATGTAGTGCTTTCCACCTCATACCCTGTGCTGTTTGACTTGGTCAAACTTAACCAAGCCCCTTTGCAAATGTCTCCTTTCACACATGAGGGTGTGAAATATAGTTCCAAGGCTGATCCCCTTTCATACTAGAGGGATTTTATCCATGTTTTTATTGTCATTGGGCCTCCTTACCCAATTATTCAACTTAGAAGTGAAATTATCAAAATCTAATATTCCAATTTATTAAAGGAAAAATTTGGAACATTACAATCCTCCCCTCCCAAATGTTGCTTGTCTTCAAGAAAATGCAAGGATAGAACTGAGATGTTGCCCCCAAGGCACAGAGACTAAAAAGTGTTGGGAAAACATCTTCCCCAAATGGATTCTCCATCCCCAAGAAATCATCTAGATAAAATGAGCCACCTCCCAACAAGGCAACTCTTGAAAATCTCCTTCCACCTCAAGCTCTGGAAATGAAGGTGGGCTGAAAATATGAACATGGAAAGCATCATAGCCGACCCCAAGCTATCCTTCTCTCCACTTATGATAAGTGTAGAGTATGTGCTGATCTTGGGCTACAAAAGTATTGCCCTCAAATGGAAAAGTGAAGAACAGTCCTCCAAAGAGTTCTCTTCCAACAATGAAGAACAAGCTGGCCCAAAATGTTTCATCCATGATGAATAGGAAAAGATAATCATAAAGCATCCGAATGAGAAGTTTTCTGCATGTTTTACATGATAGTGAATGATACAAACAATAGCTCAGAAGGATACAGTGCAGTCTCATCCACTGCAACTCCAGAAAATAGTGTGGCAAGCAGTGTACAAAAATCATCCCATCTACTAATGAATAGTAAATGGCTGAATATGTCATCAACACATGATCAAATACTTGCCCATGATTATACAATGGATGAATATCAATCTCATTTTCCACCTCAAAAGAGAACAAACATGTGGCTGTGGTGGCCATACCTCCTCCCATGCTCCCATTAGAACATGTAGTGTAGAAAATGTGGGAATTATCTCCCCTCAAGGACACATCCAACTCATGTGTCTCCCTCATAATCATGCCTCTAATACAAATAAGATCCATATCAGAAAATTAATTCATGATCAGCAATAAAGTGAGAAAGTGCTGAAGGTTTCATGTAGTGCAAGGAAGTACCAACAGTTTTCCCAATAGTGACAGGGCAGTTTTCCCAACTACTGCTTCAGAAAATTACAAGGCAAGATGTTTCTTGATACATAGTTAAGCATGTATGTCATAATTTGGCAAATAGTTGGACATAAAGACTGATCATACATGGAATGAGAAAACATTTACCCAAGGCCACATAAAATATGGTTGCCTCCATTATATAGATTGGCCCAACAATGATCATGGGGCAATATGATAAGCTTGCCCTCTTGTGAAGCAATGCACTGCATAGTAATGGTAAGAGTATGAAAATAAATGAATGTATAAACAAAATTCTTACCATATGCCAGAAGTGAAATGGTACATGGATCCATGAGTGAGTTCTCCATAGTTTTTTGGCATGCTATGAAGATGAATGAACCATGTGCTGTAAGAAAATAATCCTCCTTATGCTTGGAAACCCAAGTCAAGAGGAATATGTCATAGTGATAGATGTCTCTATTGACTATTCTATCATCCTCACCTCCTCCTTGTTCACCAAGTGCATCCAAAGTGAAGTGATCCTGGGGACACCTCATCCATAAGTCTCTGCTCCCAAGTGACAGCGATGTGAGCTCATGCAAATAAGCTCCTGTCAATACAAAGCTCTGTTCTTTGACATGCTCCTTGTCAAAGACTCCTCTAGTAATACTGCAATACATAAGAAGTTCCTCCCATGGTGGAAGTACCTCTCTATCATCAAAAAACAAGGATATGATGCCATCTCCTCCTCCTGCAACATCATGCAAAGTGTGAGAGCAAATCTTCCCTTGCTCTCCCAAGAACAAGCAAAGCAACAAAGTATTTTGCTGCCTCCCCATACTTCCATCATACAACTCATGTGATGAAGAAACAATGAATGATATGAGTATCACATCAACACCATGCATCCATAATCTATGTTGCCCAATGATGCAAGTATCCTGCCATTTCTTCTTCATCCTCCTACTCTTAGGAAGAGTGTTTTCCCAATGATGGCCAAACTCTTTCAAGAGTAACTAGCGCAGCCAAGCCTCCTGCTGCCCGGTATCATAAATATGCAAGTAGCTCACCTGCTCCTTGCTCACCATCCACATTCACTCAACTAATTGTGGATGCCTTCTCCTTCTCTTCATCTTGGTACTCCTCCCATGAGGGCTAAAATCCTTCCAAACCAAATCTCTGTCTTTGCACTCCATGGGATTTTGAAATGAAATATTCTTGAGGATCAATGAGACCCTATGAGGACCCAAATAGGTGGTAGGAAAAAACCCCCCATCATGATGTGTATGGCTCAAGGGATTTCCAACACAAGAATGAGAGATGTTATCCATCCGAAGATGTCCTCCATCTTCTATCTCCTCCTGTGAGAAAGGAAGAAAATCATTGCACTCCATGGTGTGTTGAAGTGCACCTCTAATGAGATCTCTCCTTGAGACCTCCCTCTCAACAATAATCCTCCAAAACCAATGAGGTCTTGGATCTGAAAGTAGAGGTTCCTCTTTGAGCTGAGAGGAGCTCATTGAGAAAGTGTCATCTTGAAAGGAGAAAGGGTTTCTCACTCCAAGATGTCTACCATCCTTCATCAAGTATTCAAACCCCAACCTCAAATGTGATGTACAATTCAACAATGGCTCATGAGAATGATGGTTTTATCCCTTGAATATTTCCATGTTCACAGTGTATTGCAACCAAGCTGCTCTATGGTAGCAGTGTGATTTGACCCTTGGTCATTCAAAAAAAAATTTCCACATTGATCAAAAGAATTTACTGCAACAATAGATTGTGGAAATATTTTCATACCTTGATGTGCATTCTGAACTTCTTGTAGGGCTGTGAGAGTTCCCTCCTCCAAAGTGTTGGCTGCTCCAACTGTTGATGCATGTGGCTGCTCCTCCAAGAGTGTGACAGTGTTATCACAAGTCTCCTCAAGTGGTGGTGTGATCTTCCCCCCCTTTTCCCTCTCACCATCAAAGGTTTTGATCAAGCCTTGGATGAACTCTACAAAAGTTTTCACCCTTGTATGGCTCAAGTGGCTGCTCCACCAATCATAGATTTCACCCTCTAAGTGCAGCACTGAGATTTCAACAGCTTCTTTCCCTGCTACAAGATTTAGTAGGAAAAATGCCTCCAACTCTCTCACCCAAGTTCTTGTAGTAGATGACCTATCAAAGGTAGACAACATAAATCTATTGCCTTTGATTCCTCTTCTGCTACATGGTCTCTTCTCTTCTTTTGGCTGGATGAAATGAGGAAAATATAGAGTCTCCTTGAAGGCTCTAGGTTGAGATCTATACTCAACAAGGTAATCACTTAGAATCTGATAATCCAAGTGTCTTCCATGCTCAATGTCTTCCTCTTAATGAGAATAGGAAGTGCATGGTTCTTCCTCTTCTTCTCCTTCAATCTTCTTGACCTCCTCGGAGAGGTTCTCTCTGGATATTAATAATGATGAGAGAAATCTCATATTCTTCAACATTCTGGTCTTCTTGGGCTTAGACTCATAGGTTGAGCCAAGAAAGTCACTTTGATACCATTGTTATGTTCCCAAATCGGGACAGCTAGCAAGGCATGACTGGAAAACACATTTTGCAGTAATGGATACTACAGGATTTAAAACCAGGACCTGGATCCATTAGAAAAATTTTTCTAAGTGCCAAATCCAAGAGGAGGCTCCAAATAAATCCTTCTAGAGTTGTTAAATAGATCTCCCACTACTAGATGTCCTCAGAAAGTGCCCGTTGAGGGACTGCAACAATTCTTGAGAAAGAAATGGAAAGACAATGTTTTTTTAAAACCATGAGCACATGAAGATCTGAATAGCCAAAAAAAATTTCTATAGCAGTAGAAAGAGTACAATGTCTTAAGGAAACAACCTCTCAAGAAAGGCAATGCAAGCCTCAACAATACATGTAAATGAAATGACAGAACACTGCTACATATATGAAACCCTTGGCTATGACAACGCAGTCTATTATGGAGTGCTATTGCAATACAATGTCAATACATGGATATGGCAATGATATATCTCAAATACAATAGGGGAGCAAAGCTATACCCCTTAGAAGCAATAATACATCAATCCTCCAAAGGATTGGCTGAAATATACAAAATGGAAAAAATGTCGAAGTTGCTGGGCAGCAGCTACAACTCAGAAACTAGAAATACATAGAGAAGGCTGAATATGATGAATGATCTGAATTAAACCTCCCCCGAGGGATTCTACAGGTGAAGGCTGATCCTATCACTGGAAATATCACCCTTCAATTAGCAATACAAATCCCCACAACAAATGCACCATGAAAATAATGCAGTTATTGAAGCAAACTGCGTCGTAGGGGAAAAGGAAAGAGTTGGCCCAATGCCAAGATCTATAATAAGCTCCAATGAATTCCAATCTGATCCTCCAAAGGAAAGAAAGACTCTCCCTCTGAAAAAAAAGAGATGGAAGAGGTGTTGTGAAGTCTCCACTACAACACCTTGCAACAAAAAATTATGCTGCTGCAGCAATAACGCTATCCTGGAGGAGGATGCTTTGGCCTTGAGCCAAGGAATGTGGAGAATGAGGAAAAATCCTTCAAGAGGCCTCTCAAGAAGGAGAGGGAATCCTAAACAGGAATTCCCCGGCAATTCTTGCTAAACAACAAAAGAATGCACAATGTCTGAATAGACATGAAAATGCATAATCAAAGCATGAATAACAATGGCTGCCTTGCCCTCCTTTTAAACACATGAGAGCTCCCTCTCAATGGGCCCCAGTCTATTAGGGTTTCCTCCTTTAAGGAATATTCCCTCCTCTATCTCTGTGTTGTCCCATGTAGTGCTTTCCACCTCATACCCTGCACTATTTTACTTGGTCAAACTTAACCAAGCCTCTTTGCAAATGTCTCCTTTCACACATGAGGGTGTGAAATCTAGTTGCAAGGTTGATCCCCTTTCATACTAGAGGGATTTTATCCATGTTTTTATTTTCATTGGGCCTCCTTACCAAATTATTCAACTTATAAGTGAAATTATCAAAATATAATGTTCCAATTTATTAAAGGAAAAATTTGGAGCATTACAGAGAAGCATTGATATATTATAAATTTGATTGCGAAATTTCAGCAAAATCCGGTTTGTAATGAAGTTTGTTCTTACTTTTATCATACTTTGTTGCAACTTCATATACATATGGTTGAAAATAAATATGAATTTTTTTTTAGGGAAGCATTTGGGGAAGAAGCCTTCTCTTCCATCAATATCATGTGCTGGGGTGAGCATTTTGATTATTGTATTACAACTTGGTTAAGACAAAGGCATTGGGGTGCCTGGGGACATGAAATATGTTCAGTTTGGGGGAGATTTTGGGCCACTAATTTTTATTATTCTTACCACTTCTTAACATCCATTTCTAATGTTATTTTATCACATTATTTATCATAATTTATTATATAATTCCATTTCATAATTATTTATGCTCTTTTGGATAAATAATACTTGTTCTCGTTTATTTTAATAAATTAATGATTATTATGCATGATTTTTCCAATGATGGTTTATTAATGAATTATTTATAACACACTCACTATTTTAGCCTACAAGATCTCTTCCAGATTGTAGATTTGATCTTCATCTGATAATTAAATATTCCAACTCAAAAATTCGTTGGGATAACAAGAGATAGTTTTGCGTTGAACATTTTCGTCAAATGGAGAAGAATCCTAAAAATTAGAGACATGGGTTAATATGAATGGAATGTATTAGTTTTTTTGTGCTAAATATCCAAACAGTAATCAAAATGTGTGCATAAGGTTCTCTAAAGTTTGCAGGTTGAAAAAATGATTTTATCATAGTTAAAAAGATTTCTGTGTGAGGTTAAAGCATGTATTTTTGCTTATATAACAATGTACAATAGTAAATAGAAGAGAAATAAAAATCATATAGCACAATACTCAACAAATTTGATGAAGCAGTTCACCCCTCCTGGGCTACATTTGTTGGTCCAGCTCCTAATGGCATGTCCCTCATATCTTATTCCTCAAAAATGGTAAGTACATGTGAAATAAAGTATCACAAGGTTGTGCTCTCTATAAAAATAGCTTCAGAATGCTTGAATTAGTCAGAGATGACTATTCATTTGTAGAAAATAGACAAAGGATGCCTAATTCACTGCCCACTCCATGGTGGCCCTGGTGGTTCCTTGATCTTTCCCAGAGCTAAACCTACTGAATATGACCTCTGATGGCTCTAAAACCTGTGCCAATTTGTTCCAAATGTTGATAATACCCAAAATTGACTATCCATGTATCCAAAATGGTCAAAAATCCAAGAAGTTATGGCCAAAACAAGATTTTTCCTAATATCCCTTAAAAAACTCCACTAAATGTGGAGCAACTCTAGTTAGGCCGACTAAAACTGGCCAAACCCGCCAAAAATGGTGAAATGCACCAATTTTGTTGGAACCGTTAATGGTTACAATAAATGTTTGAGTGGCGGGATCACATGTGACCTCCACTGGAACCGTCGTTTAAACCACATGCTTATCCACCTTTAACCTCCGCATTTAATTTGAAAGGAGCACTGGCCACATGTTACGGTTTTCCAACCGTTTACAACCGCCAGAGTTGAGACCTTTAAGGTCATGGTTTTAGCACCTGGTTACGAACTGTTGGGGCTAGCCCTTAACCCTTTTCTGCTCTTTGCAAATTTAACACATAAATACAAACGAAAAAGCATAGAGGTTAAGTAATTAGTTGTAGGTGGGTCAGTCGAGCCTCTTTGCACGCGGAGCTCTGGTCTCAGGTTCGAATCCCGTAGACCCACAAAAGTTTTGCCACCAATTTCTCCTCGGCTTGGGGCCACATGGCAGCCTCTGGGCAGGCCACGTGGCACCCAATGTTTGGCCAATGAATTATATGAAAAATCAAAATTTTAAACATATATATATTTTTTATAAAATTTCCATAAGTCAGAATAAGACAAAGGTTCATTTTTAGAGTTTACTAGTCATTTTCAAACCTTAATAACTTCTTCTTATGACCTCTATTTTACGAACCGTTCATGACGCCAGAATCGCAACAACGATACCTTTCCACTCGTTTAGGTGGCAACCACTTTTGAGCACTTTCATTTTTGAGCATTTTTGAGCTTGGACATGATCTCCTGATCGCACCTCCGCACTGGGAAGATTTTGGACCCCAAAAGCTCTCTGGACTACTGAACCTGAAGATGAGGAGACTGTGTCCCCACTCTTCCAATCTTAATCCACTGAAATTTCCCTAATTTCATTAATTGGAGCTTTTCTTGAAAAGAAAATTTTTTCCTTGATTCCATTGACCAAATTTTTTTGACTTTGAAATTGTCATGCTGCACATTTTCGAAACTTGCAGAACAAAAACTTAACTTTTCCGTAAACATATAGTTTCTACATTGGTCTATAATCAAAGGAAACTGAAAATTACTTTCACCTTACATCCTGTCCTTATGGCGATTTTTTGCTGAATTAGCCTTGTACTTGTGTCGATTCCTAACCAAGTTTCCTTTCCATTGTACCATGCCTTTCTGAAACCAACAATGATCATTGCTGAAATTTGTGCCTTATTTGTTTAGATGATTTACCCTCTCTTGGATCTTTGCACCTTCTTGCACTGACACTTTGTTTTCTGCACTGATTGACACCAAAGACGATTGCTGCAACTTCTTGTCATCTTATTTCAAAGACAACCTTCTTTCAGACTGAAAAAACTCATTATTTACATCAGCATTTACATGAAAAGGATTATGTACAATTTCCCTTTGTTTAATCATCATCAATGTCAAGTTTTGACTTGCATTGACGAGCCTCTTCATCTGCCCTGCATTCACTAAAGAGGAGTCTAGTTTTTTGCGATGTGCTGTCACAATGTACGCCTTGCCATCCTTGAATAAATGGTACTTGTTCTCATGGCGATGGAAGATAGCTTTCCTATCATACAAGTAAGGACTGTCCAACACCACACCTATAATATCAAGCGGAACAACATCTAATTCAACCATGTCAATAAAATGTGTTGTTATTGCAAAGCGCAACATGCACTTCTTTGAAACCTGTAAATTTTCATCCTTACAAATCCAACCAAGAGGATACGGTTTCGGATGTGGAATGGTCTCAAGATTTAATTTCTTGACTAAGTCTTCAGAAATAAGGTTCACTTGCGATCCACTGTCAAATAGTGTGTCAACCTTGGTATGTTTGGAAATGACCCTCACATGAAACAGTTCAATTATCTTCTCTTCACTTGGAGCTTCTATTTGAAAGTTAGAAATACTAGAAATGGGTTTAGTTTCATTCTCTTTCCCCTTAAATTTATTTAGTACCATAGCTATGTTTTTTGTTTCATTACCTGAATCTGACCCTAGGTCTTGTTCAGCTATTGCAACTATCTTGCCTTTCTCCTTGGATTTATCTTTGGCTTTAAAACTTTCTGGTTTCCTCTCTGGATGAAGTTTCCAACAATGTTCCTCATCATGACTTGTTTTAGAACAGTGTTTGTAGAAAATTTTTCCCTTCTCTTTTATATAATTTGCATTTCTCTTTTTCTTCCATTTTCCTTTAAACTCACTTTCCTCATTCGAATCTAAATTTTGTTTATCCCTTGCCTCTAAATGTGTGGCTTGAACATAAACCTCATCTAAGCTTGTAGGGTTAAACATGAGAATGGTATGTCTTAGGTAAGTATGCAAACCTCCTATATACTTGAGTAAAGTTTCTTGGCTATGTAAATCAATTCCTAGTAAAAGAGCTCTTCTTATAAATTCTTGAGTATAAACTTGAAAATTTTGTCCTTTCAACTATTTAAAGTTTTTCCAATCCATTATGGATTTCTGCATGTGAGCTAATGGATAAAGCTGTTGTTTTATTGCAGAAATGAAATCAGACCATGATGAGATAATTTTACCATATTTTTTGATCTCCTCCTTTGTCTTGGCTTCCCACCAAACAAGAGCTGCACCTTCCATTCTCAATGAAGCTAGCTAAATTTTGGTTTCATCATCATGAAAATTTTGAATTCTCAAATAAACCTCTAATTGTCTAATCCAATTATCTAACTTTTCTGCATTAACCTCACCATCAAACTTTGGAAATTCAAACTTAACATCAAGTTCAAGAAAATGAATTTTACGTGTGTTCTTGAATTTTTGAGATTGATGTATTGAAGATGATGTAGAGGTTGATGAAGATAAAGATGACGGTGATGATGGCAACTTTCCATTGTCTCCATTTCCTCCATTACCCTTCTTGGATTTATCCTCATCATTATGACCTCCTGATGATGCTTCTCCTTCCTTGTGAATTTTGGATCCTTCTCCTTCAAGTCTCTCATTTATTTCTTGATAAAGAACTCTCACCATTTCAGTAAATTCAAGGAATTCTTTTCTGAATACTCTTTCTTCCTCTTTGGGATCAATTTCTTCATGGATTTCTCCTTCCCTTGAAGTCATGCTTAAGGCTTCTTTTGCTTCTCTTTGAGGTGAAATTGAAGGTGGAGATAATGGCACTCTTGCCCTCCTTGGCTGAGAATTACTTAAAGTATTCACCAATTTACCTTCTCCTCTCTTAATCTTCAGCCTAGTAAGCATGAAAAACCTTGCAAATAGTTGTTGCCCCAAGATGGTTTTGCACAACTTGCAAGAGTTGTTATGAAAAATTTTAAACAAATCCTTTTGCAAAAATGTTAAACAGAGAAAATAATCTAGCTTAACCTAATTCTCAACCTGAGCTCTGATACCAACTTCATCTCAATGGAATGTATTAGTTTTTCTAAGCTAAGTATCCAAACAATAATTAAAATGTGTGCATAAGGTTCTTTGAAGTTTGCAGGTTGAAAAAATGGTTTTAACATAGTTAAAAATATTTTTGTGTGAGGTTAAAGCATGTATTTTTACTTGTATAACAATATACAGTAGTAAATAACAGAGAAATAAACATCACATAGCATAATACTCAACAAATTTGATGAAGCAATTCACCCCTCCTGGGTTACATCTGCTGGTCCAGCTCCCAATGGCATGTCCCTCATATATTATTGCTCAAAAATGGTAAGTACATGTGAAATAAAGCCTGAAAATGATATTCTCTCTATAAAAATACCTTCATAATTCTTGAATTAGTCAGAGATAACTATTCATTTGCAGAAAACAGACAAAGGATGCCCAATACACTGCCCACCCCCTAGTGGCCCTGGTGGATCCTTGATATTTCCTGAAGCTAAACCTATTGAAGATGACCTCTGATGGCTCTGAAATCTATGCCAATGTGTTCACAATGTTGATAATACCCAAAATCGACTATCCATGCATCCAATATGGTCAAAAATCCAAGACGTTATGGCCAAAACAAGAATTTTCCCAATATCCCTTAAAAAACTCCACTAAATCTGGAGAAACTCCAGTTAGGCCGACTAAAATTGGCCAAACCTGCCAAAAATGGTGAAACGCACAAATTTCGGTCGGAACTATTAATGGTTACAATAAATGTTTGAGTGGCGGGATCACATGTGACCTCCACCGGAACCGCCGTTTAAACCACGTGCTTATCCGCCTTTAACCTCCACATTTAATTTGAAACAAGCGCTGGCCAAATGTTACAGTTTTCCAACCGTTTACAACCGCCGAAGTTAAGAGCTTTAAGGCCGTGGTTTTAGTGCCTTGTTACGAACCATCGGGGCTAGCCCTTAACCCTTTTCCGCCCGTTGCAAATTTAACACATAAATACAAATGAAAAAGCATAAAGGTTAAGAACTTGGTTGTAGGTGGGTCGATCGGGCCTCTTTGCACATGGAGCTCCGGTCTCAGGTTTGAATCCTGTAAATCATTGGGTAGGCCACGTGGCATCAAAGTTTTAAACATATATTGTTTTTATAAAATTTCCATAAGTCAAATTGAGACAAAGGTTCATTTTTGGAGTTTATTGGGCATTTTTAAACCTTAATAACTTCTGCATACGACCTCTATTTTTCGAACCATTTGCGGTGCCAAAATCGTAGCGACAAGACCTTTCCACTCGTTTAGGTTGCAACCAATTTTGAGTACTTTCATGTTTGAGAATTTTGAGCTCGGAAATGATCTCCTGATCATGGGTTTTGTGCAGAATGGACCAAATTAGTTTTTCCATGAGTAGTTTTCCCAAATTCGGTCTTGATTGAGAGAAACACAAGGTTTTTCAAAGGACAGATTTACCGATTTTCTATTGTGGCCGTTTTCCAAATTGCCCCAATTGTGATTTCTAGATTCGACTTGTGCCAGTTGAATCATGATGGAAAGATATTTCAAATCTCATCTTGCTTATTGAGATTTTGTACTCATCTATTTCCCTTTGTTTTTTGTATATTTAAGAGGACAGAAATCAGAGAGAACGGAGATAATGCATAGAGGGTTGGCTACGCAATGAATTGAGCTATGTAACTGAACATTATTTTATCAAGTTAATGCAGGATTAATTTCTTGTTACTTCTATGAGTTGTAAGTATATCACATCCTATTTCATGTGTGTTGTTATTTCTATTTCCTGTTTTGTATAATTTGCAATTACTATGATAGTTGATGTATTTTTTGATACTCTTATTGCTATGAATGGATTGTAAGATTTACGATTTATTACTGCCATTTCTTTATTTTCTGTTACAATGATTGTTTCTTTGTTTAAATTATCGAATCCATGATTAATATAGAATTGTGCAATTTTCATTTGCATATATTGTGTGCATTAGCCTTTCAATAACCAACACACTCGAATTGATAATTAATGTGGGAAAGGGTTTGAATATTCATTCACACTTGGAAACCAACAATGTAGCTCCTCAATGTTTTGATGAAACCTGCAAACAAAAACATACAAAGGATCAAAGGCATATGCAGTATAATAGTATAAAACAACTTAATATAATGATCAAGGAGATTAGAAATTGAAATTATCTTAATGAATACATGAGCATAAACCATTCATAATTCCAATAAGACAATACAATGAGAAAAGTATCCAAATGCATTATTCAAGGATAAAAGAGAACCCTTACAACCAAACCTTGATGTCATGAAGGTTCCTCCAAAATTCCTCTAATATTCCTCCTCAGATGATAAGCTTATGAATCCAAAATTACCAGCATAAGACTACCATAATTGAACTCCCCTAACCCTAAGGCCTCAACTCAATTTATAGGACAAATGGAGCAGCTTTCAGATCCCCAAAATAAGGATGAGATCCACAAATAGTGGTATTAAGGTTCCATGATCCAAGGTAATTAGCTACATGCTCAGAGGGGTTTGGCTCGAATATATATGACTCAGAAACTTCTAGTTGTGATATATCCATCCAACTATGCTTCTAAAGCTTACTTGTTATTTTTACTTTACTTTGAGTCAATTGTGTAGTTTTTAATGGGAAACAGAGTGCAGATCTGCATAAGTATTTATGGAAGTAACAATGCATGCATGACAATTGACTAGGAAAAGTAAGTAAGTCATATTTAAGAGGTGAAAGAGCCATTTTGCCCAAAATTCATGATTTTATCAAGGAATATGAATGTTTGAGTTGCAAAGGAGTGTACTAGAACATAAGTATCGATGACGATAGATCCATTTTAATTTTTAAGTGTCTTGGTGACAAAATGACGTGTAACAGATTTCCCCACTAAAGTGTGATGTTTGGAAATTAATTAAAATATTGAAGTGATTTATCATACTAAAGATTGGATCAGAGGCACTTGTTGGAAACCTGACACAAAAATTCACGGATTACAATGTAAATATATATAACCATCACTGAGGTAGGCATTCCCATACTCAAAGTAAAATTAACTCAATTTTTTGGTACAAAATAGCCTGGAATCATATCAGTAGTAGGTATGGTATGGGCGGAACCATCTATTTATGAATTTGTTTACACAATCATGAATACATAAATCCTCACAACTTGGATGGATGAAACTAGATCATAAACATTATAAGTAATGTACAAGAAATATCTCGAAAGGATAAATCATGCACAATATCTCTTCAGATAAAGACCATTTCTGGGCTCTCCTAAAAATGAACCATCATAATAAAATAATTCATAGGCCTATTTATCTAGTACACATTAAATAATGTAAGGGCCATGCCACACAGGTTAAAATTTACCAGTGCCTAGCTTATCATGTGCTTGATAGTAGACTAAGACTAGGTCATCTTCTGAATAGATGCGAGGATTAACGTTTCAATTGTATTGAGCCTTAACACATTTTTTATGAGCCTCACTAGCTAGTGCAACATTGCGGTGAGTTTCATCTGACTGTGCTAAGTATAAAAAATGGTCTTCCTATGCAGAGGTAGCTGGTAATAACTCAATGGCTATTATTAATGATGGAATTTCACATTCAATTGGAAAAATGAATTCCAAACCATAAATGAGTTGGAAAGGAGTAAAACCAGTAGCTATTTTAGTAGAGGTACGGTATGCCCACAGGGATGAAAAAATCATGGTATGCTAGTTAGTTTTATGAATGATGAAAATATGCTTGATCATATTGGTCATAAAGTTTCTTAAAAATTCAACCTGACCATTTTTTTACGGATAATAAGGTGTAGAGTTGTCGTGGCGTAAGCCGAGCTGAGTGGAAATTTCATTCATCATAAAGTTTTAAAAGTGGCTACCATGGTCCATAATGATGGCTTGGGGTACGCCGAACCTAGCAGTCAAATGATTGAATATGAAAATAGTTGTGGTATCACCATTTTTTTTGAATGTAGGAATCGCCTCGACCCATTTCATAAAATAATCTATTGTGACAATAATATACCCATGCCTCTCGACCGAGTGAGGCTTACATGCAACGAAATCAATGCCGAATTTTTCAAATGGACTGATAGATATAATTGGGTGAAGAAGAGCTGGAGGTGCATGCATCTTTCGATAAAGAAATTGGAAATTATGGAATTTTCTAACTGCAATTATGCAATATTTAAAGAGTGATGATCAGGAATAGCTAGTGTGCAATATTTTTTGGGTAGTGGAAAACCCCGACATATGAACACCACATGCTCTACAATGACCGTCATTTAATTCCTTCTCAGCTTCTTCATTTGTTAAACAACGTATGAAAGTAGAATCAACACCACAATGATAAAGTGTATCACCAACAATAGTATATTGCTGGGATTGGTATCAGATTATATGACGATCATTTCATGAGAGTTCAGGCTGAAATTTTTTAGTTTTATTATAAATAATGATATCTCCATACCAAGGATCCAGATTACTTATGAGAAATATGGATTAATTGAGAAGATGATCCTTTGCCACGGTTTCAAATTAAGTATAGGGAAATTCACATAATAATTCTGCAAATACCAATGACTTCTTAAATTTATATTTTTCGAATTCCAAATCAAAATTTTGGAGGAAAAAAATCAATTTAGAGTATTCCCCCCCTAGCAGTTGCTTAGTCAAAATATAAATCATAGGGTGGCAATTAGAGATCACAGTTGTTTTGTGTAACAGTATGTAGAGATGAAAGCGTTGGACAACCTGAATAATTGCCAGGGCCAATTTCTCCCCATGTGCATATTTAATCTTAATAGGTGTAAGATTCCTAATCAAATAATAAATTACATGTTTAATAGCAGATTCATCTTCTTGAACTAATACCATTCCTATGGTAGAATTGGATGCAACTAAATGCAAAAATTAATATCAATGATAATCAGGCAGCTGTAGTAATGGTGCATTGGTTAATGCGCATTTTAGTGCATCAAAATATTTTTCAGCAAGATCGTCCCAAATGAATGGAATGCATTTTTTCAAAATTCAAGTAAAACCTTCAGTCAACTCCACATAGCTAAAGATAAATCGACATATAATTTTCTTTCCCTTGAAAACTTTGCAGTTGGCGAAGAGTGGAAGGAAGAGGTAAATCGATGATAGCTTTGACCTTGAGTGGATCAACATGAATACCTTCCTTAGAAATGATAAATCACAATAATCGTCCTAATTGGACAGAAAAGTCACACCTTTGTGGATTCAAACGAATATTGTAACACATACATCAGAGGATGATGGCTCTTAAATGCATAGGATGATCTTGTTGTCTCATAGATTGGGATGGTAAGTCATCTAGGTAGGGTTTCACAATATGTTTGATATCGTGAAATGTGTAAGACATGGCCCTTTGAAAAGTAGCATCGGCATTATTTAACCAAAAGGTAATTTGCGATAAGAAAAAGTTCCCCATGGACAAATGAATGCAGTTTTGGGCTCATCAACAGGGGGTATATTTATCTGATTATATCTAGAAAATCCATCCATAAATGAAAAGATTTCATTTCCGACAAAATCGTCAACAATTTGGTCAATGTAAGGGGTAGGATAATTGTCTTTTGGACAAGCCTTATTGATATCCATATAATCGACACACACTCAAATAGTTTCATGTTTCTTTTTCACTGGAACAATATTAGATACCCAATCAATTAAGAGAATAGGATAAATAAAACTTGCTCTAAGTAATTTTCAACATCAACCTTAATAGCAACAAATTTTTGTGGATGAATTCGATGCAATATTTTTCTAATTGGTTTAGCATCCGGATATGTCTTGATTTCATGAACCACAATTTTAGGATCGATTCCTTGCATTTCTTCTTAGGACCAGAAAAAATGTCGTGGAATTCCTAAAATATGGCCTTATACGTGTTGATTTCGTGAATTAAGCATGAAGCACCTATAAGAACATTTTTAGTGATTCCTAGTTTAACTGAAATATCAAGTGGTATTGTTGAAGATATGTTTCCTAAATTCGTTTATGAATCCAAATGAAGGATTGACATGCGTCTTTGAGGATCATTGATGTATCTAGTCGAAAATATGGATGAAAATTCATTCTCAAATTTATCAAGACTAGGTATAAAAGACGAACGATGATGAAAATAATCCCATGGAAAATTTTCCAACGTAATAATCTCCACAATACTTTCGTCAGTTAAAAATTTTTGATCGAAAGGATCAGGAAAAGATGTTTAGATTCAATAAGAAGATCCTAGTGAAAATTAAGCACCTACACTAGGATGGAGCCTCAAGCTATTTTTAGGTGGATGTCTATTTATAGATGCATGAGAAAATTATATTTATAGATGCATGTCTATTTATAGATGTATGTGCAAGTTCTATTTATAGATTGCATGTCTATTTATAGATGCATGTCAACTATTACTATCCCTTAATATTAGTTGGACAATAAACAATAATATACTCTCAATGAGCACTTGGAAATAGTTAAATGAAGTGGAAAATAATTTAGCTAAAGTAATTTCAAGTTAAGAGTTTGGTTGGTGGGACATAAAAGTGGACTTAGTTGTAACTGAGTGATTCAAAGTTGTAACAGAGTTGGAAGTGCAGTTATGAAAGTTATAAATTAGTTTAACTCATTTAAGTGAGCTAAACTCAGTTGTGCTAGTTGTAACTGAAGATACACTAGCGAGAGATCAAGAGAATTAATTATTAATTAATTCATAATCAGTGGCCTCACATGCAAATAAAGATTTACTACTATTAAATGCATGCATGTCAGATCTAGTGGAGACCCAGTTGAGTTCTAGGTGAAAGGGAAGATAACTATCAGTTGTGACATTATCTGGTTGCACACATGCAACCACACACACATTGGATGTGCCCATGAGGATTGTGCAGTCAAGCGAAGTAGGATTCCATTCATTTAGGGATTGCTAAAAGCTGGGATTGCGCAGTGGAGGCAAGCTGTCTGGAGACAGTAAATTGGATAAGGAACTTGCCAATTTTTGTATGAAAGTGTGAGAGAGTTAGCTCATGTACTGAGAGATCTTGGATTAAAGATTTGTATGTAACTGTTTCATGATCCATGATATAATAAATAATAGAAGAGACTGGGGTTCTTAGCTATATTCTTTACTCGGGTAAATTATCTTTGTTATGTGTGATTGATATTTATTCATGATATTGTGATTGGCGATTGTGCTTCAAATTCTGCAAAGATTTTGTAGAAGCGATTCTGTATTTAACAGTAGAATATTATTTTTAGATCAAGAGAATCCAGGAAAGACATGTATTTTGTATTAAATTTCTACATGGTATCAAAACAGAGGAGATTGTAGTAGTGAAGTAGGAGCTGAGTTTTTTGGCAGAAAGAATTTGAATTTGCAGAAATACTTTCTTGGTGCTATAGCTGATTCAAGATCGAAATGGATTTCAATGGCTAGAGGCTAGAGTATGCACTCGAGGGTAGCTCAAACTAAATTTCTTGGAAGGACAGGATGGAGGCAGTGCTCAAAGATAATGGCTTGAAGGAATTCATTGACAATGATGTTCCTAAGCTTGCTTCGTTAGATGATGCCAATCTTGCTGCATGGCAAACGAAATTGGCAAAGGTGAGGAGGATTATGTTGGAGGGAGTATGATACCACATTGTCTCAAGCCTCCATGGGAAAGCCACACCATATACTATGTGGAAGGCTTTGACGGATCTTTTCCAATGTAGCAGCAACCATAGGAAATTGGTGCTCAAAGATAAATTCAGGAAGATCAAGATGGAAAAGGGCGACAACATTCCAAAGTATCTCATGAAGTTTGTCTAATGTCGGGATGAACTGGGGAGTGTGGGAATAATTGTTGCTGATTATGATTTTCTGAGCTTGGCTCTCTTAGGACTTCCTAAGAGCTGGCACAACTATGAAGACTCTGTCAACGAACGAGAAACATTGCAGGATTGGGAACGATTGTGGTCGGATCTTGTGCAAGAAGAGTTTAGGCGGAACACCAGAGATGGCTCTTCATCAAAGCATGTTGATGAAGAGTATTTTTCTTTGGCTGCCAAGGCGAAGAAGGGGAGGGGGAATAAATTCCATTTTAAATCTGAGTCTAAAGGCAAGAATCTGGATATGTCTAAGATGAAGTGTTTTCACTCTCACGAACATGGGCATATTTCTACTAACTGTCCGCAAAAGAAGAAGAATAAGAAGGTTGTTGGAGCTGCAGATGGTGAGGCCCTTTCCTCGCAATTTGAGTTTGAATTCTCTTTGATCGCATGCATGGTGTCAATTGCATTGGGATCAGTGTGGTATTTAGATAGTGGCGCCTCCTTTCACATGACGAGAGATAAGGAAATTTTAAATGACTTGGAGGAGAAAGATCTCTAGCTACATATAGAGATGGGCGACGATGGATGTTACAGTGTGACTAGAATTGGTACCATTTCCTTTCATAGGGAGTCAGGTAAACCATTTCAATTGAAAGATGTTATGTATGTTCTAGTTCTGAATAAAAATTTGGTCTCAGTCGCAATGTTGGAGGATAGAGTGTATGACGCTGTTTTCTGCGATGGAAAATATTTCCTGCGACATAAAACAATAGGTCAAGCCAAGAGGATAGGGAATCAAGGTAAGAATCTCTACAAGCTATAGGTAGATGGTTGTGTTGCCATGATGAGAAATGTGGAAAAAACGGTGAGCCGGGATGAGGGTGTTGGGTGTGGAACCTGATTATCTTCTTTATTTTGTATCACATCGTTGGACCCCTATTCTAAATGGGGCGGCAACGCCACCCATAATTAAATTGTACCTGGGGGGTCCAGGGGGGCGGTGATTGCAACTTTGTGGAGCGGCACCCCCCACCCCCCCCCCCCTTGGCGGGGGGTTTCAGGGGTAGTGCCCCGGAAGCTAAAAACAAATGTAAAATTTCCCTCTAAAAGTATTGTAATTTCCAGTCAATCTAGGTCGTTCATTAGGCGGATGATGTGACGGTAGAAGTTATGTTTAATTTAGGGTTTTTTTCCCTTGAAGGCAACCCCTCGTTTTGTATGAGAGTATTGTATTGCGGCTATGTATTATATGTGTATTCTCAGAGTGAGAAATAGATAGGGAGACTGTGAGAGAGAACAGAGGATATCACAACGGATCTACTATAGGTTGTGTTTCTTCATTTTGCTGGATAGTATTTTTGGAAGGACTGGCTATTCGGGGTGGACATAGTCGAAACTAGGTGAAACATGTATATCTATGTCTCTCTGGTTTTATGTGTTTTTTGTGTTTGTGTTTTCTACATATTTAATGTGTTGCATTGCTCTGTAATATATAATTTTCTAATAGAGGGCGAATTATGGCACATGCGATTGGGCCATCTTCATCATGGAGCCTTGAAAGTCATGCAAAAAATATCTACTAGACTTCCAATGGGAACACTTGCTCAGTTAGATTAGTGCAAGGGTTGCACCATAGGAAAATATGTAAATTACACCTTTCATGATAAGGAGAACCGTGCTTTAGGGATCCTTGAGAGAGTTCACACAAATGTATGCAGACCATTCTCGGTTGCTTCAGCAGAAAAACATAAGTACTATGTTATTTTTGTTGATGAATTTTCTCGTAAATGTTGGATCTTATTCATGCAAAAGAAGGCTCAAGCATTCTTAAAGTTCTGTGAGTTTGAGGCATTGGTGGAGAAAGAGTTAGGGAAGCAAGTGAACGATCTGAGGAGTGATAATGGTGGAGAATTCATCTATAACAAATTCAAGAAATTCTGCAGCAAAGAAGGAATTCTAAGAGAAGTCATAGCGCCTCATAACCCACAACAAAATGGGGTCGCGGAGAGGAAAAATAGAACGATCGTGGGTGCAACAAAAGAAATGTTTCATGATCAGGGCCTACCAATGCATTTGTGGGCGGAGGCTTGCAACAATACAGTTTATGTGCAAAATCGTTGTCCTCAAAGAGTACTTGGTATGAGTACACCTAAAGAATCTTTCAGTAGTAAGAAATCAGATGTTTCACACTTTAATATTTTTGGCTAATCTGTTTATATGCATGTGACCAAGGACGCTAGGAAGAATATGGAGCCGACTACTGAAGTTGGGATTTTTGTGGGGTACACTGAAACACCCGATAATATTGTGTGTATTTTCCAAATAGTTGAATGACTGTGGTGTGATGGGATATAAATTTTGATGAGGGGAAAGCCATGTGGTTGTCGCTTGAGAGGGAGCTAGAATTGCATGCAAAGGAGGAATTGTTGGCTCCCAAAGATGAGTCTCTAGATGTATATCAACCACAGGAGGAGGTTCGTGGAGTGGAGGAGTCCACTCACACAGAGGCAACCATCAGAACTGGCAGAAGGTGTACCAGAGAAGCTTATAGGCCGAGACTTGATGTTGCACAGAATTTAGGAGTCCCTAGTTCACAGCACATACAAAGAAAATTTCCTGACCAATTTACTGGATACATGGCTCTCATGATAAATGTATTGTGATTGAACCATCTTCCTTTCAAGAAGCAGTGCAGGAGCCCACATGGGTAGATGCAATGGTGGAGGAGTATGACTCCATTGTAAAAAAAATGCCTGGGAAATTGTTCCAAGGCCGGTTGATAAATCAGTGGTAGGTTTGATATGGATATACAACGTAAAGCAAGCTACTAATGGGAGTGTTGAGAAATACAAGGCCATATTTTTGGCTTGGGGCTTCTCACAGATTGAGGGGATAGATTATGAAGAGTCCTTTTCACCCGTCGTGTTATCACAAAATCTGACCCTAATGGGATGCTCATCAAGTGGACTTTGAGTAACTATTTCATACCAATATTTTGGCTGAGGCTTAACCTCCTCAGCCTGAGAGGGCTCTCTCAAGGGTTAATGATATTGATTAATGGTAAATGTAGATGGATAACTCTATGAATTATGTCTTGGTTTTGTAACTTTGTAGGTTGAAAAGATGAAGGCTTGCTACCATTGGGCTATGGAGTCAGTGATAGGGATAAAGATGAAAAAGGATCTCCTTGTGGAAGCTGAGGCTTGTATATAATTCAATGAAGAATAACAGATTTAGGAAAATCCCAATAACTTGAGGTTCAAAGGAAGTCAGAGAATGTAGCACATGAATTCTGAGTAATGAGACATCAAGGTATTGAAAGCAAAAATACTAAAAGAGATTTCACCATAGCTAAATACTTAAAAGGAAGTCAGAGCATGAACAATCATGAATTATGAGTAATAATCACTTAAACTATGGAAGAAAAACATTTCAAATTATAGGATATAAAATCATTGAAATACACTAAGAATCTCAGATGAAAGGAAAGTGGTATTGTTACTGTATATATCAGTCAATCCAAAGCTTTACAAAGTGGTATGCTTAGATAACATTTTCCAACCTGTAGGTTGAAATTAAAATCAGCATGTATACATTGGGCATTATGGATTCATGGTAATCTTCAGCAAAATCAACACAGTCTACCTAGCATGGAAGTCAAAGCATTTAGAGTTCAAGTCAATGGAATAAAACATGTAAAACAGTGAAACACAGTTAGCTCAATTATGAAGGAAGTCAGAGCATAATTGATGAATTCTGAGTATCATAATCAAACACCATTGCAATATAAGAATTGAAAGGATGCCATCAAAACAATAACACATAGGAACTCCTCATGAATCTTGAGTTGTCTAAGAAGAAACTTTGTATTAAGCTGTAAAACAGTGACATACAAAACACAGTCTTTTTCTAATGAAATGTCCAACCCTTGTAGAATTCGACCTCATGCTCTATATAGAACATTTAAAATATATGATTCTTTCATCCTCCACTAGATAATTCGAATTCCCATGCTTTGACACCTATTCTAACCATAAAACATGTATTTATTACAAACACAACTGTAAAACTAACATAGAGTCCTATTACAATTTGACAGTTATAATGCTTATGAAAAGTCCTAATTCTAATAAGAATGAAACTCTTAAATATCCTCCTAACAACCTTATCTAATATTTATTTCATCCTTTGCCACTTGCAATCCCATGAGGTCGAATTTGGATGATGCCTTCAACTTTGATGTGGTCCTGCTGCTGATGATAAAAACTGTCCTAAAAATTAGGAAGCATGTTTTCTTGTCTTTTATCTCCTTTGATTATTTTATCTATTTTGAGTACTTTTATCATTAATAGATCATATGTACAGGTGTCATTTTTCTAAAATTTTACCATAGATCTTCAATCCTCCATCTGTGCAGAAACTATAATTCGAATGCTGCAAAAAATATTAAGGGTAAACCTACGCTACGAAAGTAGCTCAGTTTTGTAGCGCAGTGTTTAACTCTTTTTCTAGTCAATCCTTTGACCTGTTCTATTCAAGTAATTCTTCATATGTCAGTAACATACCTCCAACATTAATTTCTAATTAAATTTCATCAAACTTTACCTTCATCTTTCATCTATGAATTGGTCATTTTACCTTACTGTTTTTATCTGAAACATAGGTGTTGAGAAAGAGCTTGTATCTCCTCATCCATAACTTATTTTTCGAAACTGAAGGAGGATTTTTTATGCCATTCTGTCTTGAACAAAAACCTCTCTATTTTTTTGCAATACCTCTCCTACTGTCCAGAAAATGTCTTTGAATAACATGTGTAAAACAGGAAAACTCTGTTTTCTGAAAATATGGCTTCATATAAAGCCTTTTATCTCCCAACTGATAACACTTGTGAAGAAGCTGAAAGATTTTTTTGTATTTGGAGATGTGATGAAGACAAACCTCTTTCATAATTCCAAAATAATTTTTCATGTGGCCAGAAACTGATCTTGAAATTTACTGCTAAACAGTCATGTACAGGACATTTTGTAACAACAGTTTCATAGCGCATTTTCATTTATCAATGGCTCCCACATCCTAAAGAATTTGAAAAAACTGAGAGAGGTTGAGAGAGGTATTTTAGATAGAAAAACCTCTTTCATTTTTCAAAAATGTGTTTTCAGTTTCCCAGAATCACCCTTGGAGCTTGACTACTAAAACCAGAAAACAAAGTTTTTCTTCATGACTGAAAAAGTTGCTACAGCAGTTTCGTAGCACACTTAGTGTAAATTTTTCATTTTGCACTATGAAAGTAGCAGTGCTTTTGTAGCACATTTCCTCATTTTTGAACTAGAGGTGCTACGAAAGTGTGGATTATTGGCTAATTACAGGATTTCAACCCGAAACCGAATGGAATGACCTCTAAATGAAAAATATGAATATTTGATCATGGAATGAACCTAAAGAAATTTATTTGAACTTAAATGATGACCATTAAACCTATAAAAACTATGACCTGCCCTTTACCAAAACTTAAAATTACTATCAAACCTATTTTGAGACCATGATCAAAAACAAAGTTGACACAATGATGTTTTCAAAATTTTTGAGTGATAACATGTTGCAAGGTATTATTCCATAAGGACCATCCTTACTCTCTCAGTGCAGATGGTCTGGTACATTCATTAGAAGGATGTGAAGAATGTGTTTCTTAATGGGATAATTGAGGAAGAGGTGTACATAGAGTAGCCTAAAGGTTTGAGATCTTCAAAAGCGAGTTTCATGTGTGTCGACTCAAAAGAGCGTTGTATGAGTTGAAGCAAGCACCTTGTGCTTGGTACACTCGGATAGGCAACTATTTCACTGGATTGGACTTCACCAAAAGTGAAGTAGATGCAAAACTATACCAACTTGTGGTGGAGGGTAATAATTTTAATCATTTTTTTTTATGTTGATGATTTAATATTGACTGGTGATGATCAGCTGATACACTCATGCAAGGAGGATCTTGCAAAGGAGTTCGAGATGAAGGGTATGGGCCTCCATAATTATTTCCTTGGATTTGAAATATGGTAGTGAGATGGTGAAATTTTTGTGTCTCAAGGAAAGTATGCAAGGGAGATACTGGGTAAGTTTCACATGGAGGGCTGCAAACCCATGGATACTCCTCTTCCAGGAAAATGGAGGAAATAGGATGCTACTTCTAGGGAGGTAGTGGATGCTACTATCTATCAACAGTTAGTGGGTTCGCTAATGTATCTAGTGAACACGAGACCAGACATTTTCTATGCGGTTAACCAACTGAGTCAAGCTATGGTTAAGCCTACCAATCTCTTTTGGAAGGCGGGCAAGCATGTCCTATGATACCTAAGGGGCACATTAGAGTATGGTTTATGGTACATATAGATGGATGAGGTGAAGTTGCATGGCTTCACAGATGTAGATTGGGTAGGCAGCCCATTGGACAGAAGCACATCCGGGGGGAACTTTAGCATTGGATCTACAGCTGTTTCTTAGTACAACAGGAAGCAGAGATCTGTGGCACTCCGTTCAGCAAAAGTGGAATACATGGGAGCGAGTCAAGCTGCATGTTAGGCTATCTGAATGAGAAAGATATTGGTTGGTTTGTTTGGGTCTAATTTAGGATGATAATGATTCATTGTGATAATAAGAGTTTCATTAAACTCTCGATTAATACTATGTTTCATGATCAATCTAAGCATATAGATATCCGGTACCATCATCTTAGATATTGTGTGAAGAGGAGGATCATGTTACTTCAGAACATTCCTACGGAATATCAGGATGCAGATATTCTAACGAAGGCGCTCACTAGGAGAAAATTCTAATATCATAGAGACAAGATCGGGGTGAAGGATAATCCCTTTCTTGTTGAGGGGGAGTGTTGAGATTCAACAAGAATATCCTAGTGAAAATTAAGCACCTACACTAGGATGGAGCCTCAAGCTATTTTTTGGTGGATGTGTATTTACAGATGCATGAGAAAATTCTATTTATAGATGCATGTTTATTTATAGATGTATGTGCAAGTTCTATTTATAGATTTAATGTCTATTTATAGATGCATGTAGACTATTATTATCCCTTAATATTATTTGGACAATAAAAAATAATCTGTTCCCAATGAGCACTTGGAAATAGTTAATTGAAGTGGAAAATCAGTTAGCTAAAGGAATTTCGAGTTCAGAGGTTGGTTGGTGGGACATGCAAGTGGACTTAGTTTTAACTGAGTGATTCAAAGTTGTAACAGAGTTGGAAGTGCAGTTATGAAAGTTGTAAAGTAGTTTAACTCAGTTAAGTGAGTTAAAATCAAATTTTCTAGTTGTAACTGAAGATACACTAGTGAGAGATAAAGTGAATTAATTATTAATTAATTCACAATCAGTGGCCTCACCTGCAACTGAAGATTTACTACTATTAACTGCATGCATGTCAGATCTAGTGGAGACCTAGTTGATTTCTAGGTGAAAGGGAAGATAACTATCAGTTGTGACATTATCTGGTTGCACACATGCAACCACACACACATTGGATGTGCCAGCCATGAGGATTTCACAGTCAAGAGAAGCAGGATTCCATTCATTCAGGGATTTCTATCAGTTGGGATTGTGCAGTGGAGGCAGGCTGTCTAAAGACATTAAATTGGCTAAGGAACTTGCGAATTTTTGTATGACAGTGTGAGACAGTTAGCTCATGTACTGAGAAATTTTGGATTAGAGCTTTTTATGTAATTGTTTCATGATCCATGATATAATACATAATATAAGATAGTGGGATATTTAGCTATATGATTTACCAGGGTAAATTATCTGTGTTATGTGTGATTGATGTTTCTTCATGATATTGTGATTGGTGATTTTGTTTCAAACTCCAAAAATATTTTTTAGAAGCGATTCTGTATTTAACAGTAGCATATTATTGTTAGATTAGGAGAATCTAGGGAATACATATATTTTGTATTAAATTTCTACAAAATATGTGGGTGCTAAACTTGATAGATGAGCATACTCATCTGATCTCATTCAATTAATCAGTTTCAGTTGATGATGGGTTGGAAAGTGATTGAATTTCCTAATAAGCTACTTTAAATGGGCTTAAAGGCATATCACTACCATATAGGTCTAACTCAGTATCCGAAGGAACAATCCAAGGATCAGTCGATGAAATTATGATTGATGTAATCATGTTGAAATTGGAAATATTATGAGGAAAATTCTGAGGAGGCATGGAAAAATTTCCCATGAGAGATGAATCATTGAGAAAATATACCCCAACATCTTCATAAGGAGTGATCATCTTTCCAGCATAAGAGACACTACCTGTAGAGGAAGGATCTGAAAAAAAGTAACACAACTGATCGAATTTGAAAATTTTCCCTTTATGGGCGAACATTTTTCAATCAAAAAACTGATGAGACTAGAACTATCATAGTAGAACATGAAATTATCCCTAGTAAAAGGTTTTATTCAAGTTTAGCATCAACAATCTCAATACCAATTGCAACAATTTTACCTTCTATCTCTATAGGAAAATCCCGAAGAATCCCAAAGGGGTGAAAACCTCTTCCATCAAAGGCTTTTAAAATTGTGGGAAATTTATTTATTGTTGGTGAGGCGAGGGATTTCCAACAAGCAATAGAAATTACACATGTATATTCTCCTTCATCAATTACCGTGCATAAAAATAGCTCGGTTTTAATGAAAACTGGTATCTCAAAATCCATTTGATGTGGGAGTCTAGGTAAACAATTGTCTAGATAAAAAATAATTAGATTAAAGTGTTGTGGGTAAATAGCTACTATGGCTGCCAAAATTAATTTTATTTTTGCTACACAATTTTTCAACACTTCGAGGGTTGACATCGTTGAAGGTGACATAGCTAGATCTTCAGCAATGTTGTAATTATGAGAATCTCTCGCATGTGGGTTTAAAGCTGATTTTTAAAGAACACCTTTAGGAGGTGGTTTAATTACCATGTCAGAACTAGGTTTCTCAATATTTAATGGTTTATAAGGAGTAGGAAATGATGTGGAAGTTTGACTGGATGAACCGACATTGTTTCCATTTATAGGACCCTCTGAGATCCATAATCTTGAGATCTCGTAGCAACCATAATTTGAGAAGACATCATAATGATATTTGTCGATGGGTTAGAAGAGGATGTGTTGCGAGAGAAAATTTTACTGTCTTGAGAAATAAATGGATCCTTAAGAAAAATGGGTGTGGGTGAACCTTTGACGAATTTAGTTACCTTGGTGTGATGGGGGCATTCCTTCGTGTAATGATATTTACCACAAATTAAACAAGGATAACGAGGTTTCCTCTTCTCATCATATGGTTATGTTTGATCAGTTTTATCTTTTGAAGAATTATTTTGTTTGGTTTTACCCTTCCCCTTATTTTTACCTCCTATTAATTTACTTTTACTAGTACATGAATCTACAACATTAATCTCAGAAGTATTTTCAAGAGAAGAGTTTCCTTTGGGTGAATCTAGTAAGGTTATAATTTGAGTGTTAAATTTGGATTGTTTACTTTTACTCTTGGATGTATTAATAGTATTGATTACACCATATGCGGCATCAGATCCGGAAGGAATTTTTGGTGCTTGAACAGGGTGAGTGAATTTGGAATCATTTCATAGAAAGTGCTAGACTGTGTGTAAACTAGGTTCATATATTGAGCATGAGAAATAAATTGTTCTTCCATTACAACACTTCCCTTAGCTACATAATCAGTAGTATTTAGAAGTAAATACTTGGTGAACCATCCAACCAGAATATGATATGGGATGAAAAATTTAACCAAGCGACGTCTACGTTTACGTCTCATTTGTTAATGTTATCGAAAATATGGGTACACGAATTTTGTTTAAGGGAGGTCAAAAGTTCGGTATCACTATCATATGAGACTTGTAACTAAAAATGGGTTAAGAAAGTAGTTTCTAAGGCATTGAAATTATGGAAGGAAGCTCGTGGTCACTCAATGTACCATTTCACGGCAGAACCAATAAAGGTTTGTTGAAAATGTATTAATCGAATGGAATCGTCGATTAATGAGTTGGATGCGCACCAACGATGATACTTCATAACATGGTTTGAAGGGCCCTCTCCTGGTTTTCCTTCAAACTTTAGAATGTCACTAGGAAACTTGGTAGGAATTTCCAGCCAAAAAGGAATATAGTAAATAGGATCATTTGTTAGTTGAGACAAGTTTTTTAAATACAAAATTGCTATAAAATGTAACTAACAGTTAGGGTCTTGCTGTGAGAATTGATAACCCTGAGGGAAAAGTCTAGTACATGGGGGAGGGTATCCAGGATATCCTTGAATGGCCTGAGTAGTTTGGATTTATATACCTCCAAGATAACTAGGATTGGCCATACCAAAATATGGTTGAGACAGTATCTAAAACATATGAACATGGTATGGTTGATTTTGGAAAGGCGAATTTGGTCGCATTTGTCATAATTGATATTGCCCATGAAATGGTTGGCCTTGCAAAGGCTGGCCTTGAAAGAACTGTCCTTGATAATGCTAAGCTTGAACAAATGGGCATTGAAAAGGTTGACTCTGAAAGCTTGTTTACAAATTTGCTACACCAGCATGTCGGAAAGGAATTTGAGGTATAGACTAGACCATAGGGCCGACTTAACAAAATCTAGTTGGAGGGATACCTTGTGTAACAGTTTGCATTGGCACTTGAGGGGTAATAGGAGTAGAAACTTGAGGTACTCCTCGGATGGGTGTTTGAGGATATTGGGTTGTTGAACAAATTTTTTCACAGTAGGTTGGGGAGAAGTATGAGGACCACTATGACATATGCCAGTTGACTACTAAGAACATATGCCCTTGGGATAACTTGAGGGATTCCTTGAACAGTCTGTTGGACTTGAGTAAAAACAAATTGTCCAATTGTATGAGTAGGTTTATTAATGGAAATTTTTTGGGTTGGTTGCAAATATAGTTGAGAAAATGAAGGTTTACATGTCATATTCATCCCTAGATAAGGAGTGCCTAGTAAGGGTTGTGACACCAAAGGTTGACATAAATAGTTTGAGGCATCAGATTATAACTTGGATAGTTACTAGGTAAAGGTTTCCCTACAACCATAGGATATGTTCCAATGAAAGGTTGTCCTCCTGAAAGAGGTTGTTTCCCCCAAGGAAGATTGTAACCACCTGACAGGTTAACTTAAGGGTTACTCCCAAAAATCATGTGAATGAATTGGACTGAAGTGCAATTTTGGGCAGTAGAATATGATAAACCAGTTGACAGGCTAGAAGCTTGAGAAGAAGGAGACGCTCATGAAAAAGCTCCAGTAAGAGACTGGTACCTAATAGGAACTGAAGGACCACCATATAATAAGGCTTCTGGAGAATATGAAAACATGGTTGAATTGGTAGACACACTGTCAGAAGCCATATTAGACATATTACTTATGGGTAAAGAATAAAAGGGAATACGATGACATCGATGACCATAACTAGATGAGTATGCTGTAACACCCTCTTCCCAAATATAACCAATTAAATGGCCAACTGAGATAAACATGTGATGAGAGGCTATTAATATGATATTCAACCTATTAGATGACCTTAAGGAAGTGGAACCGACATAAACACCAAAAACACACCCTACACTGCATCATTGATATCCCTAGGAGGTAACCAAACCTCCCAGGATACTGTTCCCCGAGGGGGACTAATTTTTAACCCCTTCGAGGCTGATCCAGGGGCTTTTAAGGGTAGGGAGTGGCTCTAGACCATAGAGACATGGGCTAGCCTTGTCAAGGTAGTGGCTCAGACCCAAGAAACGAATTTTCTTCCTGTAGCTCTGGGATCTGTGCCAAATTTTCAGCCCTTGAGCCCAGGTCACTGCCCAGACCTTCCTATAACTTCAAAAGAGGGTAAGTAACATTAAAGAAAATGTATGGAAGAAATCAAATCAATTGAAACTCATCCAATTCCACCCAACCTTGACAGGAATTTCATCAAACATGTCACAAACATAGTTGCATATATAGGTATAAACAATAGATTTAAACAAAGGGGTCTCTTTCTTATCTAAGAATGGATAAGAAGCATAGCTCCCCTACATCATAAGCTATGATACAATAAATTTTACCATATATGCATTAAGTATTCATTTACAAGTAAAAACATGGAGAGAGCTATACCTCATCACTGTCACAATAAATGATCATAACCAGCATAATACCAACATAAATACGATGGATACATCTGAAATAGAATCCCTATATAAACCATTGCATATATGCATAACATACCAAGGCATTGAACCTTTCAGTAATGAATATAGAAACCAACCCAGAATGGGAATTCCATATTCCACTCGACCATAGACATGGCTAAGCCAAATATCACTTTAGTCAGTCACCTCGTGCCATATTCCAAGCCTGGATGTGGGAATTTATCGAACAAATCAATCAACACCAAAACAGGTCTCCAGAGACCAAATCGTCTCAACCCCAAACCAATGATTCCACCTCACATTCGGACATCACTAACCGTCACGGATTGATCTCCATCCAAGCTACTTCAGGGCTCTAGCGTGTTTGTTCCAACCAATGCTCTAGGACTAGTAACTCAACCCCAGTTGTTCTCGAGCTTCATAGCATTTTTCCAACCAAGGCTCGAGGACTAGTAACTCAACCCACCTAGGGTTCCTGAGTGTTTTTCAAAGAAAGACTCTAGGACTAGTAACTCAACCCAACAACTACCCATCGGGCTATAGAGCATTCATCCAACCAAGGCTCCAGGAACTAATAACTCAACCTAATAGCTAAAGGAATCATGAGAATCAACCAGAAAATAATCAATGGAAATAAGCCCACAATACATTGGTTGTAAAGGAAACGGAAAATCTAGGCAAATACACTATCAATACTAGCCATCCTCCATGCCCATGAGAGATCATAATCAACAAACCACATGTAATACCATGCATGCCAAAACTAGTGAGGAAATAATACTTGCAACTCGATACCTGAACTCAGAACCTACTGTAGATGTTGATCCTGATGTCCTCCATGCTTTCCTGCTCTTCCTTTTCTTTCTTGATCCAAATATCCAAATATGGCACACTCTTCAAGAGTGCTCTAAGTGCTCAAGAGTATGAGAGAGATAGAGAATAATGAGAGCTTTAAAATTGAACTGATCAAGCCTTTCCCACTGATCCTCATAAGCCTTTTTATTAATGATCCCTATATTTTCTTCATTTTCCATTATTTTCTTAAATGAAATTCCAAGTAATGCCTCATGCCTTTGCCAATTTCCTTATCCATAATAAACCGAATGAACACCCACTAGGAATTTTTTTCCTACCATTCATCTTGGAATACGTATCCCATCACCATGGTATTATATATTTTTACATGAATTTTTTTACTAGGGATGTTACAGAACCCTCCCCCTTGGGGGAACACCATCCTCGGTGTTTAATGACACCTACAAACCAGAAAAATTCTAAGAAAAAACATGCTGCCCATGGAGCTTTATAACACAACTCGTTGATGTA
Source organism: Pinus albicaulis (assembly GCA_034641835.2). Taxonomy (NCBI): domain Eukaryota; kingdom Viridiplantae; phylum Streptophyta; class Pinopsida; order Pinales; family Pinaceae; genus Pinus; species Pinus albicaulis. The sequence continues at coordinate 378,090,488 of CM076575.1, forward strand.
TTTACAATGAATAACATACTCGAAATAAAAACCCATCATGGAAATCATACCATGTATTGGAGGTTTATAACACACCTCATTACGGTCTTTACAATAACAACCACATATACTCATGCAAATTTTCTCCAACCAACAAATAACCACAATGTATGTGGAGCTTTATAAACCAGCTCGATAAAATATTTACAATAATATAAACATGTACACATATACACATTTTCTCAACCAACAAATAGAAGGATATGATGCCCATATCAACAACAAGGGAAAATAGAGGCTCACACCTCCACCCTCAAGGTAATACCATGATTAACCTCCTTCCCAAGAAGTACAAAATCCACTGCCAAAGTCATAGTTGCATCCAATGTCCAAAGCTACAATTCCGCACCACTTGTCCTCTTAGTGAATAGTTACTGGCTCATTGTTCCAGGGCACACTCCCAATGTGCATATGATTCCATCTGGAAATGATAATGACCAAAATCAATCCATCCCTGACCTTCCCTTCTTTGCTACACAGTCCCTCCGGCAATTCGGTAATCCCATTCTGTGTAGTCACATACCTTCCAAGTTCTTATGGCATCCCCATCTCAGGTAGTCCATCTCTTTGAAAGGCTTCCTCGCATCGGAAGATATAAAAACCAAGGAACATACCTACCTCAAAACCATCATACCGGTCATATCATGCTCATGGAAATTAATGGAAACTATTAGGTACTAGTGACCCACAATGGCCCTGCTCCTGAAATGCTTTGACATCATACTACTGCATATTCCAATTTCCTTTTGTTGTTGCTACTACTACTTGAAATCAGTTTCAACCATCCAAATGGGAATTGCATGCTTTCCTGTAGCAAGCACATAACTCTTATTAGATTCAGAATAAATTGAAATAACTTCAAACCATACCTCATTGATAGCTCATCAACAAGGTACACTTGTAATCTTGTTCACTTCCTATCACACAAGTCAAATTAACTATTTGATCAAACCATCATGTATAAAATATTGGCAATATGATGCTGAGTGTTGTCCTTGATGGCAACCCTCTGAATGAAGATGAAGACATGAGCTTGTTGACATGTGTTGTCCTTGATGGCAAACCACATGATTAAGTTATTCTTGATTTTATGGACTTGAAGGCAGTGAAGAAAGGAATTCAGCATGTGCTAAATCTATGATAAAAAGAGTACGTCTCAAGGCATACGTGGATATGTCAAGGGGAAGTCGGGTATGCACGCGGAAAAGAACGTGCCAAGTCACATATGGGCAAAAGCGCTCATAAAGTGCAAAACCAGGGGTCACCACCATGGTATTGACCCATTGTATTGGGTAATGATTCGTCTAAATGACCCCGTCCAGGAATACCATCGGAAGTAATGTAGTTTTGGGCTCATGGTATTGCTTTGGCTCATGGTATTAAAAAAAGGGTAAACCTATATAAGGAGAAGAATTTCATCATGCAAATGATAGATGTGGGTGCAAGATGTCCGAGCTTGAATGAATACTTCTCTCGAAGTAGATCCGAATGGAAAGGGTTACACTTGAATGATAAATGCGAATATATGATGCACCAATGATGAAAAAAAGGGGATCTAGATGCTGAAATGTGCTTGTATTTGCTAGATCTCGTTTATGGAATGATTAGATCCAAGAAGAGGCGAACATCTGTTCGAAGTGAAGGGTTAAATGCGTAGTGAAGTATCCGTTCAAGAAATGCAATGACCTAAAATCTCCGAAGAACCATACGCTAGTTCGCCGAAGAGGAAGAGTGTATATACACGGCTTATTTGAAGGAAAAATGCGTATGCGCAAATTAAATTGGTTTTGTAATATGTACGAAGTATCACGCTGGTTTGTGTGAATGGAAGCACGTATATACGCGACATCGTTGAAGTGAAAGCGCGTATGCAAACTAGGGTTTGCTGAAGTACGTAGTAAAAAATAGACCCTACTCTATTCTGTCGTATCGTTTGCTATCCGTATTCTACCTGTTCTAAGTTGTGCGTACGGTTTGGTTGTATGATTGAGCTTAAATGTATGAAGAGGGTCCCGGCCTGAAAATATGATGAAACGTGGCCTACAAGTATTGTTCTATTGAAGTTGTTGGATCCGAGGTGAAAATTGATGAAACGTGGTCCGAAGAGGTGCTGAGGGTTGTAGCCTTCGGTCGGGGGTTGTAGCTCCCTTCCGAGTGAGGCTGCAAACGAGATCAGGGGGTCGTAGCTCCCTTCCGGGAGAGGCGGTAAATGAGTCGAAGTTGCGACTCCCCTTCCGGAGAGGTCGCAGTAAACGAGCAGTGGTGGGTGCCTGCGTGCTTGTAGGAGTCTCGCACTCGACGACATATGTTGTAAGATGTTTTCTCTATAATAAAATATTGAAGGGCCGAGCAACCCGTGCGGTGGTTTTCTCCCAGACTTGGGTTTCCACCTAAAAATCCCGGTGTTCATGTGTGATGCTTTGTGTGATGGTTTATTCTGTTCTTATCGCACATGTTTACTCGTTTATTGAATAGCGATGAATAAATGATGGAATGGTTTAAGTGAAGAATTAATGACATAATTAGTTCTCTCGTGTATACGCGAGTTTATTAAAGGGTATCGGCGTATATACGCGAGTCCGCTTTCGAGAAAGTAGCGTATGAGTTTTGAAGTAAAGAAAAGTAAAAAAGTTTTTGAATATGCTTGTAATAAACTCGATTCACCCCCCTCTCGGGTATTTTTCCCAACAATTGGTATCGGAGCTAGGTTCTTCTGCTGAAGCTTGATCGCTTGAAGAAGATCCGTCGCAATGGGAAGTCAAGAAGGAGTGATGTCTATGAAGCCACCTCTATTCAATGGAAGCAATCGATATTCGGAAGGTACGAACAAAAAGCATATCTCGCAAAGTCTAGGTGCGAATGTATGGGCAATCGTGGAAGAAGGTTATCAATACACGAGCAAGTATTCCTGCGATGCGGCAGAAAGGAAGAAGTATGAAACCAATGCCAAAGCGATGAAATGTCTTGTTAGGAAGCATGTACTGAATCAGAATTTGCTAAAGTGATGCAGCTGCATTCGACAAAAGAAATATGGGACAAAATCATTCCGAGCTATGAAGGAGATACAAAGGTAAAAAAATGCAAAACTCCAAACTCTTAGAATTGAATATGAAAATTTGAAGATGCATAGTGATGAAAGTGCGCAGTTTCTTTCTTCGTCTAGATGATGTTGTAAATCGAATGATAAATTTGGGTGAAACCATAAGCGATACTACCCTGGTGGAAAAAAGTCTTAAGATCCTTGACTTCAAAATTTGACTCTAAAGTCTCGGCGATTGAAGAAAGGCAAGATCTACAAACTCTTACTATTGTTCAATTACATGGTATTCGCGATCGCTTTTGAAATGAGACAAGGAGGTCCTTCTCAAATCGGAGAAGCTACTTTTAAGGTATCCGCAAGAGGAAAAGAAAAGGAAGTCGTCAAAGAATCCAGCTACATATCCGATGAAGAAGAAGCGAATTTCGTGAGAAAACTCCAACTAGGAAGTCGGAAGATTCAAAGGTAAGCTTCCTTTCAAATGTTTTGAGTGTGGAAAAGTTGGTCATTATGCTGCAAAATGTCCTTATAAAGGAAAAGAAGTAGTAAGAAGGAATAAGAACCGATCTAGCTCTAAGAAAAGTTACTATACTAATGAAGACAGTGATGGGTCATCTGATAGTGAGGAAGAATGTGAAGAAGATCTTAGACTTCTCATGGCATTTGAACAAAAGGAAGAAAAGGATACGTTTATGGATGCTCTAGAGGAAAATGATTTTCTTGAAGAAAACAATAAACTCAAACTACGCTTAGAAGATTATAAAATTCTCTTAGAAGAACAAAAGATAATCGAGAGAGACCATTGAAAAGCGGCTCGAAGAAGCAAAAGAAACATATTGAAAAAATTAGAATGTGAAGTGGTAAGTCAAAGAAAAGAAGTTGAGAAAGCAAAGACCTTGAATCTTAGATTTGCTAAAGGATCCGAAACCTTAGATGAGATTATCAAGGTACAACGTTCTCCTCTTATAAAGACGGGTCTTGGATATACCGAAGAATCCTCTCAAGCTTCGACACCAAACTATCTAAAAGCGACTACGGGTGGTTTACTACATTCGACAACTCGAGCAGGGAATAAAGGATCTCTACGGGGAAAGCGAGACCATCTCAATTCAAGGAACACTAACGGGGATAACTTTCAAAGACGCTACACCCAACGGGTAAATTCAAATAGAAGATTCCATGATCGCAGAAATTTCTACTTCAATGGGCAATGTTTCACATGTCACAATTTTGGTCATAAAGTTGTTCAATGTGTTGCATATAAAACCATCATGACAAGAGAAGCAAGAAAGAAAAGGTTGGATACTCGAACCAAAGAAGAATACCTATAACAACTTTTCTCCTCTTCAAAGTGAAGTTGAATGTACTTATTGCAATAACTTTGGCCATGAAGAATGCTGAATGCGAGAACAAGATCCGAGCCAAAAGAACATGTTCCCTCAAGCTCTAAAGTGTGGAAAAAGAAAGAACCGCTAGTTGAAAATTGTGGGATAGCATTATTTGCGGAAGGTGAAGAAAATCAATGGTATATCGATAGTGGGTGTTCAAGACACATGACGGGTGACAAAAGCAAACTTCTTTCATATAATGCTCTAGAAAAAAGAAAAGAAAGTTACTTTTGGAAATGATACTCTGCTTATAATTAAAGGAAAAGGGTCGATGTTTCTAAAAGAAAAGGTGAAGGCTAAAGATGTCATGTATGTGGATGGATTGAGGCATAACCTATTAAGTGTAAGTCAAATGTGTGATCAAGGAACAGAATTTGTTTTTAGTTCAAAAGAATGTGTGGTTCGTGATCTTGATACAAGTAAAATTATTATAAAAGGGAAAAGAAATCCAAGCAACCTGTATATACTAAAGGGCTACAAAGATCAATGTTACCTGAGCAAATCTTCGAGAAAATTGGCTATGGCATAGAAGGATGAGGGTATCTGAGCTTCTCTCAAATCAACAAAGCAAGCGAGACTTCAAGTCGTTCGTGATCTTCCCAATATTAATCCACCGTAGAAAGTATCATATGCAAATCTTGTCAATTCGGTAAACGGACTAGAGTACGATTTAATGCCAAAGAAGGATCATCAAGTAAGCCTCTTGAACTCATTCATACTTGACATATGTGGATCCGTGAGAAAGAAGACACCACGTGGGGAAGAATACTATATCTTATTCATTGATGATTACTCTAGAATGTGTTGGATTGCGTTCATTAAACACAAAGATGAAGCGATTTGAAAAATTTCTGAGCTTCAAAGCAACGGCTGAAAATGAATTGGATCTAAAAATCAAGTGTCTCGGATCTGATCGAGGAGGAGAATATATGTCAAATGAATTCCTTGAATTTTGTGAACAACATGGAATAAAAAGACAATTCTCTGTAGCGCTGTCACTCCGCAACAAAATGGCGTGTGAAAGAATGAATAGAACAATTCAACAAATGGCTAGAGCTATGATTGATGATTACTGGAATACCTCACACTTTCCGGGGAGAAGCAACACATACGACGACAAACATTCTCAACAAAGCTCATGTTCGGGTAAACGGTGATAAAACTCCATATGAACTACGGTATGGTAAATCTCCCTCCGTAAAGCATTTTAGAGTTTTTGGAAGCAAATGTTTTATCAAAAATAATGATGAAAAGGTTGGCAAGTTTGAACCTAGATCAGATAAAGGAATTTTCCTTGGTTACTCATCTTCAAGCAAAGCATACAAATGTTATAATGAAAGGCTTCAAAAGATTGTTGAATGTATTGATGTTGTTATTGATGAGTCTCCTACTGACTCCTAAAGAAGAAAAAACAAACAACAAAAGAAGATGATGATGACTTGTGGCCTTCTACATTTGATATAGACGAGTGAATCCAATGATGAACTCGATAGCGATCTATCCGAAAAAGCTCCATCTAGATATGTTCAAAGAATCATCCCGAATCTCAAATCTTGGGAGACAAGGAATCGGGTGTACAAACAAGGAGAACTCTTGTGGGATCTTCTAGTCATATGGCACTTCTATCCACAATTGAACCACTCAATGTCAATCAAGCTAGCAGAGATGAATGTTGGAGGCAAGCCATGGATGAAGAACTTGTTCAAATTGAAAAAAAATGACACTTGGGATTTGGTACCAAGACCTCATGATAAAAATGTCATTGGAACTAAATGGATTTTCAAGAACAAGTTAAATGAGAATGGGGATGTTGTAAGAAACAAAGCTAGACTGGTTTTGCAAAGGGTATACTCAACAAGAAGGTATAGACTTTGAAGAAAATTTTGCTCTAGTAGCTAGACTTGAAGCCATCGAATGTTTCTTGCTTTTTCAAGTTATCAACAAATCAAAGTTTATCAAATGGATGTTAAATCGCTTTTCTTAACGGTGATCTAGAAGAAGAAGTATATATAGAACAACCGGAAGGATTCATTTTGGGAAATGATGCAAATCTTGTTTGTAGACTTAAAAAGGCTCTATATGGTCTCAAACAAGCTCCAAGGGCTTGTTATTATCGTCTTGACAAATATCTTCATCAACAAGGATTTTCAAAAGGGTCCATGATAGCAACTTATACACAAAAGTTGAAAATGATAAACTATTGATTGTGGTTGTATATGTTGATGATATCATTTTTGGGAGTAACGAAGAATCTTTGAGTCAAAAATTTGCTTCTATCATGCAACAAGAATTTGAAATGTCTTTACTTGGGGAACTAACATTCTTTCTTGGCTTGCAAGTGCATCAAAGCTGCAGATGGTATATTCCTATCCCAAGAAAAAATATCTTAAGCAAATTCGAAGAAGTATGGCATGGAAGAATGCAAACACAGTAAGTACACCGATGATAACCGGATGCAATCTCGGTTCTCGGGATGACTCTCCCACGGTGAATCAACCGGAATACGGATCGATGATAGGAGTCTACTTTATCTCATCGGGACTAGACCGGACATTATGCATGCGGTTGGGATTGTTGGACGATTCCAAGCTAATCCAAAAAGAGTCTCATATTCGGTCGTTAAAATAATATTCAAATATCTACAAGGAACTCAAGACTTTGGTCTATGGTATCCAAAGAATGCTGATCTTACTCTTCATGCTTACACCGTGCGGATTGTCTGGAAGTGTTGATGATCGGAAAAGCACTAGTGGTGGTGCATTCTATATGGGGCCCGGTTAGTATCTTGGTTCGGCAAGAAGCAAAATTCTATTGCCTTATCTACGCATGCGAAGAATATGTGGTTGCCGCATCTTGTTGCACTCAACTACTTTGGATGATGCAAACCTTACAAGATTTTCAAATCAAATGTACTCCTCCCTTGTCCCCATTAAGTGTGACAATACAAGTGCCATCGGTATTTCAAAGAATCCTGTTATGCATTCAAAGACCAAGCACATTCCCATCAAGTATCACTTCTTACGTGAACAAGTGCTTGAGCAAACGATGAAGTTGGAGTATGTTCCCTCCAAAGAACAAGTTGCTTTGATATATTTACCAAACCTTTGCCCGGGGAAGCGTTCGAATATCTAAGACAGAGCCGGGAGTGTTCTCTGCACGATCAAAAGAACAAATCTGCATAAATTTAGAATATGGCGGTGGATACGGGTTTCATGAAACACGAGTCACGTATATACGCGAGTTCTGCACGTAAAACCGCGTATGTCCGATTGCCGACAATTTTCTGCTTGAGTCGGCTCTCTTGATGCAATTTACATGATCTTGTGTGGTATCTCTCGATCTTTGTTTGGTATATCTCGTGGTGTTCCGGTTCACATAATTCTATTTCTCATGTTTTGATAAAGATGCCTTGATGATTTGTTGGTGAAAGTGTTCGGGATGCACAAACTAAGGGGGAGCCTTAGTCATATGACAAGGATGCTTGGATGCACGGATTCGGGGGGAGCTTTAGCTTTTGCTTGAGTATAATGCATTGTTGGCATTATGATGGTTACGAAATATTGTTCTCTTTCTTGAGGACCTTCTGATGTTGGTTATGAAAAGTCATATTTGTATTTTGATGCAAAGGTCATGTTGAGACCCATGATGTAAAATTGTAAATTTCAGTCATGTAAAGGACTTGTCAAATTTTGTAAACCCACTTGGTTGGGTAGCTGAGTCAAAATTGTAAACCCACTTGGTTGGGTAGTTGAGTCTCATATGTAAATCCACTTGGTTGGATATTTGATGTAAGTATGAGTCATTGGTGATAGGAAATTCATAGAGTCATGTACTCCATTGGAAATGTTTGAAGATTCAGCATGAACTCAGGGGGAGCTTGGTCACTTCAGTATATAACAGATCTGCAGAATGCTTCTTCCACATGAGGAAAAAAGGGGGAGAGTATGTTGGTTTTTGGTCCGCCCTTTGCCCTTGATGTCAAAGGGGGAGAGTGACATGGTGTTTGAATGAAGAGAAAGAATGGTGCCATTGTATTCTTTATGTACCTATCTGCTGTGGTAACCAAACACCATCGTGGTTGCCATCAAGTCCAAAGGGGGAGATTGTTGGAAATATGATGCTGAGTGTTGTCCTTGATGGCAACCCTCTGAATGAAGATGAAGACATGAGCTTGTTGACATGTGTTGTCCTTGATGGAAAACCACCTGATGAAGTTATTCTTGATTTGATGGACTTGAAGGCAGTGAAGAAAGGAATTCAGCATGTGCTAAATCTATGATAAAAAGAGTATGTCTCAAGGCATACGCGGATATGTCAAGGGGAAGTCGCGTATGCATGCGGAAAAGAACGTGCCAAGACGCGTATGGGCAAAAGCGCTCATAAAGTGCAAAACCAGGGGTCACCACCATGGTATTGACCCATTGTATTGGGTAATGATTCGTCTAAATGACCCCGTCCAGGAATACCATCGGAAGTAATGTAGTTTTGGGCTCATGGTATTGCTTTGGCTCATTGTATTAAAAAAGGGTAAACCTATATAAGGAGAAGAATTTCATCATGCAAATGATAGATGTGGGTGCAAGATGTCGGAGCTTGAATGAATACTTCTCTCTGAAGTAGATCTGAATGGAAAGGGTTACACTTGAATGATAAATCTGAATATATGATGCACCAATGATGAAAAAAAGGGGATCTAGATCTGAAATGTGCTTGTATTTGCTAGATCTGTTTATGGAATGATTAGATCCAAGAAGAGGCGAACATCTATCTGAAGTGAAGGGTTAAATCTGTGTGAAGTATCTGTTCTGAAGAAATGCAATGACCTAAAATCTCTGAAGAACCATACGCTAGTTCGCCGAAGAGGAAGAGCGTATATACGCGGCTTCGCTGAAGGAAAAACGCGTATGCGCAAATTAAATTGGTTTTGTAATATGTACAGAAGTATACACTGGTTTGTGTGAATGGAAGCGCGTATATACACGACATCAGTGAAGTGAAAGCGCGTATGCAAACTAGGGTTTGCTGAAGTCTGTGGTAAAAAATGACTGACCTATTCTGCTGTATTGCTGCTATCTGTATTCTACTGTTCTGAGTTGTCTGCATCAGTTTTGTTGTATGATTGAGCTTAAATGTATGAAGAGGGTCCAGTCTGAAAATATGATGAAACGTGGCCTACAAGTATTGTTCTATTGAAGTTGTTGGATCCAGTGTGAAAATTGATGAAACGTGGTCCGAAGAGGTGCTGAGGGTTGTAGCCTTCAGTCAGGGGGTTGTAGCTCCCTTCCAGGTGAGGCTGGTAAACGAGATCGGGGGGTCGTAGCTCCCTTCCAGGAGAGGCTGGTAAACGAGTCAGGGGGTTGGAGCTCCCTTCCCGGAGAGGCTGGTAAACGAGCGCAGGTGGGTGCCTGCGTGCTGGTCAAGTCTGCGCCAGCACATATGTTGTAAGATGTTTTCTCTATAATAAAATATTGAAGGCTGAGCAACTGCAGCGGTGGTTTTCTCCCGACTTGGGTTTCCACCTAAAAATCCTGGTGTTCATGTGTGATGCTTTGTGTGATGGTTTATTCTGTTCTTACTGCACATGTTTACTGTTTATTGAATAACTGATGAATAAATGATGGAATGGTTTAAGTGAAGAATTAATGACATAAGTAGTTCTCTGTGTATACGCGAGTTTATTAAAGGGTATCCGCGTATATACGCGAGTCTGCTTCAGGAAAGTAGCGTATGAGTTTTGAAGTAAAGAAAAGTAAAAAGTTTTGAATATGCTGTAAATACTGATTCACCCCCCCTCTCAGTATTTTTCCCAACATAAACATATCATATCAAGCTATCTGAAAATTCAACCATCATAGATCAAAATCATAAATCACATGCAATCATCATAAACCATAACCATAAATCACATGTAACCATCATAAGTTCGAATCACATATCACATGCATAATATAACTGAAGTAAAATATTGATATTTATGCTTTATCAGTGCTTACTTATGCATTTTTTCTTTTTGTACACACGTCGGATCAGTTTTCACACCTGACAAGCACCCCATGCATTCTCCTCATCCATGTAGACATACACATAATGCACACCATGTATGTCTAGACAAGACTTACAACACCATACAATACATACACCCACTCCCGGTGTACAACACAACAGAATATATATGCCTATACCTGGTGTAAAAAAAAATACATGTACCTACACATACATATAAAGTACAATACAACACAATACATATGCTTACAACGACATACAACACATACACATACACCTGATATATAACACAACACAATACATATACATAAATAAATGTATAGAGAGTACAACATGACGAATACACATGTCATGATACCATGACTACACCATGCACATAGATAGTACCGCATGCCCACAACACATGTATGACATACACAAAATACCACATGTATACTAGTACCATATGCACAACATGTACACAATATGACTTCTACACAACACTACCTGCACAATATGTGCACAACATCACATGTACATGGCACCACCTGCACAACGTGTACTGATCTGAAAATGGAATGTGTTGTATAAAATCAGCCCCTACATTCAAATTTCAGCTAGAGGCTCCTTTTTTCTTCCTTAGCGTTGCCCTTTCCCAAGTCGGGAATACATTGAAAAAGGCTAAAATCCACTCTTCAAAGTCATATAAGGCCTAGCTCTTTTCTCCCCCCAGCTCCATGCCTCTTCATACCCATATAGCCAAGCGCCTCCCCTTAGAGCGTCAACCGAAAATCGCATGATCGCGCTATCGCATTTTCCTCCCCATCGCAAAATCGCAGTTTCCCGTTCATGCCATTCTCCAGCATCGCACTTTTCGTTTTTGCGATCTGTGCTCGACCGGTCACGCCCATCGCATAGTGCAGAGTGCAGTTTACTTGTTATTCCATCGTTCCCTCCATCGCATTTTCTCCATTTGCGAATTTGCGATGTGCGCTCTGGGTCCCACTTCCAAAGCCTTTGCTCCATTATTTTGACACGTTTTTCTTTGTAACTCCCACGAAAGTTAATCTTTGAGTTTTGGTGCCGTTAGCATTGTTTCGCCATTTTTCGTCATCTGCCCACGTGTCATCCGCTGTTCCTCCACTATTCACATATTTCGTTTATGTGCTGCGTTCAACATTTTTGTTTGATGTTTTTGCCTCGTGCACTTATCTTCGTCCCTTTGTATTACCTCATTTTCACTTCCCATTCCTCTGCTGTTCCTCTGTGTTTTTCGCCACCCCGCGTCATCTCATCATCCCCTCAAATCAATGCCACCGCTTCCTTTAACCTCACTATGTCCACTATCTCTATGGTTAGTTTTATTCAACAGGCTTTTGTTTTTGCAGGAACTTGTTGTGGGAAAAAAATTGGCGGAAAGGATCCGGGAGTCACTACGATGTGACCCCCATTAAAGAAAGATATTTCAATCTATAGAACCATCCAGAGGAAATAAAAAAGGCGAATCTAGGTGGATGAACACATTAATGCAGCAGCAGATTATTAATGAAGGAGCAATGAATTCAGTGTCCTGCATGAAAAAGGGTTTGAATTTAAATTCAAAATTTGAAGGCCGGAAGTACCATATCCAGAAACAGGCGCCTCAAGGTTTAATTGCCGAAGACCTTCCTCCTCCAGCAAAGAGCAGAATATTTACATGTTTTATTATCTACTTTTTTTCTATAAGAAGATTTTCATTTTCAGCACTCATTTCCGGAAATAAGTCGTAAAGTACAGTCATTTATGTTTAGTCATTCATAGTGTGGGCGCGAATGTCTTCCGCCACCTGTTTCAAAATAAGTCATTAAATGTCTTCCATCTACCTCCTCCTCTAGAATTTTCTATCTCTTCTATAAAAGCTAAAAACAAAGACATCGTAAGGGTTCCAGATTTTTATTAGCAAATTGTGCAGTGAAAAGGCTTATGTATACATTTTGTAATATTTCTGTATGAAGGTTCAGAGCCCGTAGGGTCTTAGTGAGGAGGAGTTATAACTGTAATGAGGATTTTGGTCTTTGGTATCTCACAGTATGTAATTTCTCTTATGTGTTAATACAATATCTCATTTCATGCTATTTATCTTCTTGTATCATGTTCTAGAATGCGAGTGACTCACTAGTTTGCAGTAACGATTCATCCTAGTTGATGCCCTTCCTGGGATTAGTCAAGCGCTTTAAATAGGCCTAGTCATGATATACTGTTCCATGTTCATCTCTTCCATATTTTCTGCTATATCAGTTGTGTTAGAAGGGTGCTTTCAAAATGCTAGGATTGTGTATGGATTCTTGAATTGGCAAGCCCATGCATGGTTTTTTTGTATATCTGGGTGTCAATCTAATGTCAGCTGATATCCTCTTACTATTCCTCTCACTACATCCATTTCCTGATATTTGATTTCTGTGATATGTTATCTGAACTGGCCCTCTTTATAGTAAGCTGTCTCTTAACTGTCTGATGCCTTTGTATTGGAGTTTGCATAATGTCCCTACACTATTCTTGTATTTGTATCAGCTTCTGAGAGAGATTGGTCCCATTCTAAACTAATTTCCTTGTTCAGCAAGAGATAGAAAGCGAGCTTTTTGGACTGACAACCCAAGCTATATAATGAGCTCCTTGCTATATTAAGATGTCCTAGGCACTGGTCTATGGCAACTCTAGACTGTCTCTAGGGGGTGACGAAATTGTCCACAACATCTTTATGGCACCGTTGCCAGTGAACGAATTCAAGAATGTCAGTTTCCCTGGGCCTCGACAAATTGTTTTCACTCTCTAATCAGGTGAGCACAGAGAGTTGAAGAGTTGCATATCTCTCACCTTGGCGACTCCACTGTTCTTTATTTGATAGATTTATTGGTAGTCCTGGCTCCTCGTAAGCCACTTTTGAGGTCAAATACATCTCAGCCGAAAACACCTTACGTGTCTGACCCAGAGAAGATCATTCACAAAAGAGTTTGGAAGGAGAGGAAGTCAGCTCGTGCTGAAAACCCTGAATATTCTGTTGAATATTATCCGCCCTCTTCTTCTCAAGAAGTTAGAACAGAAAATCCCGAGTTTTATTCGGAAACTCCACGTAGAGAAAGTGCCTAGATTGAAGAAGATTCTCATCCTACTTTCGAGACTGAGGAAATTAAAGAAGTTACAGAAGTAGCTCCTGTTAACCGTGAACTATTCCCATCTACACCTCAGGCTTCTGTGCAATATATTCCCATTGTCATTCATACTCCACTCCCTCCTACTCCTCTCCCTTCATTTGTTTCTCAGACTGTTGCTCAACCCCCACCTCCCCCAATGGCTAATGTTCCTGCTTTTCTACTGAAAAAATATGCTCCTCTGGCCTTACCCCAAGTGCTGAATGACATGCCATAGGATTATTTGAAGATTCTGCCAAGATTTAATGGTGAAAATGAAATTGATGCTCAGAAACATCTTGAGACTTTCTGCTCTTTTGCAGAAAACTTAAATGTTGAACATCTGGACGTGGTATTAAGGTTATTTGTACAATCTCTGGAGGGCGAAGCCAGAAAATGGTTCAAAACATTGGGAAATCATTCTGTGACCACCTGGGATCAGATGGAGAATACTTTCCTCAGAAAGTGGGGAGAAAAGAAAGATCATGGTCAGTGTCTTACTGAGTTTAATACTATGAAGAAGAAACATAATGAAGGAGTGGTGGAGTTTATTAAAAGATTTAACAAGCTATATTTGAGCCTTCCTCCTGAAATGAAGCCCCATGAAACAACTGCTAAGATAGTTTTTATAGCAGCCTTTGATTTTGATTTCGGCTTCGAATTGAGGGAAAGAAAACCTACTACATTAGATGATGCACAGTCAGACGCTCTGGAGTTAGAAGCGAACTTTGCCTCTACCGGGAAATTAAAGGGAAAAATCGAGCAGGATACTAGGAGGAGAGGCAAAGAAGAAGTTTCCTCCTCTAATCAGGAAAAGGATTCAGACAAGATGGATGAGATAAGAAAAATGATAAAGAAGATGGTCAAGCTTGAAATGGAAGCTAAAAATGCAGCTCCCAAAAATTTCTATAATGCTCCAAACAGAGGATACAATCCCCAGTACAGAAGACCACCATTGCAGATATTTCCTAGAGAAGCGAGGGAACAACAAGATCAGGTACCACATCCCCTGTACCTCGAAGGTCTAGCAGAAGATTCCACTGAAGATACGGCTTATGGATTAGAAGATTCGAATCTGGCTTTTTCGAATAATGATGATATAGAATGCCCCTTGCAAGAAGAAGAAGAAGCAGAGATTGACCATTATTGTAAGCAATTTGCTGACTTCATGGAAGCACAATTCAATGTAAAATATGATCTCAGATCTTCAAGAAAGAGGACCCGAACTCAAGATCAAGAGGAGGAGCTACCTCAGAAAGAAGCACCTGCTCAGGAGGAATCAGCAACAAAGAAAAGCATAGAAAAAGGTAAGAACCCTCTAAACGTTCCCCCGCAGTCTAATAATCGGATTCCTTCTTCTTCAAAAATAGTCAGTCCTCTTAATGTTGAGTCAGTGTCGAAAGAAATTAAGTCTTCAGCTGAAAATAAAGAATTTAAAGAAGTTGTAACAGAAAAGCCCCCTTCTGCTTTTAATTTACAAAAAGAACTTGAGAAAATTAAGATTCCAGTCCCCCTGACTGAACTATTAAAACAACCTGTATATCAGTCTCAAGTTACTTCCTTTATTCCTCCTCCTGAAATACCAATCGTGCCTGATAGTTTAAACCTTCAAGAAGAAAGACCCATGGTAGTCTTTGGCCCACATGTTGAGGAGATAGACCCCTCTACTCCTCCCTTTTACGTGTCCCTAGTTATTCATGACCTGCTGTTACACAATTGTATGTTAGATTCTGGGGCTTCCCATAATCTTATGCCTTTGTCTGTCATGGAGCAACTAGGGCTGCAAATTACAAGACCATATAAGGACCTATATTCATTTGATTCTAAAAGAGTTAAGTGCTTGGAAATGACTAAGGATTTAGTGGTCAATTTGGCCCAAATTCCAGCAAAAAGTGTGGTCATGGACATTGTGGTTGCCGATATCCCAGCCCGCTTTGGCATGCTGTTGTCAATATCCTGGGGTACAAAAATTGGTGGGTCAATCAAATTGGATTTAACATATGCTACTGTCCCAGTCTTTGGAGGACAGGAGAGGAGGTTATACAGGGAGACTAGATTTGTTAAAATGGTAACTAAGGCTGACTGCTCAGAGAACTCTCCAGTTTATAACAAAGAGGGAGACTTCTCATGTTTAATGTTAGAAGAAAATCAAAATTATGCCCATGAGCCCCTTTTTGGTCAAATTCAAGCTGAGCAGCCTAAAGAAGATCAGGAGTCAGAAATTTGGACTTTGCATTTCGATGGAGCAAGTTCAAGAGAAGGAAATGGATTTGGGGTATTATTAATCTCTCCTACAGGAAAATGGGTGCCACTGTCCTTTAAATTGGAATACGAGGCTACCAATAATGTGGCGGAATATGAAGCACTTTTATTAGGACTACAAACAGCTAGAAGCATGGGCATCCAAAGTTTAAAAGTCTTGGGAGACTCTGAGCTGGTGGTAAGACAGATCAAAAATCAATGCCAAACTAAGCATCCATGGCTGAGAGCTTATAGAAACGAAGTGTGGGATATGATAGAAAATTTCTTCTCAGCATTTAACATACAGTTCGTGCCCCGGGAGCAGAACAGAATAGCAGATTCTCTTGCTATAGCTGCTAGTACATTTCGTCCTCCTCAGAATCCACTTTTAAGATATGAAGTGGAGGTACGTTACAGACCATCCATTCCAGATAATATAAATCACTGGCAGGTATTTGAAGATGATGAACAGATGAAGAGATTCATGGAGACAGTGGGAGAATTCTCTAACATAGAGATTGATGATGAGAGGGAAGAGGAAGTTGAAAATATTGCAGAAAACAGATGGGAAGAAAAGATAGCAGGTAATAGAGTGCTGCAGATGAAAGGAAATGTTATACCTAGAGGTTTGGTGCCTCTAGAAAGGTTATTTAACAAAGATGATATTCCGTTGCAACCAAACAAAGTGACAAAAGAAGGCCAAGTGGGAGATCTGAATCTGGGTACTTATGCTGATCCCAAAATTGTGAAATTATCTAAAAAGGTCCCAGAAGAATATAAAGAAAAGTATTTGAAGTTGTTTCAATCTTATAAAGATGTATTTTCTTGGTCCTATCAGGACCTAAAAACTTTTGATGTTAATATAATGCAGCATAAAATCCCTTTGAGGGAAGGTGCAAAGCCTTATAAGCAGAAGCTAAGACAGATAAATCCTCTGCTGCTTCCCTCTATTGAAAAGGAAGTCAAAAATCTATTGAAAGCTAAAATAATTGTGCCATTGAGATACTCTGAGTGGGTAGCAAACCTTGTTCCTGTTCGAAAAAAGAATGGAGAAATAAGGTTGTGTGTGTATTTCAGGAATTTGAATAGAGCATCTCTCAAAGATAATTATCCACTGCCTAAGATGGACCACATCCTGCAGAAAGTAGTGGGAGCATCCAGAATGTCAATGATGGATGGTTTTTCTGGCTATAATCAGGTGGCTGTACTTCCAGAAGATCAGAAGAAAACTGCATTCACTACACCATGGGGAACCTTTATGTATGCCAGGATGCCATTTGGATTAATTAATGCAGGAGATACTTTTCAGAGGGCAATGGACATAGCCTTTGTTGGAGAGCAGGACAAGTTTTTGGTGGTATATCTTGATGATATCACAGTGTTTTCAAAGAATGATGATGAGCATATTGAGCATTTAAGAAGAACTTTTGAAAAATGCAGAAGGTATGGCCTTTCTCTCAATCCTCAAAAATCTTTATTTGCATTAGATGAGGGAAAACTCTTAGGGCACATTGTAACTAAAGATGGTGTGAAAATAGACCCTAAGAGAGTGGAAGTAATAAATAGTATTCCTTTACCCAGGAATAAGAAGGAAGTACAGGTGTTTTTAGGTCGAATCAATTTTTTGAGAAGGTTCATTCCTAACTATGCCGAGATAGTTAGGCATATAACTAATATGTTGAAAAAGGAGAATGAAGTAAAATGGTCCCAGGAGTCTAGAGATGCATTCACAAGGATAAAACAGGCATTCGCTGAAGCTCCTGTGCTAGCCGGACCAGATTACAAAAATCCATTTATGATATTCTCATTTGCTTCACCTCTTACAATTGCTGGAGTGTTGTTGCAGAAAAATGAAGAGGGGTATGAGCAGCCTATAGCTTTCTTCAGTCAAGTGCTTTATGATGCTGAATTGAAATACAATATATTGGAGAAGCAAGCATACACCCTAGTAAAGTCACTTAAAGCTTTTAGAACATATGTCTTGCAATCTCACATTACTGCCTATGTCCCCACAGCAGCTGTCAAAGACATTCTTGTTCAGGGAGATAGCGAAGGTAAAAGAGGAAGATGGATTGCAAAAATACAAGAATATGATTTGGATGTAAGGCCCACTAAGCTGATTAAAGGACAGGGACTTGCTAAGATGTTATCTGAATCAAATCATCAAGCTTTGGGCATTAATTTATCTGTGATAGCAAATGAAGAATCCGAGAGAGAAGGAGAACAACAAGGGCTGGAAATGGCCATTCAAAAGATACATATGAAATATCTAACTAGTCCTTGGTATAAAGAAATAGTTGAATATCTTTTAACACTTAGTTGTCCTCCAAGTTGTGATAAGATAAAATACAGAGCTGTAAGGATGAAATCCTGGAAATATGTAATTGCCAATGGACAGCTCTATTGGAGAGACCCTCTAGGCATATTACTGTTATGCCTCACAGAAAATGAAGTGCAGAATGTAATGATAGAATTTCATGAAGGAATTTGTGGAGGACATTACAGTTGGAGGGCTACAACTCATAAAATATTTAGGGCTGGTTTTTACTGGCCAAAACTGTACTCAGATGCTTTTTCTTGGATCAGAGCATGTGACAAGTGCCAAAGATTTGCAGAAAGATAGAAATTAGCAGCTCTACCCTTGATTCCTATTCATGTAAATGAACCATTTCAAAAGTGGGGATTAGATTTTATAGGAGAGATACATCCCCCATCAAGTGGCCAATATAAATGGATACTAACAGCCACAGATTATTTTACAAAGTGGGTAGAAGCCATACCTACAAGAAATGCTACTGATGCCGTGATAATGAGGTTTATAGAGGAAAATATCATATCTAGGTTTGGCTGTCCTGCTAGAATTGTAACTGACAATGCACAGGCTTTCAAATCTGCCAAGTTTTTAAACTTCTGCCAACAGTATAACATCATATTGACTCACTCTACTGCTTACTATCCACAAGGAAATGGCTTGGCAGAGTCTTCTAAGAAAACCCTGGTGAGGGCCTTGGAGAAAACAATCAGTGAGAATCAGAAGAATTGGGATTCTCAATTAAAGTTTGCTCTATGGGCGAATAGAATAACCAGCAAGAGAGCAACAGGGAAGTCACCCTATGAGGTGGTGTATGGGCGAGCTGCTATGTTTCCTGTGCAATTGGCATTACCAGTGGCACGTTTCATGCAGGAAAGTCAGGAAGAACCAGATGATCTGATCAGAAGAATAAACCAATTGGTGGAATTAGAAGAAACACGAGACCAGGTAAATAAGAGACTGGTGGAATATCAGGAAAAAATGAAGAATATTTTTGATCTCCGCGCAAAATATAGGAATTTCAAAATTTGAGACCTGGTTCTTAGGTGGGATGTTTGAAGAGCAGAAAAGGGCAAGCACGCTAAATTTGATCCGCTGTGGTTCGGTCCATTCAAAATCGTGAAGCGTGGAAGGAATAATACTTTCGTGTTAGAAAACCTACAGGGTGATCTGCTGGATGCCCCTGTGAATGGCCAGTTCCTCAAACCATACTTTCAGCTCTAATCCAGGCTGGGAATGCCTGATTGTATTATATTGTATATAAATGGTTTTAGTTTTTATTTTCATAAGAAAAGGACACTAGCAATTACCTGAAGAAGAAATGCAGGGAAATTAAAGAGAAAAATGTAATATTCAGTGGTCTGCGCGTTCTCGACATGTTCGAGGACAAACATGCCATCCCCAGATGGAGCCAATGTTGTATAAAATCAGCCCCTACATTCAAATTTCAGCTAGAGGCTCCTTTTTTCTTCCTTAGCGTTGCCCTTTCCCAAGCCGGGAATACATTGAAAAAGGCTAAAATCCGCTCTTCAAAGTCATATAAGGCCTAGCTCTTTTCTCCCCCCAGCTCCACGCCTATTCATACCCATATAGCAAAGCGCCGCCCCTTAGAGCGTCAACCGAAAATCGCATGATCGCGCTATCGCATTTTCCTCCCCATCGCAAAATCGCAGTTTCCCGTTCATGCCATTCTCCGGCATCGCACTTTTACTTGTTATTCCATCGTTCCCTCCATCACATTTTCTCCATTTGCGAATTTGCGATGTGCGCTCTGGGTCCCACTTCCAAAGCCTTTGCTCCATTATTTTGACACGTTTTTCTTCGTAACTCCCACGAAAGTTAATCTTTGAGTTTTGGTGCCGTTAGCATTGTTTCGCCATTTTTCGTCATCTTCCCACGTGTCATCCGCTGTTCCCTCCACTATTCACATATTCCGTTTATGTGCTGCGTTCAACGTTTTTGTTTGATGTTTTTGCCTCGTGCACTTATCGTCGTCCCTTTGTATTACCTCATTTTCACTTCCCATTCCTCTGCTGTTCCTCTGTGTTTTTCGCCACCCCGTGTCATCTCATCATCCCCTCAAATCGATGCCACCGCTTCCTTTAACCTCACTATGTCCACTATCTCTATCGTTAGTTTTATTCAACAGGCTTTTGTTTTTGCAGGAGCTTGTTGTGGGAACAAAATTGGCGGAAAGGATCCGGGAGTCACTACGATGTGACCCCCATTAAAGAAAGATATTTCAATCTATAGAACCATCCAGAGGAAATCAAAAAGGCGAATCTGGGTGGATGAACACATTAATGCAGCAGCAGATTATTAATAAAGGAGCAATGAATTCAGTGTCCGGCATGAAAAAGGGTTCGAATTTAAATTCAAAATTTGAAGGCCGGAAGTACCATATCCAGAAACAGGCGCCTCAAGGTTTAATTGCTGCAGACCTTCCTCCTCCAGCAAAGAGCAGAATATTTACATGTTTTATTATCTACTTTTTGTCTATAAGAATATTTTCATTTTCAGCACTCATTTCCGGAAATAAGTCGTAAAGTACAGTCATTTATGTTCAGTCATTCATAGTGTGGGCGCGAATGTCTTCCGCCACCTGTTTCAAAATAAGTCATTAAATGTCTTCCATCTACCTCCTCCTCTAGAATTTTCTATCTCTTCTATAAAAGCTAAAAAGAAAGACATCGTAAGGGTTCCAGATCTTTATCAGCAAACTGTGCAGTGAAAAGGCTTTTGTATACATTTTGTAATATTTATGTATGAAGGTTCAGAGCCCGTAGGGTCTCAGTGAGGAGGAGTTATAACTGTAATGAGGATTCTGGTCTTTGGTATCTCACAGTATGTAATTTTCTCTTATGTGTTAATACAATATCTCATTTCATGCTATTTATCTTCTTGTATCATGTTCTAGAATTCAAGTGGCTCACTAGTTTGCAGTAAGGATTCATCCTAGTTGATGCCCTTTCTGGGATTAGTCAAGCGCTTTAAATAGGCCTAGTCATGATATACTGTTCCATGTTCATCTCTTACATATTTTCAACTATATCAGTTGTTTTAGGAGGGTGCTTTTAAAATGCCAAGATTGTGTATGGATTCTTGAATTGGCAAGCCCATGCATGGTTTTGTTGTATATCTGGGTGTCAATCTAATGTCAGCTGATATCCTCTTACTATTCCTCTCACTGCATCCATTTCCTGATATTTGATTTCTGTGATATGTTATCTGAACTGGCCCTCTTTACAGTAAGTTGTCTCTTAACTGTCTGATGCCTTTGTATTGGAGTTTGCATAATGTCCCTACACTATTCTTGTCTTTGTATCAGCTTCTGAGAGAGATTGGTCCCATTCTAAACTAATTTCCTTGTTCAGCAAGAGATAGCAAGCGAGCTTTTTGGACTGACAACCCAAGCTATATAATGAGCTCCTTGCTATATTAAGATGTCCTAGGCACTGGTCTATGGCAACTCTAGACTGTCTCTAGGGGGTGACGAAATTTTCCACAACAGAATGTACTTGAATAAAGGGTGCAAGGTATCCATTTTCAATAATTTTAAATGTGCAAACAACTCCAAGGTTAACTACGAAGTAAACACTCAGATGTCATTAAAATACTCATGCTTGAAGCTTGATGTCTTGCGGAATAAAACAAATAAGTTTGAGCAGTTGTTTAGGTGTTTATGTGTGAAGGAAAGTTACTTAAATTTGATGTTTAACACATTATATCAGATTTGTTTAACATGATATCTTCAGTAAATAATGACACAAAGATGATGAAGCAGTTCACCCCTCTTGGGCTACATCTGCTGGACCGAGCCTTCCAAAATGGGCTTGTCCTCTTGTATTAAGAAAGTTGCAAAGGCTAATACAAGTAAATAAGTGCCTCTAAAGGAAAATCTGACTGTAAAAATAGAAACAGAAGATAGGAAACAGCTAAGAATGCTCTTCCCCAAGCACTAAACAGTGAAATTGTACCTTAAACAATACTTTCTTCAAATGGCCCTGATGGCCCTTTAAACTTCTATGAAGAAATTCGAGGTGAATATGACCTCCAATGGTTCTAAAACCTCTTCCAATGGACTCAGAATTTCTAAGACAGCATAATTAGGCTTTTGAATCACCGAAAACAGATGAGTACAGCCCCCAAATAGCTCAAGCACTGGAATGGCCCTAGTGGCCTTGAAATCTTCCCTGAAGAAATTCGAGGTGAAGAATGCCTCAACAGGAAAAAAAAGCTGTAGAAATGGACTCATAACATAGAATACAGTCATAAATGACCTTCGTTTCACATTCAATGGCTTCACACATCCCAATGCAGCTCCCAAACTGATATGGCCCTAGTGGCTCTTGGAACTTCCCCGAAGCAAAAACACCTGAAAATGACCTCTGTTAGCTGTGAAACCTATTCTAATGTGTCCAGAAGGTGGAAGAGACCTAAAATAATAAAAAAAAGCACACAGAAAGGATCTCCCATGTGAAAGGTATCATCAAAATAGTGTTTTGCCCAATGTTAGGCAAAAATCCCACAAAAGGTGGGCCAACTTTAGTTAACTGGAGTTAAATGTGGAGGCATCTCCTGATTTGGTGGTGTGCTGCCAAAATTGGAAAGATCGTAACTGTTGGCATTAAATGTCATAGATGTGGCCACATGCGGTCCTCTGACTTAACTACCAACCAATATTGAAGTTAATGATTATATAAATCATGTAATGGAATTAACCGTGGCATAAAAACTCTAATAATGTGTTGTCACATGTATCGGTTGACCCCAACCATTAAGTCTGCCTTGACTGTTGGTTGAAACGGTTATGAAAACCCGCCATACGGTCATTATCACATGGACCCACCCATCACGTGGACCACTTGTAACCATGGGTATAAAAACCAACTTTCAAATGTATTTAAAACACATACATGAAACGTGGATGGATTTTTTTTGTTTTATTTATAAAGTGGAATTTTAATTTAATAATTAAAGTTTTAATATTAAATATATATAAAAACATTAATATAATATATGATTTTTTTTAAATCAAATAAAATATTAAATATTTATATATATATAAATTAATTAAACTTTAACATATTAAAAATATTTTTCCACATTAAAATTATGAACCCATACTCAATATTGAAGAACATTGGGTGATTTCAAAATACAATAACTTCTTCATACGGTAACAGATTTGAGTGCCGTTCACGACGTTGGGATCATATCGCCGAGGCCTATCCAGTCGTTTAGGTTCCAACCAATTTTGAGCAAATAAAATTTTGAGCTTTTTCCCAAACTCTGTCTTGAGCTCTTGATCATGCACACAATGCCAAATGTACATTGCACCGCCTATACAATGTGTACAAAATACCACATGCACACAACACCACATGCATGACATGTACACGACACCATATGTAGATAGAACCACATGCATGACATGTACAAGACACTGCCTGCACAAAACACCACATGTACAACTTGTACACAACACCACATGCACGCAACACCATGTGTACAATCATGCACACAACATTAGTTGCACATAGCACCATACATACATCACGCACACAACACCATGTGTACATAGTACTTCATATTCAACATGCACATAGCACGATATGTACATAACACCACATATCCAACATCCGCATAGAACCATATGCACACGACACCACATAGCCAACATCCACACAATATGATACATACACAACACCGCATATCCAACATGTACATAACACCATATATACCTAGTACTGCATATGAAATATACACACAACACCATATATACATCAGCCCTGCAACATCAAATGAACACAATAATACATATACAACATTACACATCACCATAGGTACAATCACTGAATATACAACATTCACAACATATACACGACAATAGCACTATACATCCATAGACCAAAAGTTTACCCCACAAGAAACCTTGCTTCTAGTGTCTTTCCACTATCCATTCTTATCCTAACATGCCACAGATCACACTACTTTCACTTCGCTGATGTTCCCCTCAGCATTGCATGTCCATAACATAAACATATGCATAGTACAAGAAAATAATATCAATTCATGTCCACATGATACTGAACTCATAGATCTATCAAGGCTACTCTACCACTTGACTCCTCATAGATATGAACCTTTTCATGCCATTCCCCTGCATAAGAAATCATTCCTCCACACGAATGATCCTTGAAACCATGTCATACAGTGACATAGATACATAGATACATACATAGATATAATCATTAGCATAAAACAATCATGATCTTGTCAGACAATGTCATACATACATACATATATACATATAAACCATCAACATAAAACCATCAAGTTCCATGACGACCCTGTCAATCAACGAAATACATACATAGATACATGTATACATATCTAAACATCAACAAAATCATGATCACAATGCAATGGCTAGATATCATAAGGTCTAGGTTAAGAGAACTTCCTTATTTGTGCACCACATTGAGAACAACAATTCCCAACATAGCCAAGGCATCTAACACCTCATTCCTTTTACCTTTTTTGTTTCATTTCTCATGTTTGTATTGCCACCATCCATTTACCACAATGGACCTAACCAGTCCAATCGGTTTTCATACCCTTACCTTCTACTACACGTACTCATGCATTGAGCTTCATTGATGTCTTACATTACCTATTGGGTACCACAAAGCTCTCCCTAAGATCCATTAACCTTCCTCTTTCCCAACCAATTCCCAAGACTCTCAAACAAAAGGCAAGAAGAAAATATAGGACCAAGATAACCAAAAGAAATACAACACCACAACAAAGTGGCATGGCCATGCCCTAGACGCAATCAAGACTACAAATAAATCGAACAAAAATCACAAAAGGCCGAAAGGACAATACTTTACAACAAACACAATGAATCAATCCCCATGGTTCCCAATACTTCCAAGGAAATCTCAGCTCGAGCCTTCTTCAATATTTTGTGGCATTCGCTTGCCATGCAATCCCTTGCATAATACTGCCATAACCACACAACTGTCAGCATATAAATAAATATACCACTATACTTGTTATCTTACCTTGTTGTTCCAAGCACACTGACTTGCAACTGAATAGATATGTCATCCATATGTATCAACATCAAGAAAACATATCCATCAATTCGAAATCAACTTTTACCAAGACTAACAACCATGTCATAATCCATCGGTCAAATCACATTCATCAGTGAAATACATAATGCTACAACTGTCACCTACTTACACTCAGGTACATAACATCCATCCCAACACATGTGTGTTAGTACAACCATATTAAAATAAGACCATCATGCAATCTTATAGACACATAAACACATATCATGCAATCTTACAGATGCATAAACGCATATCATGCAATTAACCAAACATTCAATCAACTTGCAAACATAACATGTTAAATAAATCAACTAGATTACGTAATAGACACCAAATCACTCAAACACCAAATGGATGACATAATCAAACATTAAAGCACCAAGTATATGACATAATAAAAATCATACCTTGATGCATCTTAGGGGAGGATATCTTATCTACACAATCAATCTATATTAGCACAATGTTGGCTTGAGGGGTCCTGACCCAGGTTCATATTTAAGGTTTTCCAGCAAACCCCAATACTAATGGCCATTTCGGAAATGACCTACTTTTGCAGGCCAAGGTCTCACGTGGAGTAGTATGGGTGGGTGCTGGAACCAGGTTTTTGCACCCAAGGAGAAAGCGGGTAATTAAGGCAATCTTGTTGACATCTATCAGGTTCGCACAAAAGCAATCTTATTATCGATCCCTTAACAATATAGACAACATGTAAACATAAACAAAGCTACTATTATTAAGCAGATCTTAGCAACACCTTCGCATCCACATGCACATCAGTAATTCACAGAATAACAAAATCACAGCTAATTCAGATCACATAGACACAATCACAGCTAATTCAGATAACTCAAAGATACTTCAATAGTAAACCCAGCTAGTTCAGGTAACACAAATATACTTTAGTAGATTCCGCATTCATTAACATCCAAAACCTAGTTACAAACCCAAATTACAGCCCGCGAACACAGCCAGTGGGGTCCGCACACAACATGACTGAGGATCTCCACGCACACAGTGAGCAGGAGTCCTTACCCAATACTACCCAAAAAATATCTTAATAGTTCGTAATTAGCATCAATCTTACTTACTTCATCTTAGACTCAAACTATCTATCTATTTATATCATCATATCCTGCGCTATACAATGGTCTGCAAACCGTGGTTTGCGGACTCTAGGTCTACCCTTTGACCTGTTAAAATACATTAGGAGCTTTGACCTGCCCTAAATCCCTTGTGCTAGACTGATTACTACAAAATATATATCAAAAACGCAGCTAGGGGACCCCATTCCAATAGGTCCCCAACACAATCTTGTGACTCGTCCTGAGTCACAGCGACTGTGTGGTTTCATCTTTTCCTGGAGCTGCTTGATTGCATAGACCAGAGGGGACAACACTCCTTCACTCTGCGTGGCAGCGTTCTGTGCAATGTCAACCAACTTTTGTGAAGTTGGGCCTTCTGAACTTGCTAATGAAAGTTGGTAATGAATCAATCTTCCTCCAAGGCGACTAGCTACGCTAAGCATTCCTTCATGATATCGGGCTCCACCATGTTTGTGAAGGCTGTGATGCGCAAGTTAGGAATGATATAATCCATGGGAATAATGGCCTCCTTCCCATATACCATCCGAAATGACATTTTACTAGTCAATTTATTGAACGTGGTCCGATAGGCCCAAAGGATTGATGGGATGCGCACGTCCCAATCACTTCGATCAACATTACAAAACTTGGTAATAGGCTATTGCATATTTTTTTCAAAAGATTCTACCATTCCATTTGCCTACGGGTGATATGGGGTACTTTTTGCATGGTGGATTCGAAACTCCTTAGTCAAAGCTTGAATTGTGTCAGTAATGAAATGCGTACCTCTATCTCTCATCAAGATCTTCGGAAAACCAAAACTGGTTAAAATATGCTCAAAAATAAAGTACGCAATGGTATCTACAATGCAATCATTCACGGCTTACGCTTCCACCCATATGGTTACATAATCAGTCGCAGTGAGGATGTAACGAGCACCTGTCTTCTTACCTGGTTGGTTGATGGGCCCAATGAAGTCTACAGCCCATTTTTCGAATGCCTGTAGGGCCATCTGTGGTTGTAAAGGCATTTCATCCCCTCGTGACAATCTTCCTATCCCTTGGCATGTGTCACAGGATTTTCAATAGTCGTGAGAGTCGCTATGCAGTATGGGCCACCACAACCCAACTCTTAAGATCTTCTGTGCCATCGCTTTTACTGCGTAGTGACCCCTTGCTATGCCTCCATGGGCTTCTGCTAAAATGGCTTGTATTTCATGATCCAGTACGTATCTTCGCAGTACCTCATCAGCACCCAACTTACACAGGTGGCCCGCGATGATGGTAAAGTCAGTTGCGCGGGTTACCAACTCTTTTTTTTGTTGTACTGAATATTCTATAGGTGCCATCCCCGTAGTTAAGAATTGAATAATATTGACAAAGTTCTCATCAATCACTTTAACAGCAAATAGCTGCGCATCGGGAAATCTTTCATCTGGGTTGGTTGGTTCTTCACCACTGTCGATTTGGGACAAGTGGTCTGGTCCCGCATTTAATCTCCTCGGCTTCATAATTATCTCAAAGTCATATTCCTGAAACAATAGTAACCATTGGCAAATCTCCCCCCTCCCCAACACAAGATTATTGACGAGGTGCTTCAAAGCTGAGTGATCTGTGAACATCTTGAAGTTCCCTCCCATCAGATAATGCCGATATTTTTGTAGGGCATACACCATTTCCATCCCCTCACATTCAGTAGTGGAGTAGTTACGCTCCACGCTAGAGATTTTTCTACTAGAAAACGCAACTGGGTGGTCAATTTCCCCCTCCCTGGGCTGCGTAAGGACAAATCCTAGGGCCATCCCTGAAGCATCCACATGTACATGGCAAACCTTCGCCCAGTCAGGAAATATGAGGATAGGTGCAGAGACCATCTTTTCCTTGAGTAGCTCAAAACTCTTCTAACACTCCACGTCCCAAAAAATCAATACGTCCTTCTTTAGCATCTTTTCCATGGGTGCCATGATCAGTGTGTACCCTTGAATAAACTTCCTATCATAGCCCATGTACTTGAGGATGGAACGCAGCTATTTCTCAGTTGTGGGGACTACTATATTGATGATAATTGAAACCTTGGTGGGGTCAACCGTCAATCCTTTTCGACAGACTATATGGTCTAACAAGATCCAAAAAGGCACACAGAATATGCACTTCTTAATATTTAGGGAAATTTGGTGCTTTCTACAGGAATCCAACATCATGCACAGGTTCGAGACATGTTTCTTTACCAATACAAAAATAGTCCAATCATCAAAGTAGAGTTCTAGGAACTTGTGAATGAACACCTTGAATACTGTGACCAGGACTCGTGAAAATATGGCAGGGGAATTTTTGAGCCCAAAGGGCATGATGATGTACTCAAACAATCCCCATTCTGTGGCGAAAGTATTTTTTCTGCAATCTTCAGGTGCGATCCTGAGCTGATGGTAGCCCGAAAACCCGTTAGTGAATGAGTATGCTTCCTGCCCTCCCACACTATCGAGGATTTCATCAGAGGATGGGAAGGGATCATGTACGCAAGCATCATTCAACTTACGCAGGTCGACATAGATTCTTATTTCTCCTTTAGTATTTTTTTCTTGGACCACCATAGGCTTACCCAATCTGACTGTTCTACTAGTTCGATGATACCTGCGGCTAGTATTTTGTCGATTTCTTCTCTGAATTTCTGCTTATACTTGGGGTTCAATCAGTAAGGTCGCTGGTTGACAGGGCGTGCATCTAGTTTTAGAGTGATTTGCATGACCCCCAGGTCCCCTGTGATACCTTTGAGCTATGAAAATTTCATGGGAAACAAATCTTGGTACCCCATGAGAAGTTCCACGACTTTCCCTATGGTATCATCATCCCAAAAAACCCCAATTCTAGCTAGCTTGGGTTTTTCTTCTATCCCAATGTTGACTTCCCTTAACTTAAGAGGCTTAGTCACATCGATGGCTTGCAGTGGGGGCACAACAACTTCTCGTTCACCCTTAGACTCTGGGATAGTGATATTTTGCAGGTCTTCGTCACATTCCTCCATTGATAGATTGCGACAGTTGGCAATATCCTGCATCTGCATATCCCAAGCTCGTTCCCCATACTCTACATGAGGGCGTGATTCATCAAATATGAGAGCATCTATGTCTTGCAGGGCTTTGTCTAATGCCTCAGTTCTGCCTATCAAGCCGAACATCCCCACAAAATCGTCCCTCATGGTATCCCAGTGGCTGGTGCGCTGATGTAGCTCTGCATCCAAATACCATGTGGTGGGGATTGGTCCTAAGGCATGAATAAACAGATGGACCCATTCGTCCTAGGTCCTTTCACACCATACCTCCATCCACATAGACAAGTGCTTGCACAGGTCCCCGTGGTCAAGAAAAATCTCCATGAGTAGGTGAATCAGGGGTTCAAATCGTAGGATCGTCATCCTGCAACATTACTCCCAATCCTGAAAATTCCCCTTATGAGTTTCCCACCACCGTGTAGGGGTTGAACGCATGGCTAGGTTGAGTGCCCACATTCTCCATTCCCTTGGGACTTCTGCTTCAAACGCTCTAAGAAAATCCCTAATACTACTAGAATCATCAAAGTAAGCATTTCTCTTACCTCTGAGGAGATACACCATAAGCTCTTTGTGATCCTAAGACATCGTATCATGGATACGTCATGCAACCAGTTCTACCAATTTTCAATCTCCCCGTCGAAATCAGAGAGGCATTCACTATCTTTATCCTAGCAAAGCATGCCATCAGCCGTAGGGTTAATCCAATCCTCGTCCTGGGTGGTTAGTTTATAGATATGATCAACGTCGTCTTCTTCATGCATAGGTTCTGTATATCATTCTCCCTCTGCCAGGTCGAGAGGGACTATTACTCTCGTACTCTCATTCTCAAAAACCATGCTCCTTTTCTTCAAGTTGATAATGCCTCCCACGTCTATAGCCCAATCTAGTCCTAGGAGTACAGGATAAGGGTCTGCATCCTCTACAATTTGAATTGCCTTAAAATCCGCACATACCTTAGCTTTTGCAATATCTACCATAATATTTGATAGTATCCCCAATGGTATGATCTTATGTTGGTTAGCCATGCACAACTGTATAGTATACCATTCTAGCCTAGGTTCTCCCATCCTCTGCTAAGTCTGTTTGGGTAGGACATTCACATCATATCCCAAATCCAAGGTCACCTGATCCATTTCATAATTTCCAATCTGCACAGTTAGACACATTTCCTGACCAGTGTGTTTCTTATGCCTGTAAAGTTTGTGGACATATTTAACTTCCGTTAGAGGGTCAGTATTTTCTGCACAACTGTCTACCAATGCTTGAAGATTTTCTACTACCTTCTGGTTGCGTAGCAACTTAATGCATGCCTATAGGAATGGTTTAACTTCTTCATCCACTTTTAGAATTTTTGGAGCCTTGGAGGTAGATGCCTCATTTTTGGTAAAGTCTTTATGAGCTTCTAGGGAGGTTTCTTTCTCCTTTTGTAGGTGCAAAATTTCCTTTTTGATAGTGGCTTTTCAGATAAGGGGTTTAGCCGTAGCTCTTTCCTCAGCTCCTCCAGTAGCCATGCTACTGTGCGTGATGACATTAATACTGGGTTCCTCATCACGTGGTTCTACCTTAACCCTTTGTACATTTTGCGTCGGTGTCTGCTATTTTTCCTGCATCTTTGCTATCAATACTAGAAAATATTCGATCACATGATCCAATTGTCTGCAATATCTGCAAGATTTTCGTGCAAGGTTCAGACAATCCCTTGCGAAGTTCCCTACTTATCCATAATTATAGCAGATCAATTTCCCTCTTCCCCGACCTGTGCTTCTGCCTCTTCCCCCCCTTCCCCCCCTGACCTCTTGCAGGGGAGCCTCCTCATCCTGAGGGGGATAGAGGTCATGAAGGGTCAGCCTGTACCCTGTACAAATTTCCTCTATCTATCATTAAGTCATATGTCTGGCAGTTGTGTTCGTCATGTCCCATAAATGAGAAGAATCGGCACCATTGTTGCTTCAACTCTAGAACATAGGCACCAAGACGAGGGCGGTGGTTTGTATCAAGTATTTCGGCTACTCGGTAGTCGACGCACCATAAAGTGGGGGTGCTTGGTCCCGCAGCCTCTTTAGGGCGTAATGGGTTGGGCCCCCCAGCCTGCATGTAGTCTACCTGCAGAAGGCACTGATCCTTGGTGTGGCCTAACACCCTACATCTTATGCACCAATCATTTGGACTAGCTTCTTTTCCTTGCTCCTTTTGCAAATTCTAGATTTCGAGGTGCATTGCCTCCAGCTAGCACTGGATCTGCTGGACCCAAAACTATGTATCGTCTCTTGGCGTAGCTTCTAGCTTCATGGAAATCTCCAAGTATTTTTCTTGTGTGTCAATTTCTCGCTGACCCATAGGCCCGCATAGGTGAGGTAATAGCATGGAAATGAACCATTCCTTGTGTTGTCTATCCTAATACATAAATTCCCCATCCCTGATAACCTTCTTTAGCCATTGATCAACCTCCCATACCAATTCAATGGGTCCCTGTTTAAAATCTTTCAATTCAGTCACCAGTTGAGAGTAGGACTTAGGCTTCCGAAACTGTTGTTTAAGGCATCCTTAATTTTTTGTATTGATGGATCTGCATGCTGGCTAACGTACCCCATGAACCAATCCAAGGCCCTTCCTTCAAAGGCTAGGGATAACTGCACTCTTTTTATAGCATTGCTAGCAACAGTCTGCGCAGTCCATAATGATTCCGCTACAAACCAAAATCGGTCCATGTCTTCATCTCCCACACCCTTGAAGGTGGGAAACTTCATGTGTGTGGCCATATCTTCTTCCGATAGTGGCGGAGGGTTAGGGGAGTTCTTGCCCTTATGTTGATTCGACGATGCTGTAGCCGAAGGACTAGTTCATGCGTGCGCAGGTGGCTCTCTTAAGGAGCTGTAGAGGGATCTATCCCCTTCTCAATTGAATCTATAGTACTTACCACTTTGTGCTGTACTCTCACCCTGATCAGAGGTCATTCATTCGGTGTGGCTGTACAAAATGCATTTTTCGCACAATGATATTTTAATTAGTAGCGGCAATTTTCGCAAGAACTTACCTCGAAATCCTTTGAAGAAACTTCGCTCTGCTTCAGAGTAGGATATGAATTGATCAACTACGAATTCTGTTACAAATCCTCCTAGCACACTATCCACCCAGTGATCTATAGTCTGGGTGATTGTGTTTTCAAACTTCTCCAATTGTCAAATCAATTCTGGAGTCTACTGCGTAACCTGATTGTCTTTCCAACACATCTGGAATTCTACTAGCCTTGCTAGCCACTCCTGTAGCTCGTGCCCGAAAGTTACAAAGAAAATTTTATATAATTCTGTGAAAATATATTTGTTCTTCCACTTTTCAGCCGTTAGCTTTGTGCTATGATTCTCTTTTATGGAAAATTCTTGAATCTGTTTTTTGAACCAGTCTTCAAGCTCCAATTTCTCAGGTCACCAACGGCCTCATGGAATTACCCGATCTCTCTCTCAAAATGCTCGCGGTCCTGGAAATGGAACCATTTGTTGGCTTGAGGGGTCTTAACCCAGGTTTGGATTTAAGGTTTTCCAACAAACCCCTATACTACTAGCATTTTCGGCAGTGACCTACTTTTGCAGGCCAAGTTCTCACCCGAAGTAGTATGGGTGGGTGTTGGAACTAAGTTTCTGCACCTTGGGAGAAAGTGGGTAATTAGGGAAATCCTGTTGAGATCTATCAGGTTTGAATAGAAGAAATCCTATTACCAAGCCCTTAATAGTATAAACATCATTTAAACATAAATAAAGCTACTATTAGTAAGCAGATCTTAGCAACACCTTCGCATCCACATGCACATTAGTAACTATCATCACAAAAGAACACAATCATAGCTAATTCAGATAACATAGACACAATTGCATCTAATTCATATAACTTAGAGATAGTTCAACAATAAAAGGAGCTAGTTCAGGTAACACAAATATACTTTAAAAAATTCTGCATTGATTAACATCCAAAACCGAGTTACAAACCCAATTTACAACCCGCGCACACAACCAGCAGGGTACGCACAAAGCATGACTGAGGATATCTGCGCACAAAGCAGGAGTCCTTACCCAATACTAACCAAAAAAGATCTTAATAGTTCGTACTTAGCATCAAGCTTACTTACTTCGTCTTAGACTCAAACTATCTATCTATTTATATCATCATATCCTACGTTATCCTGTGGTCTGCAAACAGTGGTTTACAGACTCTAGGTCTACCCTTTGACTTGTTACAATACATTGGGGGCTTTGACCCGCCCCAAAGTGCTTGCGCTAGACTAATTAATACAAAAAATATATATAAAACGCAGCGAGGGGACCCCGTTCCAACACACAATATAACTTCATGACACATCAACTCAACCTAAATAAGGTCATGATATCCATAATAGTAACTATCTAACAAGTTTGCATCATAAACTCATAAACAAATGCCATTCATGCATAACAATCACATATGCACAATTAGTCTAGATTAGTGAAACACATTATCATAATTATATCGATTCATACATGAACGTAATAACCCTAACCACCTACATAAGCCAATAAAAGGAAATATGATACATATAACATCAATATCTTAATGAAATAACCCTAATCATCAAGTTACTAGCATATACCAACAAGAAGCTATATATTACGCTCATCAACAATGTGTAACATAATCATCAAGTTAAAAAATCATAAACAACAATAATTTAATCATGTAACATAGTCATCAACAACATATAACATAATGATCAAGTTAATATCATGCCTAACTAACCAACACGTGCATATAATCACACTAGTTAACTAACATCTATCATGTATGTAACCTTAGCATCAATATAATGAAAGGCGTGCACATAACCATAATGCATATGAATACGCTAATCAACTAGCATTTATCACATATGTAACCAAAATAAAAATATAATGGAAAACATAGAATTAACACTAATGTTTACAGTAATCATGAATCACATACCTCCATTCTTGTCTGACGATATTCTCTTGCCCCAAAGCCCATTGTTGCAAATTCACTTTACTGATATGCATCTCCTACTCTATCTCAACCAACACATTAGCATCATAACATACCAATCTCATCATGATGACCTAATTGCATACAATGACCTTAATCATAACAACCTCAATCAAACCAATGCAAGCTTGATCATATGCACCCACTTGACATGTATAACCAATAATGAACGACCAATGCATGTCCCACCTGTCGCATCACATAAGCAAGCATACACAGACAACACACAAGCATGACCAATATGTGACCTAGAATAAGAAGGAAATGCATTCACAACATGTAAAAATATGTAAGAAATAATTCATTAAAAATACATAAGAAAGAATAATGCATAATCAGTCATACACTCGTGAAAACATGTTGACAACAACACCATCAACACTTCCATGGAAAAACCACCATGGCCAACACAACATGGACACAACAAGAAAATATATACCACATGCATACTACACATGCCTGCAACCAACATAAATGCTGTAGAAATTATATACAATATGCATTTATATATCTCGACTCTCCTGATCTAACAATATTTATCTTCTTGTTAATTACAAAATCCTTCCACTATAATTATTACAGAAATTTAATCAACAATTGCAAAACACATGAAGCAATAAAAACACACACAACACCGTTGTTTAACGGGAAAGCCTGAAGCTGAAAACCCCAACTATCATATATTATGTATCATGCAGATCATGTAACAATCTCATACAAAGCTTAGTACATCAAGCTCTCAGTACAATCAATTGTCACACACTAACATAGAAGAAATCTGCAAATCCATGCACCAATCTCTGCCTTCCTGCTAGTTTGCCTCCACTGCGCAATCCAAGCTAATTACAAAGACCAATTTGATGCAATCCCACTCTCCTTGATTGCGTTATTATCATTGGCAACTACAATTTATATATAGATGAAATCCATGCATCACTATGGTCAAACAGATAGTCCATCTTACCCTTTCACCTATCTCGGCACTGGGTCTCCATTGGATCTGA
Source organism: Pinus albicaulis (assembly GCA_034641835.2). Classification (NCBI taxonomy): domain Eukaryota; kingdom Viridiplantae; phylum Streptophyta; class Pinopsida; order Pinales; family Pinaceae; genus Pinus; species Pinus albicaulis. Next base: position 378,125,942 of record CM076575.1, read on the forward strand.
CATGCGTTGTAGTTAACTTCTATATTGTTTAGTTGATTAATGAGTTATTATTTGTGAATTAATTAACTAATTAATTCACTCCTCTCTCACTAGTGTATCATTCAGTTAGACTAGATACAACTAGCTCAACTAAGTCTAACTGAGTTAAACTAAATACAACTCCATAAACTACTCTTCCAACTTTGTCATAACTTTGCCACTTCAGTTCTAACTGAGTCCTCCATGCATGAACTCCAGTAAACCCTTAGGAATTACGTAATTCCTTCAGCCCACTAATTTGACAAATATTTATAATGAAATTAAGTGCTCCAAGAGAATAAGTTGTTGTTTAGAGTTTGATTATTATTAAGAGCTAATAATAATCGACATGCATCTATTTTTAGATTAACGATCTATAAATAGACTTTGCCCAATATTCTAAAAATAGAATCTCATCTATTTTTCACAATTGACAAACCATCTACAAATAGCCTCCTGCTACATATAGAATATGCTCACCATGTCTAAAAATAGACATACACCTAAAAAATTGCCTATGTGGGCCCCACTTAGTTTAGGTGATTATTTTCCAACTAGGATCAAGGATGATTTTTCAGGATGTCTCCTTCACTATTTCTTGTTGCAAACTTCAACACTCCCTCTCAACAAGAAATGATTGTCTTTGCATGCGACATGCAACCCCATGCATTCGCCCTGCAACCTTTGCAAGTGCCCTGCAACTCCATGCATCTACTCTGCAACTCTTATGCAACACTTCCGAAACTAAATAGCCTCCAAAAAACTGAATCAGTATAATGCATCTATCATCAAAGTCTTTGACTTCTTATTAATTACTGCACATGTCTTCAGGAACCACTGCGTTGTTGAACTCTGCACCCATGCACTCTGCACTTGCTGTCAACTCTGAACCACGCTCCGGTATCTGACACTATCACTTTGATCTGCCTGCATCAATCCAACTGATCATGCTACTACTACTCTATGGGCTCCTCGTAGCCAGGTTCAATTCATGAGATCCACACCATCTCAATGAATCCTTCCCAGAAATCTCATCTTGGGATTACTCATGCATGTCGCCCCACCTCTCACCTGGTGGTATAGCTGCATGCACTCCCTCTGCCCATCTGGCATAAAATTTCTCTGCATGAGTGGCTTCTCCCACTCCATTATCCTCATCTTGTGGCTGCTCCACATCCCGAGGTTCACTCTTACCTGCATGCAAATCCTGCTCCCTCTCAAGCTTCAATTGCATTAATTTCTTGCATTTCCCAACAATAGGAAGCTCCATAGAAATCCCATCTACTTCAAGTATGTAGAGATTCTTAGCTCGAATCCCAACCTTCTTGACTTTCCTTGTTTCTTTGTGCTGAAGGAAAATTTTTCCTTCACTAAAGACAACACCATAGCCTTTATCCTCTAACATTGCAACTAGGATTGAATTCTTCTTTAAACCTGGAACATGCACAACATCTTGTAAAAGAATGAGTTTACCTGACGCCCTCTGAAAGGTAATGGTACCAATGTCGGTCGCACTATATCGTCCATTGTCACCCAACTCAACATGCAACTGGAGATCTTTCTCCACCAAGTCACTGAAAAGGTTCACATCTCCCGTCATGTGAAAGGAAGCACCACTATCAAAGTACCACCCCGATCCCAATGCACTAGACACCATGCATGTGATCAATGAGAAGTCAAGATCAAATTATGAGGCAAGAGCCTCACCGGCTGCAGCTCTAGCAACCATCTTGTTCTTCTTCTTATGTGGACAATTTGTGGCAATGTGTCTAAACTCGTGACAGTGAAAACACTTCACTTTGGACATGTCATGCTCTTTTCCATCTTCATCGGCCTTAGATATAAAATGGAATTTCTTCCACTTCTACTTCTTTTCCTTGGAAACCAAAGCACAGTCCTCTTCATCATCATGCTTTGATGAAGAGCCATCCCTGGTGCTTTGCCTTATCTCCTCCTACACAAGATCCGACCAAAGTCACTCCCAACCCGGTAGTTTCTCTTGTCCATTGACAGAGTCTTCATAGCTATGCCAACTCTTCGGAAGCCCAAGGAGAGACAAGCTCACCAATTCATCATCATCAACACTGACTCCTACACTCCCAATCTCATCCTTGCATTGGACAAACTTTATCAAGTATATTGGATAATGTCGTTCTTCTCCATTTTTATTTTTCTGAGCTTGTCTTTAAGTGCCAACTTCCTCTGGTCACTTTTTCTTTGGAACAAATCTGTCAAAGCCTTCCACATAGCATATAGAGTGGATTTCTCATGAAGTTTTGAGACAATATGGTCTCTCACACCTTCCAACATAATCCTCCTCGCCCTTGCTACTTTCTTTTGCCATGCGTCAAGTACTGCAGCATCTGCCAAAGTGGGCTTAGGAACATCTCTCTCAATGAATTCCTTCAAGCCATTATCTTCAAGCATCGCCTCCATCCTATTATTCCAGGCTATGTAGTTAGAGTTTCCCTTGATTTCATACTCCAACCACAACTCATTGAAAGGCATTTCAATGTATACTCAACTATCGCACCAAGAAACTCCTGCAGCAAATTCAAATTTCTCCACCAGCACAAAACTCAACAGTGCTTCACAATTGCAATCTACAGTAACTAACACAGCTCCAATACCATGTAGAAATTAGTATACACTAAGCATTTATATATCCGGACTCTCCTAATCTAACAATATTTATCTTCTTGCTAAATACAGAATCCTTCCACTATAATTCTTGCAGAAATTTAATCAACAATTGCAAAACACATGAAGCAATAAAAACACACATAACACAGTTGTTTAATGGGAAAGCCTAAATATGAAAACCCCAAATATCATATATTATGTATCATGGAGATCATGTAACAATATCATACAAATATTAGTACATCAAGTTCTCAGTACAATCAATCGTCACACACTAACATAGAAGAAATCTGCAAATCCATGCACCAATCTCTGCCATCCTGCTAGCCTGCCTCCACTGCACAATCCAAGCTAATTACAAAGACCAATTCAATGAAATCCCACTCTCCTTGACTGCATTATTATCATTTTCAACTCCAATTTATATATAGATGCAATTCATGCGTCACTATGGTCACAACATATAGTCCATCTTACCCTTTCACCTATCTCTGCACTGGGTCTCCATTGGATCTGACATGCACTGTAGTTAATTGTTGTATTGTTCAGTTGATTAATGAGTTATTATTTGTGAATTAATTAAATAATTAATTCACTCCACTCTCACTAGTGTCTCATTTAGTTAGACTAGATACAACTAGCTCAACTGAGTCTAACTGAATTAAACTGAATACAACTCCATAAACTACTCTTCCAACTCTGTCATAACTTTTCCACTTAAGTTCTAACTGAGTCCTCCATGCATGAAATCTAATAAACCCTTAGCAATTGCGTAATTCCTTCATCCCATTGATTTGAAAAATCTGTATACTGAAATTAAGTGCTCCAAGAGAATAAGTTGTTGTTTAGAGTCTGAGTATTATTAAGAGCTAATAATAATTGACATGTATCTATTTTTAGATCGACGATCTATAAATAGACTTCGCCCAATATTCTAAAAATAGAATCTCATCTATTTTTCACATTTTACCAACCATCTACAAATAGCCTCCTGCTACATATAGAATATGCTCACCATGTATAAAAATAGACATACACCTAAAAAATAGCCTGTGTGGGCCCCACCTAGTTTAGGTGATTATTTTCCAACTAGGATCAAGGATGATGTTTCAGGATGCCTCCTTCACTGTTTCTTGTTGCAAACTTCAACAAACGCATGATCAACACACTACCCATCAAGTCCGAAATTTGAACCATGCTCTAATAACACTCTGTAACACCCTCTTCAAAAATCTACCCAATTAACCGCCCAACTGGGGTAAAAATGTTATGAGAGGCTACTAATATGATATTCAACTTCCTAGATGACCTCAAGGAAGTGGAACTGACGGAACCAACAGAAACACCAAAAGCACACCCTACACTGCATCATTGACATCCTAGGAGGTACCCAACCCCCGAGGGCCCTGTTCCCTGAGGTGGGACTAATTTTTAGTCCCTTTGAGGCCGAGCTATGAGATTTTAAGGACAAGGGAGTAGCTCTATACCCAAGGTAGCGACTCAGGCTGAAACAATGAATTTTCTGCATGTACCTACGAGACCTGTGCCACATTTTAAGCCCCTGAGCCCATGTCATTGCCCATAAATTCTTGTAAATTCTAGAGAGGGTAAATAACATTAAAACAAACATATGAAAGCAATCACGTCAACCGAAACTCATCTGACCCCACCCAGCGCTGACAGAAATTCTTCTTATCTAAGAATGCTAATAAGAATTTCTCCTCTACATCATAATATATCATACAATCAATTTGACCATAGATTCATTAAGTATTCAGTTACAAGTAAAAACATGGAGAGAACCATACCTCATCACTATCACAATACATGTTCATAACTAGCATAATACCAAAATAAATACAATGGATACATCAACAATAGAATCCATATTAAACCATTGCATATACGCATCAAATACCAAGGCATTGAACCTTTCAGTAATGAATGTAAAAACCAACCCGAAATGAGACTTCCAGGTTCCACATGACCATATACATGGCTAAGCCAAATCTCACTTCAGCCAATCACCCTCGTGCCATATTCTGAGCATGAGTGTGGGACTTTATCAAACACATCAATCAACACCAAACCAAGGCTCCGGAGACCAAACCATCTCAACCTCAAACCAGTGATTCCACCTCACGGTCAGACATCAATAGCCATCATGGATTGGTATCCATTCAAGCTGCTCTAGGGCTCCAGAGTGTTTGTTCAGGCCTAGGATCCAGAACTGGTAACTCAACCCTAGTTGTTCTCGGGCTCTAGAGAATTTGTTCAACCAAGGCTCTAGGACTAGTAACTCAACCCACCTAGGGCTCCAGAGTGTTGTTCTAAACAAGGCTCCAAGACCAATAAATGAACCCAAGAACTGTCCTTTGGGCTCTGGAGAATTTTTCCGACCAAGGCTCCAGGAACTAATAACTCAACCCAACTGCTAAAGGAATCATGAGAACCAACTAGAAAAGAATAAATGGAAATAAACCCACAATACCATGGATATTCAGGAAATGGAAAGGCTAGGCAAATCCAATATCAATCCCGACCATCCTCCATGCCCATAACAGATCATAATCAAGAAACCACATGCAATACCATGCATGCAAAAACTAGTGAGGAAATCATATGTGCAACTTGGTATTTGCACTCACAACCTATTATAGATGTTGATCCCGACATCCTTTGCGCGTTCCTGCTCTTCCTTTTCTTTCTTGATCCAAATATCCAAAAATGCCACACTCTCCGAGAGTGCTCCAAGAATACTCTAAGTACTCAAGAGTATGAGAGAGAGAGAGAGAATAATGAGTGCTCCAAAACTGAACTAACCACGCCTTGCCCACTAATCCTCAGAATCCTTTTTATTAATGACGCCTCTATTTTCTTCATTTTCCATTATTTTCTTAATGAAATGCCAATTAAAACCTCATGCCTTTTTCGATTTCCTTAGCCATAATAAATTCGAATGAACACCCACTAGGATGTTTTTCCCCACCATTCAGATTGGAATACATGTCCCATCACTGTGGTATTATATATTTTTACATGAATGTTTTTACCAGGGCCGTTACATATGCAAAGTAAAATGGTGTAAGATACCCAGGATCTGATCGAAAAGGAGAAAGAGATTGATCTAATGGAAAGGTCTATTCACTGAAAAAAATTGGACTAGTGGGAGTTTCGTGTTCGTCGTCCTCAGTAATTTCTTCAATAGTAATGGGGCCATGAGTAATATTCTCAGTAATGATAAGTTTTACCTTAGGTGAATGTGGAGCAGGAGTAGGGGCTATAAGGTTTGAAGGAGACTCAGGTTCTGAAATATCAAACTTAGGTTCAGAGGTTTCTAGTTTAGTTAACTGTGTATCTAAGAATTCACCAGTGACAGATTCTACTGTAATGGTTTTAGTAACTTTTGGTTGACTTTATTCTAAGTCTTTTTCAAGTGTCTAAGGTCTATTTACTTCAAATTCAAGATGTACCATAATGGATGTTTCTTGTTTTTCTGAAGACCCATATCTTGTTTATTTTTCCCTTTCATCTTTGATTTTCTCCAATTGACTTGGTGTGTACTTAGTGGGTTTCCCCTAAATTCTATGTGAGTGCCTTGATATTTTAGCCATGATTAATTTTTATTACAAAATAACAAAATTTAAATAAATCACACTTAAAGCCTCTACAAAATTAAAACAAGAAAATGAACATGTGCTATGAAATCTAGGAGTCAAACCACACACAAAAAATTTGTTTTCACAGTAAAATCACTAGTTGGTGATGAAATCCAACCTCATAGAGATCAATGTGAAAAAATAGCGGATGGAACGAGTTACCATGAAAACCAGCTTAATGAAACAGTCTGGTGCAAGAAACTCCACTATGCCATCTTGAGTGAAGATTACCCTCCAAAAAGTCCCTGTTAGTCTAGTCAACGTATGTTCTAGGTATAGTGGGACCTTCCCTCCACCGCCACCTTGGGATTTAAAAATAAAACCTTAAGATTATGGTGACTAAGGTTACCAACTATCACAATCAAACCTGCGGGGACAATATTGGGTCTAACGTACATGCAAGGGAAGAGTAACAAATCTCAATCCCCTTGAAAGATCCTCGACATGGGAAACCCGAGGTTTACTAACAAGTGACCCCAAGCACCTTTCGGTACCATTTTTAATGTGTGAAAATATTATATCTTTTCCAATGAAGTAGGTATGATTACTTCACTAGGTCCAATATGACTGCATGCTTAACTCTTGTGTAAGAAGAGCTTCCCAGAGAAAAACTATAATAACTAGATTTCCTCCCTACTGCAAGATTCTACTATTTTATTTATTTATTTGGAAATCTTACTCACTTGCCTATTCCAAATAATTAACCTAATCTATGTTGGTGGAATGAGTGCTAAAAATATAAAAAATTCTAGATTGATATTATTGATGTGTTATTTGGTTGTTACTTACTCGGAGGAATATGAAAGTAAAACTGATGATATTTCAATTGGCCCAAAATAATCTAATGCACTCAATGTTGGGTGAAAATCTTGATTATCTTGTTTATTTTGTATCACAGCATTGGACCCCTATACCTTAATGGGGTGGCAACGCCGCTCAGAATTAAATGCTACCTAGGGGGTCTAGGGGGGGGGGCGGCTGTGAGTTTATGGTGCCCCCCCCTGGCAGGGGGTTTCGGGGGCAGAGCCCCTGAAGCTAAAAACAGATGTAAAATTGCCTTGTAAAAGTATAGTACTTTCTAGTCAATCTGGGTCGTTCATTAGGTAGATGATCTGATGGTAGAAGTTATGTTTAGTTTAGGGTTTTTTTCCCTAGAAGGCAACCCCTCACTTGTATGAGGGTATTGTATTATGGCTGTGTATGGTATGTGTATTCTCAGAGCGAGAAATAGATAGGGATACTATGAGAGAGAACAAAGTATATTACAACAGATCTGTTGTAGGTTGTGTCTCTTCATTTTGCTGGATAATAGAAAGGAAGGACTGGCTGTTCGGGGTCGACGTAGCCCAAACTGGGTGAACCACATATATCTGTGTCTCTCTAGTTTTATGTGTTTTGTGTGCTTGTGTTTTCCACACATTTTATGTGTTCCATTGCTCTATAATATATAATTTTCTAACACTCAACAATGAAAATGTAATCTTTTCGTTTCGATGAAATCCTATTCAAGGGAAAGTAAGAGGTTATTGGATCTTCAAAATGAGAAAATTTTAAAATCCAAAAACGTTATTTTCATGAAATCCCATTCACTTTGAAAATTGTTCAATTGTAGAAATTTTAATGAAAAAATTCCATTCTCTTAAGTCAAAACACACAAACCTCTTTTGCAAACCATCATTTAAATTTTTTCAAAATGATGAAAAACTACAAAACTTAAAAAATTTATGAAAAACTTAAAAACTAAAAGTTCTTAATGAGTGCTTTGATTAATGATGCCTACAAGTGAAATTTCATGATTACTTCAAACTGAAAAAATAATAAATCACTTTTTGATTAAGCAAATAGAAAATTTTTTCCACAAAACCCTACCTTTTTTAGACAATCCTAACTTCACTAATCTAGAAGTTTTCCTTCAAAAATAAGTAAAATATGTCACTTAAATGAGAAATATTAACAACTAATATGGTATATTTGAAATAAAAATAAGGAAAAACAGTGATCTCAAGTAGCAATCTATATTTTTCAATGAAGCAAACAAACAAACCAGACCAAACCCTACCCGAAAATGTGAATGGGATGAATTCTAAAAGAAAATCACTAAGGAAATTAAAAAAAAGCTCAAAAACAAGTTCTGAAGGTTGAAACAAGTAAAAATGACCATCTAGAAATCAAACATCAGACTTTGATAAGAAGAAAATTCATTTTTTTCAAAAATTTCAAGGGGGTGTGCAGGTAATCAATGTAATCCAATGCACATGCGCACTGTGTAGCAACACAAACTGCGCACTTCAACGTTATGTTACTAACATAACTGCACAGATTACAGAAATTAAAAAAAAACAAGGAATTAGACCGAGAGGATATAAAAGGTCACAAATTCACTAGCATTCAGACTTAGTCAAATCAATAGAATGGGAAAACAGAACCAGAGAAAAAATAGAGGACTAAGACGTTCCCCAGTATGGTCACCAATTTGTTATACAGACTAATACCTTCCATGTAATGAAGCAATATCCCTATAATTCTAAAGGAAAACTAGAAACAAACAGACATAAGAATATCTATTTCCATAAGCTAACTCTTTTTATATTATTAAAACTAGAGGAAGAGGATCATGCTCTAATATTTTTAACAAAATTACCGATGAAGACCCCACAATCTGTCCTGATGTAGCTCCTCAATGTTTTGATGAAACCCGCAAACAAAAACATACAAAGGATCAAAGGCATATGAAGTATAATAATCTAAAACCATCTTAATATAATTATCAAGGATATTAGAAATTGAAATTATATTAACGAATACATGAGCATAAACCATTCATAATTCCAATAAGATAATGCAATGAGAAAAATTATCCAAATGTATTATTCACGGATAAAAGAGAATCCTTACAACCAAGCCTTCATGTCATGAAGGTTCCTCCCATATGCCTCTAATATTCCTCCTCGGATGATAAGCTTCCTAATCCAAAATCACCAGCATAAGACTACCATAAGTGAACTCCTCTAACCCTGAAGCCTCAACTCAATTTATAGGGAAAATGGAGGAGGTTTCAGATCCAAAAAAGAAGGATGAGATCCAAAAATAGTGGGTTTAGGGTTCCATGATCCAAGAGAATTAACTCCATGCTCAGAGGGGTTTGGATCGAATAGATATGAGTTAGAATATTCTAGTTGGGATATATCCCCCCAACTATGCATCTAGAACTTACTTTTTATTTTTACTTTACTTTGAGTCATTTGTGCATTTTTTAATGAGAAACATAGTGCAAATCTGCAAAGGTATTTATGGAAATAACAACGCATGCACGATAATTGACTATGAAAAGTGCACAAGTAATCTTTAAGAGGTCAAAGAGCCATTTTACCCAAAATTCATGATTTGGTGAAGGAATATGAATGTTTGACTTGCGAAGAAGTGTATTGGAACATAAGTATGGATGGCGATAGATCCATTTTAAATTTCAAATGTCGTGGTGATAAAATGACGTATAACACCAGATAAGGAAGAATAAAGGGAGGAAGAGGCATTTGGAAAACAAGGAAAAGGTTCAAATTGAGGTTGAAGTTGTTCAGGTGGAGGGCTTGGTTATGAAGAAATTTGGAGATTTGGAACCAAGGAGGTTGAAAATGACCAAACTAGTAAACCTATGGTAAATCTAGGAAGGGACAATGTAACAATATAAGTAGAATCAATATTTCCAAAAGGAGGAAAAGAATTAGGATTCCCATCAGATGGGTTTCCTTGACTAGTAGACTCAGGAATTGTTTCCATCAGGTTCAACCTAATATCAACTAAGGAATTGTTCCATGAACAAGATGTTGTTCCATGGGTAATTAATAAATTTTATAAATTAAAAACACAAATACAAAAAAAAGGGGTAGCTAGGAAAAAGGGTTTACCAGGTCACTCTGAATTGAAGTATATCAATAAGTACGTGGATGAAATATTCCCGAATATTGTGTTTGATGTATCACCATTAACAAGGTGACTGACTCAATTACCTATGGAATGCTTGGAACCTAATGGGGACTTCCAAAATATACCCAAATACATGTGGAAACAAAGTTCTTAGTATTTTTTTCTAATGGTAACCATTTGAGGGGGAAATTTTGATACACTCAAATATATGTGGAGCTTCATGTGAAAATTCTACTGCAATGTATTGGTTTATTTCCTCCTACTTGATTTAATTAATACAGGTTACTTCCAGAAATTAGATTTATAAAATACCGAAAATAAACACAACTACAGCCTACACATGCAGCTCATTTACTGAATAATTCATGCATGCAACAAAGTGACACATGGAATTTTGGACATAAGTCCCCGGAAAAACCCAAAGCGGGAAAACTGGTTCAACATATATGAGGGTTTATTATTAAGTAGTTATGAGTACAAAAAATCTAGGTTCCAACCTTGTAAAACCCAAAAGAAAATAAAAGATATCAAATATGCAGCTAACTAAAAGATCTAGTGCCAAATATCTGACTGATCCACACCCTCAAACAAGATTTATAGGACTCAACCCGGATCTAACCCTAGAAACACTCGGTGCTGCTTCTGAAGCCCCATCATTGCCCTATAGGCACTGCGCCAACCTCTGAATGGCTCTAGGAGGTCTTGAATCACCCTTGGAGGGTCTATGCTGCCTCTTCTTCCTCTGCTTATCCAGCATCAGCCCAACGTGGCCTTAGCTGCCTCTGCATTGTCCCTTCTACTCTGCATGGCTCTAAAGCCTCTCTGTGTTGTCCTTGTTGCTGCTCCTGTTGCCTCTTGCTGTCTCTTAGCCCTGGAATCAGAACATTACCTTGGCCAATAATACCCCTCACTGCAGGAAATCCCTCCAGAAATTCTTAGAAAACCCGCCCTAGAATTCCAGATCTATTCCTCAGTTCTATAGAAATTGCATATCCTCAATTGACCCTCAAGCCTTTCTCTTATAATTTTTCGTTGAACCGTTCAACGACTGAGAATAAATCATCCATCAATAGATGAGATTAAAAGACAACTTGATCCATGTGACTTAAGACAATTTCATTACATGTGTTAATTAATTCACGTTATTTATTTTATTTTCCTAAGTTAGACTTAGGAAATCCATTAAAATAATTAATTATTTGAATAACATGAACACAACTTGAAATTTCTGAAATCCATTTCTGGGTCTTGTAGATCAAGTGCACTCTAGTCCCTCCACAAAATTTGGGAGCTAGATCACAACTGATGTTACCCCAGATACACAAAGTCTCAACACTCCCTCTTAACATCAGGAGCGTGCTCTAGCAATACATCACACCATGTATCACAAGATCTTGAGTAGTGGATATTTGTTGTTGATGCTTGGAATGCTTCCCTCCATCCACTACACTGCTTCTCTCTGTACTACTACCCATGCCACTGTCACTAACACTGCCATATTTTTACTGCAACTCCCTCTCAAATTGCCGCATCATATTGCCCATAGCATTGCCACTGGTAATTGCTGCACTGCAACTTAGTTGCTGAGAAGTAAGCAACTGAAAGTCTCTTCCCAACTGTCTCATAGAAAATTCAAGTTTTCCTCCACTACTGAATCTTCCTGGATGTTGAATCACGTTGTCCCCTTGGAGACACTATCATGTTGCAACACAACATTGTGTGAGCCCAACTTCTCTGTGCCGCTGAAGTCCCATCAATCTCTTTGCACTTCTGCCTCCACAATGCTGCTTCCTATGCATCACAATGATCAATCCTTAGCTCTTCAACACCCTCTTGATATTCAACGTGGTCATCTACAACCATCTCTTGACTCATCCCGCTACTGTCTTAAGGCTCCCGTAGCTCATATGTGATCCAAGAGTAGGGCTGACTCAAGGATCCTGCAACTCAATCTAGATACTCTATATATCCACATCACCCCACCTCTTCTCTCGAGGTGCATGAGCACTCATGTCTACATCACCATCAGAGCCATCGTCATTTGCTGCTGCAGCCTTGGAATCATAAGCTCCTTTTTCCTTCTTCTTAGGAAAAGTGCTGACGAAATGACCAAGATCACCATAGTTAAAGAACCAGACCTTGGAGAGGTACTTCTTCTTCTTCCCTTGTGATCTAGGTGGACATCAGTGGCCACCCACCTATTCCATTTGGACCCGCACCATCAATTCTTATAGCTTTTCACATTTAGCTCAACTTACTATTTTTAATAGGGTTTTGGGTCCTCAACTTTTGGAACCGTTTTGAGGCCCTAAATGACATTTTTTGGGAAAATCTGGAGAAAAATAGGTCCTTGGATCGATATTGGTCACATAAAAAGTTGTAATTCTCATATAGATATTTATAACAAGGTATGATACACGTCAAATGAAGATTTTATGCCGAAGTTACATCCCCAGGAAGTTGAAACACCAATTTACCCAAACGGGGCCCATATTTTTGGTGCTTCATCTCCTAGGGTTAGGTTTTTGGAATTTTATAGTTCTCCATTGTTTCCTAATAATAAATAGGCCCTCGAGCCTCATTGTAACACATTTCAGAGGTCTGTAGCTGCCACATCTCTTCTCAGAGATACACTACCAGCACCCTAGCTAGTTTATTTCCATTATGTCTGTAAGCATATTTCAGTAATTTGATATTAATAAAAGGAAGCATTATTTCCGCTGCATATCCACGTTTATGGTTATATGTGTATTTTTTTGTGTTCCTGCATAAAATTCGGATCACTTTGCTTCTTTTCCCTTGATGCAAGGGTTTAATCCTCCTCTTCTTCCTTCTTCACTCTGGTTGATCCTCTTCCTCCACTGATACACTGCTTCTTGGTGATCCTCATGATCTCCTCTTGGCAAAGAATAGCCCATGTATCTACCCATGATGATAACGTTTCCCTTCCTAGAGTGCTCTAGACAAGTGTTTCCCATTCTTCAGAGACAACATTCAGGCCCATCCTCACTAGGGGCCCTTCATCTGGATTAGCACCCATGCCAATCAACTGGTAACGAATAGCTTGAAGCCTGAAGAGAAATGGATCTATCTCTTCACCATTCATCATTTTGAACATCCACATATTATTCTCAAGAAGAATTCTTCTTTGCACATAGCCTCCTTGGTACATCACTTCCAAAGCTGAACACATTTCATGTGTTCTATTCTTACCAGTAACATGAGGAATCACGTGGTCCTTGACTCCATCTATGATTAACCTGTAATATTCCAAAATGGATATAGCAGCAATACAAGACATAATAATGTTAAACATAGCAAATCTGAACATTACATAAGAGGGATCAATATGCAGCCATCATTTTATTAATAAATCAGCAACAATATACAAAAATATCATGAGGGACAAGCCACTCAAGCAATAAGAACAAGCCTCCAATGATCAGAACAATTAGCACATGAGTAGCTACAACTGTATCGAATAATGGAGAGCAATGAAAGCGCTTTCTATATCAGTGTAACTGCTGCTGTAAACATACATGAATCAAATATGGCTGATAGAAACAAAAGAAATGCCCAGAAAAGAAGATGTGGGCTCTAATACATGATTTCTAGCCAACCTTGAAAAGATTGCTAGAAATACCAAGAAATATACAATGTGAAAAATAACCCTGGGTTTGAGATGGCACTGAAAAATGGATCTGAACAGAATGAGGCTATGAAAGATCTGAAATGTTGATGTCCTCCTCCAATAGTATTTCTAAATAGAAGGTTGATCCCTCTACTTAGAAATAGACCCTCCTGATGAGCTCAATGAACCCTCCCAACAACTGCCTCCAAAAATAACACAGTTTTGATTTATGACTGTGCTGTGAGGGATGTTAGATGGTTGGACTGATGCCAAATATGTAAAAATATGCATAGGATCCCTCCTTGCTGATCCTCCAATGGATAGGCTACCTCTCCAATGAAAAACAAGCCCAGAAATGGCTCCATGTGATCCTCCTTTCCGACACCCTGCAACACAACCCAGCTCTAAACAGAAACTATGTTGTAGCTGAAGGAGGTAGCTTGGCCAGAATGCCGAAATGAGGAAATTCAGCCCAAATAATGTCTCCTTCCTTGAAGATGAGTTAGGGATTCCCGATTAGGAACACCCTTGTGCTAAATAGCACAACAACCCTGCTAAACAACAAAGGAATGCAAAGTCTAAACAGACAAATATCAAATGATAATCTAAAAAAATCCTTCACAATGGCTACCCTCCCCTATATATAGTGTGTGTGAGCCTTCTCACATTGGGTCCCATCCATACTTGCCACTAAGCTCATGCAAGTTTTCCTCCACTAAAATTGCGTTGTCTATGAATGCCACTCCTCCGTGACAGCGTTGTTGACTTGGTCAAAGTTGACCTCTTCAACATGTATCTCCTCCAATTCACATTCAAAGGTGCTTAATCCAGCTGATTATTCTTCCTCCTTCCACATTAAGAGTGTTATTTTTCCTCCTAAAGAGCTTTATGGGCCTCCCCACCCACTTATTCACCTACCTAGTGACAAAACAAGCTGTAATATTCCATTTAGCTGAAGGCTAGATTTTTGGAATATTACAGTCCTCCCCTCCAAAATGTTGCTTGTCCTCAAGAAACTGTAAAGGTGGAGCAAAATTTCTCCCTTCCTCTTCTTATGGCCTCTTCATCAATAGTCCCCACCACTGCTCAAAATAATCTGCAATAAATCTTCCCTCCAATGGTTCCTCCCAAGTATGCAAAACCAAATGGTTTACATCATGATAAAGTCAAAGGTGTAAGTGGAAACCTTCTTGCTGTCCAATGGCCTTCTCAAAGTAGGAGTGATGATAAACATAGGGAATCTCATCCCCAATGAGAGTCTCCCATACCCATGCTATCATCCAAATGAAATGAGCCATTCTAGGTAGCTCATCAAAGATTCAATCCTCAACCCCCAATTTATGAAATGTATTGGGGCTGCATGGAGAGTTTATATTTTTCCACCCATGTTGTTTCTCTCTCCATTTATGGTAAGTATGGGGCTATTGCTGATCTTGGGTTGAATTTTCATGGCCTCCAAGAATGGCCCAAGTTACCTCACCAAACAAATTAGCCATGAATTGCCTCCTCCAAGAAATCAAGATCTCCAAATGGCTCCTCCCACATGAAGAAAAGAGATGTAATGTGGAAATCATGGTTTGCCCATGTTTTCTCCTAAAACATGAAACAAATAAAGTATGGAGAATCATACTCCCAATGGGCACCCCCAACTCTTGTGCCATCCTCCCAACAAAGCTTCTCATAAAAATAAGAGCATCATCAATACATGGAAGCAAGAGCAAATAAAAACAAGTTGTCATATGACAACCGAGAGGTGGTTCATAGTTCCACATATGGAACCACCGCAGTGAATCCCTTGCTTGCCTCAAAAAAAATAATAACAAGTGTATTTTTAGCCACTTGTTTTCTGCCACAATCATCCTACAAGATAGGATCATTAAAGTAATATGTGGTGCCAATGGTGCACACGAAGAATCATGTGGCTTCCCCCACAAACCACCAATAGAATAGCCAACCTCAATGTTGCAATTAGCCTCAAGTACATCATAATATAATATATAAGAAGGGATAATCCTCCTTGGTACAACATGTTGCTCAAAAGTAAAGAAGTACAAATCATAATGCAAAAATGTACCTTCTCTACTATGTACTTTGGTCTGAAATGGCTCAACTGAAAGCTCTCCCTCACTCTCAATGAGTAGGGAAGTGGTTGCGACAACCTCTCCATCACCATCTAGGTTATGCATCTCTCCATATGCTGATATATATCCTGTTGGATTCCCTCCAAAGTGAACTCCTCCATCAAAGAATGAAATGCATCAAAGTGCATGGAAAGAAAGTCCACGTGTGTTGCATGTAGTAGCTTCCTCTTAAGCTCAAAAACTCTAGTCAAGAAGACTCTGCCATAAGAATAGATGACATCATCATCCACCATGTATCTATCAACTCCCTCTGGGTCATCAAGAATCACGCAAGAACCAAGATCCTTGGAGTACTCTACGAAAAGTTGAGACCTCCAATATGGATCAACCCTCCTAAGAGACAACGCTAAAGATCTAAAATGTGAAGCTCTCCACATGCTGCTGTCTTCTCCTTTGACATCCCTCATGCCAAATTCATCCTCTAAAGTGCTGCCATGCCCATCATGCAGTTGATCATGCTCAAATAGAAGTGGTGGCCTTTGGAAGTTGGCCTCCCATGAGAAGCTACCATCCAAAAAGAACCTCCTGATCTTAGCCAATGTAAGCATGAGTAGCCTCCATCTACTCCAATACATGGAGGATTTTTTCCTCAAAGGAAGTACCCTCAATTTCTCCAAATACATGGAGCGACTCCCTTTCACCATAGTGGTACCCCGCCATCACTGGAGCAACATCTGTCAGCGCAAAATATGTAGTGACAGTGGGTAATGCTGAAAATGGGAGAATGTCTCCCTCCTCCTTGAGTCTACCCCAGACTCTCTGTGTTGTACTAGACCCCTCCAAATTATCCACCCATCTTTGATCTAAGAGTGGTGAACCAACTGGCAAGATGTCTCTCACCAACTCTAGATCTGGTGGCCTCCCAGGTGGAATGCCCGCATGTAGTGAGATATCAAAATTTGAAGTGGACTATATATGAGTGGAAAGATTTGTCCCCCCTTTCACTGCGCAATACAGTCTCCTTATTTTGTTTGGAAACCTCCTGAAATAGATAAGGGTGAATGCTCATCAGACCTTGATGTTGATCCTTCTCTTCTTCCATCTCACAATCCACAAAAACTAATGCATGCTACTCCGGAATTGTGCCTTGGTTCCCACATGTTAGATCATTTGGAACTCCTTGCAAAGACACAAGGGCTCCTCTAATGGAAGAAATGGCTCCCTTCCCATATCCACGTGGTGATGGATCTCCTCCTGATGGTACAATGTTGTTAGCTCTTCTTTGCTCTTTCCCTCCATCAATATTTGAAAATGCCTCATCATCAATGAGAGACCCTAGATATTGGTCTTCCCTTGAAGGATTCATCCATAGAAGAGGGTTCTTCAAGAAGTGGGGATCTTTCCCTTGGCAAGGTATTATGCATGTTTTTATCCCCTTCAGCAGAAACATGGAGTGGAGTTGGCAAGATAGATCTCTCCAACTCATGCAAAGGTTTTGAGTTTTTGGGTTCAACAAGAGATGTTTCACAATGTTTAAGATCAAATATTTTCACTAATTTCTTAGTGAACCCTGCATAAGTGTTTACATTTGCATGATAAAATGAAACATAACTATAAAACAACCAATCATGGGCCATACCTTTGAGGTGAAACACTGTTATTCTAATGGCCTCCTTTTCTGAAACTTGGTGTTGCTGGAAATAGGAATCTAGCTCCTTCACCCAAGCTTTGGTTGTGCACTTTGATGATCCATAAAATTTAGATAGAAATATTCTACCTCTCTTTCTTCTAGTATGGTTTCTAGATCTTTTGTCTTCCTTGAGTTGGAAAAACCCTCAGAATTCCAAGCGCTTTTTGAATCTCCATGATTGAGACTCATACTCCTGGAGATAGTCACTCAAGGTCTCCTCCCTTGGTGCATCTTCTTCCTCCATCATTCTTGCAGTGAATGTGGGCAATAAACTGTGTTGTGGATCTGTATGTGTGGCTGAATGTTCACACTCATCTTGTGAATATATAGGGCTTGCTTCACTTCCAAACCCTCTTGGAAATTTTCTACACCTCTCCCCTTTTATCTCCTTGATATTTTTCATATTTTGGAAAAGAAGGTGGGAGATCCTCTCTTCCTTCATTTCTCCAAATAATGGAGTCATGCCTTTATTTCTTCTATACAACTTCTCTTTTCTGTGAGAAGCTTCCCCTTTTAATGGCATAGTGTCTTGAATGCATAGGTTGAGCCAATATTATGCTATGATACCACTGTAATATTTGAAAATGGAAATAGCAGCAATACAAGACATGACATAAGAGGGATCAATATGCAGCCATAATTTTATTAAGATATCAGCAACAATATACAAAAATATCATGAGGGACAAGCCACTCTAGCAATAAGAACACGCCTCCAATGATCAGAACAATCAGCACATGAGTAGCTGCAACTGTACAGAATGTCTGAGGGCAATGACAACGATGTCTATATGAGTGTAGCTACTACTATAAACATGCATGAATTAAATATGGTTGATATAAAAAAAATAAATTCTTAGAAAAGAAGATGTGGGCTCTAATACATGATTTCTAGCCAACCTGGAAAGGATTGCTAGAAATGCCAAGAAATATACAATGTGACAAATAACCCTGGGGTTGAGATGTAATTGCAAAATTGATATGAAGAGAATGAGGCTATGACAGATCTGAAATGATGATGTCCTCTTCCAATAGTATTTCTAAATAGAAGGCTAATCCCTCTACTCAAAAATAGACCCTCCTGATGAGCTCAATGAACCCTCCCAGCAACTGCCTCCAAAAATAACACAGTTCTAATTTATGAATGTGCTATGAGGGATGGTAGATGGTTGACCTGATGCCAAAGATGTAAAAATATGCCCAGGAGCCCTCCTTGCTGATACTCCAATGGATAGGCTACCTATCCAATGAAAAACAAGCCCAGAAATGGCTCTATGTGATCCTCCTTTGCTGCACCCTGCAACACAACCCAGCTGTAAACAGAAACTCTATTGTAGCTAAAGGAGGTAGCTTGGTCAGAATTCCAAAATGAGGAAATACAGCCCAAAAAACCTCTCCTTCCTCGATGATGAGGTAGGGATTCCCGATCAGGAACACCCTTGTGCTAAATAGCACAACAACCCTGCTAAACAACAAAGGAATGCAAAGTCTAAAGAGACCAATATCAAATGATAATCTAAAAAAATCCTTCACAATGGCTGCCCTCCCCTCCATATATAGTGTGTGAGCCTTCTCACATTGGGTCTCGTCCATACTTTCCACTAATCTCATGCAAGTTATCCTCCACTAAAACTGCGATGTCTCATCATGAATGCCACTCCATGACAGCGCTGTTGACTTGGTCAAAGTTGACCTCTTCAACATGTATCTCCTCCAATTCACACCCGAAGGTGCTTAATCCAGCCGCTTATTCTTCCTCCTTTCACATTAGGAGCACTATTATTCCTCCTAAAGAGCTTTATGGGCCTCCCCACCCACTTATTCACCTACCTAGTAACAAAAAAAACTATAATATTCCATTTAGTTGAAGGCTAAATTTTTGGAATATTACATAACTGCTTCGTTCGTGCTTGATTTTCTTCATATTTCTTGAGAGGATCTGCATCGGTTGGTACAACAAGTGTCTTCTCTGCATGATCTTTGAGACCATACTCATCCAGAATTGAGAGGATTATGGTCTTCCAGATAACATAGTTGGACATGCCATCCAATCTATCTTGATCCCTTAGTCCATATCGAGCCATCTTTGCTTAGATCTTAAAGAAACAATAATTCTCCCTCTCGATCTGGGTTTCTTGGTGACTAGAAACCCTCTAGTAGCTGCTTCTATTGAAACTGACTTCCCTCTTGGAAATATTCCACCAAAACTCAAACGGAAAGTATCCTCCGATCCTCCTGATCGAATCTCAGATCTGTTTGGTTCAAATCTGCTGAATGACTATCTTCCTGCCGCCTTTATTGCCTTAGCTAGGCACAATTCTGCACCTGTAGAATCTATACCCCACTAGCACTGCTGAATATCTGAAGCACTGCTTCCAGATCTTAGAAAAATACTTTTGAAACTAGAGAGGCGACTGGACAATGTCCTATTGGCTGGCCTAGTGCAGTCTCGGCGCTGCTCAGAAGTGGAATTTGTAACCCCAGACTGGGTGACGCAGTCCTTACGCTACCTTGGGAAAGGTCTGTGTAAGCCTAGAGGCCTTCTGCAACTTTAGTGTTGTCTCGTGGATCTGCTTTCCTTTGCTCTCAAGATGCCATTTTCGGATCTACTGCTTCTTCTTCCACAATGCAGTAAAATATTTTTTCAGCTGATTGCTAGAGATTCAGCTTGATCTGCTATCGCTCTGATACCATGTGAAAATTCTACTACAATGTATTGGTTTATTTCCTCCTACTTTATTTATTTAATACAAGTTATTTCTTGAAATTAGATTCAAAAAATACTGAAAATAAACACAACTACAGCCTACACATGCGGATCATTTACTGAATAATTCACTCTTGCAACAAAGTGACACATGGATTTTTGTACATAAGTCCCTGTAAAAGCCCAAAGCAGGAAAACTGATTCAATAGATATGAGGGTTTATTATTAAGTAGTTTTGAGTACAAAAAATATGGGTTCCAGCCTTAGAAAACCTGATAGAGAATAAAATATATCAAATCTGTAGCTAACCTAGAGATCTAGTGCCAAATATATGATTGATCCACACCCTCAAATGGGATTTACAGAACTCAGCCCAGATCTCACCCTAGAAACCCTCAACGCTACTTCTTAAGCCCCAGCGTTGCCCTAGAGGGACTATGTTAGCCTCTAATTGGCTCTAGGAGGTTCAGTGTCACCCTTGGATGGTCTATGCTACCCCTGCACTGCCTCTTCTTGGCCAGCGTTAGCTCAACGTGGCCCTAGCTGCATCTGCCCTGTCTCTACGCTGTCCCTTCTGCTCTACGTGCCTCTGAAGCCTCTCTGATTTGTCCTTGCTGCTTCTCCTCTTACCTCTTGCTATCTCTTGGTCCCAGAATCAGAACATTCCCTTGGCCAATACTACCCCTCACTACAAGAAATTCCTCCGAAAATTCTTAGCAAACTTGCCCTAGAATTCCAGATCTATTCCTCAGTTTTACAGAAATTGTGTGTCCTCAACTGGTCCTCAAGCCTTTCTTTGATACTTTTCATTGAAACCTTCAACAATCGAGATTAAATCATCCATCAATGGCTAAGATTAAAATACTGCTTGATCCATGTGAATTAAGACAATTTCAGAACATGTGTTAATTAATTCACTTTAATTATTTTATTTTCCTAGGTTAGACTTAGGAAATCCATTAAAATAATTAATTATTTGAATAACTTGGACAAAAATTGAAATTTCTCAAATCCATTTTTGGGTCTTGTAGACCAAGTGTACTCTAGTCCCTACACAAAATTTGGGAGCTAGAGCACAACTGATGCTACCCCAAATACAAATAATCTCAACACTTCGTCCTATATACCCCAAGGTATGTGGAAGAAAATTCTTATATACTTCGATGTACGTGGAAAATCAACCATCCTCGAGATGTAACACTAACAAATAATGACAACTCCTATGTTTAATGACGTCGCAACATGTCTTCTAGACTAGACCACTATGTGTGTCGTTAATGTTCCAAATTCTCCTTAGGTTAATTGAATAAATTTTAATGTTGATCTTGATTTAAGTTTCAGTTTCAAGGCTTGTGAAACAAATTCACTTGAACTACTATAATGCATCTAACATGATTAAAATAACTCTTTTCGTTTGATGAAGACCTATATAAATAAAGGAAGAAGTTCCAAACAATGATGCAACATAAAATAACTTCCAAACAAGATCTTCAACTTTCATCATTCCAATGAAAAGATCCATAATCCTAATGCACGAGAAAATGAATTATTATTATTATTAATTTTTAGTGCAAATAAAAATGAAATGAAAATATTATTGAATAAGAAAAATTCACACCAATTATAACTGTAACACGAAATTACTTTAACAAATCAATAATCAAGCCAAGTTACTAAAAACCCTAATTGATAAGAAGAAGAAAAAATGAAGAAAATTATTATCATAAAGGAAACCACACTAAATTTAAACAAATTGTTGGCTTTACAAAGACTTTTAACAATTCAGAGACTTGGGAAAATGTTAAGAATTTACCGCAGGAAGAAATAAAGAATTTACTGAGAGAATAAATAAACATAACCATGAAAGAGCCAACAACAAATCATTAACATAAACACAAATTTTTATCTGGGAAAAACCCAACCAATGAAATTTCATTAACCATTGGCCAAAACCCTGACCAATCCAGCCAAGTGAGCCTTCACCACCCACCTCCACGCCTACATTACAATGAAGAATTCCCAACCTTTTATAGGCTCCATTACATGCAATACCATGGGTCAAAAAACCATGGTGCACAATACCATGTGCCCCAAAAACCACTACTATTTACCCTAGTCAACATTGACTCTATCTTGAGTAAAGTTTACCTAACAGAAAAAACATTGCATCAAAAAATAACTCAAATCAAGGCATAACAATGCAGTTCTTTTGCATCTTACAGGAATCAGTGCATGTAGCATATGGGCTAAGTGCGATGAGTCACACTTAATTGTTGGAATTGTAGTGTTGGCATTGATGCCAAAAATCTCTTGGTTTTATTGCTCATATGCATGTGTGATCAGTGTTTGGTGTTGGATGAAAGGTTGATAGTCTTGTTAGTTGGCATTGATGTCAACATACTTATGACTAAAACTAGTGGAGCTGATGTTGTGGTTGCTAAGTGGAGATGGATCCACATGTAATGATTGGATTGAGATTGGAGTGGTGTGCTGATTGGAGATGCTGCTATTGAAGGAGGTTTGAGTGTTGCTATAGATGTTGCATATGTCTCTTTATGTCTTGGAGACATTGAATATGCTGGTACATGTGTGAGATGTGGTTGATTGTGTTGGATGTGCCTCTATCAGTGTTGGAGGTAGTTGAATATGATGATATTGTTGTAGGTGTTGAGAATTTTACTGCTGCAAGTGACATAGATGTTGCTATAGATGTTGGAGTTGTTAGAGTTGTTGTGGTTGATGTTTGAGGAGTTGGAGGTGTTGGTCTTGGTCCCAAGGTTGGAAGAAGAGGTCTAGCATATCGTGACTTGTTCTTAGCCTATTTAATTCACTACAGACCTATTATAGAGGCTTGGAGGAGTGCTCAAGATTTGAAGAATATGGTCCAATAGTCGACAGAGGTTCTAGACTGAAGGAATTATTTTATTAATTCTCTTTAGCCCCAGTTGCATGCCTGATGGGTCATAGGAGCAGCTGAAAAGCCATTGTTGCATGGATACAGGCCCAAGGGAGAAATTATATCCCCAAACACATGAATAACAATGATAAGGAAGATATTTAGGGTTTTGAAAATATTTCCTTCGCAATCCTCGCGATTTTGAGCTAATTTTTGTGTTTTGGCAAAATCCTTGATCATAAATTTTCAGTTCATGGTCAGAAAATTTCGTGGGACCTCCATAAGCTAATTAAGGTTGAAAATATAAAAAGGCTAGTGGAGTTAGTGGTTGATTGAGTCAATGAATTGAATTTTGATCCAATAGAGCATATGAACAAGATTGTTGTGCTCAGTAGTTCTAAGTAATTATATATTTAAGAACTTGAGTTCATCTACATATTGGAAATAGCTCATTGTGATTTGATTTATCATCTAGTGGTGTTGTGAGAATATGTGATTAGAGAACGTTCTGCAAGCTGCATGTGTTCTCTAGTGCATAATTTTTGAAGCAATTGCAGTTGTAGAAAAATATAGCTGAAATATGTTTCAACCATGATATTTGTGTTGTTGAGTGAGAAGATTCATTGTTGATTGGTATAGTGATTGGTTATTGTATTTCTGCTTCAGGAGTAATTGGAGTTTGGAGATTCATATTTTTGTTTGTGATTTGACGATATGTTGCTACATAGATCATGTTGAGCAGTTATTGGTTCCAGTCTAAAAAATATTGAAACGAGAACCACATATAGGAGAAGAGATGGAGGACATAGGATAAATCAATATAAAAGAGCGCGTTTCTCAAATCCAATGGTGGTTGGATAGTTTGACAGAAACTGGGCGAGGCTCGTTGGTCATGGTAGCTTTCAGCAGACCAGAGTAGTAACCAGGTGAGGACCATTGCTCATGGTGGCCTTCAACAGATGGTAGTCCATAGATCCAACTGAGAAATAGTCTCCATTTGATAGTAGGCATATGTATAACTCTATGTAAATAATTTTCTTGACATAATAGAATTTGAGTAGTGTAGAAACAATGGGCGGTTCTTTTCCTTGGAGAGGGTTTTCCACCACACATACTTGTGTTTATTGTGTTGATTGTTTTTATGGTTTCATGTTTATATTTGGTGCTTTCATATATAGTTTTTTGTTTTAGTTTTGAATGGTGTAAAATTTTAAGTAATTGTATAAAGATTTTAAAATTGTCGCACTACTGATTCTGTAGTATCCCAAAATGGAATAATGCATTGATACACAAACACAATATTTGAAACACAAAAAATGTACACGTGATATTATGATCAAAATAGATATAGACATATTAGTCGAGCCATTTTATTCGTAGGATATGATTCAGTTTCAACAATTTACAAAATATAAGGTATTCTAGCCAAAGAGATGGCCTAGAATGACCTTGAAAGCAGGCTACAAAAAGCACTGCGTAACTAGAGAGCTGCAGGAAGAAATATTGCGTTGTCCCTTCAACAGATGATGAACATGTGACTGCTGGCTCAAAGGGAAATTCATATTTATGGATAGTAGGAGCTCTGATGATGCAAAGATTCCAGATCTGGGCACTATGATGGAAACCCAAGATAACCCAGAAAGGATTTTCCAGATCTATTAGTCTAGGAAAATCACCCTCTTAGGGTTTCACTCTACAACTGATGGGTCTGCAGATCTGAGCTAGATTTGATCATATGATGGCTGCAATATGATGTACAACCAGATCTAAGCTTTTAGGGCTGATCCATCCTTTAGATATCCAAGCTAGAAGCTTGAGATCTTGTCTCTTCTTCCTCCTCCTCAAAATGAAGCAACTTGATATGCAGTTGCTAAAGAAACTGCACTGTAAAAGAGGTAGATAATCAAGCCTGATATAAAATGCATAAAATAAGATCCAGGCCGATGGAAATGGTGATGGAAATATGAGGGGATGACCCCCCACAATATTCTAGCTGAAATGCTAGAAACTTTCTTCCACCTCTGGATCTGTAATGATCGACTGCGCAATCCTTGATGGGACTACTTCTGATAGGAGGTCAATAAATTTTGGCCTGATGCTAGATCTAAAATGAAGCCCTTAGAATTCTAATATTGAATTCCAAGGTGATAGGAATAATCCTTCACCAGTTCTCCAACTGAAATACTGAAGACAACCTCCTCCTCCCAAACTGATCTTCAAAAATGCGTAATTTCTGAATGTAGATGTTCTGGAGAGAGTAGGAACACTATGGTACCAATCCCTAATGATGAATGGTAGCTCAGAATGCCTTACCAGTGTAGGCACTCAAAGTCCCCCATGGGTAAGGGTGGGATCCCCACTTGGGAATACCTTATGTTAAACATCACTACAGACTTAGCTAAACAACATAAGGGTACATGGAATGTCAAAAGACAACTCCAGATCTAAACATATCATAAAATAATAAACTAAAGCCTACCTCCAATGTTTCTTTCATCTTCATTATATACAAATTGAGCCTTCACAAGCTCTAGCCCACCTCTAAAATACAATGTCCATGTGGACATAAGCCTCCATGTTTGACGACGCTGTGTCTCCAAGTCCTCCATCATGTCTACATGAAATATGCACCCTCTCCATCATGTGTACATTAAATTCACTACTCTATCCATCACTTCATCATGAATGCTCTATGATCTTACATTAGATTCCCTCCTTGACTGCTTCAACCTCTATGATCTATCTCATTAATGAGACGTGATTTCCACTCCTTTCTCATTAGTAGCTGCTCCACTACTCCATTATGTAGATCTATGTTTAATTAATCCACATTCACACATCAAAAAGTGTATCTTATTCATATTTGAGGATTATGGGTCCCTCCACCCTTTTATTTACTTAATTAATTAAGAAAATTAAGAACTCTAATATTCCAATTATCTTGTGAAAAATTGTGAATCTAATAGTCCTCCTCGAAAAAACGTTGCTTGTCCTCAAGCAACTGCAAAAGTAGATGCAAAATCCATCTATCCCCTCCAAATGGCATCCACATAAGGAAGGCCTACTCCATTTGCTGCAATGTGTTATGCATGTTTGGTTCCAAAGTTGTCTCTTAATAATGCATAGAATGACCTCTAACTATGTAGTGAGATGTCCTTCATTCTCCAAGAAGTACCAAGTGACAGCCATAAGCTGCCCAACATCGTCATCAATACATGATATACATAATATAAAGTGGTTCTTCCCACAAGGGAAAAGCTCCATCTCACAAAACATCTCTTCACCCCATGCTTTATGAAGTAGATTGAGCATTGACATGCCCTCATCCTTAGCCATGTTGGCTTTGTTGGATCCAAGCATCATTCCAACATTATGAAAATTTAGAAATATAGACATATGGGTAGACAAAGATGTCAAACCATATTCTCCCTATAGTAACCGCCGGAGTAAGGCATCTTGCTGCCATCCTCCATCTCCACCATGCAAGATGGACAAGCCAAACTCCCTCAAAATCAACCAAAGAAACAAGGGATCTTGTTGTCTTATCACCTCCTCATGTGTATCATGTAGTAAAAACATACTAATAGACATGTGGAATGTCACATCATCCCAATACAAGAAAACACCATTATTAGACATCATGAGAGTACTATGCCAAGTTATACACAATAAAAAGCACATAGACATGGGATATGTCATGTGATGGTCAAACTCTCTCAAGGAAAACCAAGGTGAACATGCCTTCTTCTGCTGCATTCTATAAGTGATACATAAGGATTGAGTCAAAGAAATATGAGCTATTGGGTGGTAACCATACTCACCCAAGAGAAGCCAGCCCAGCCATGCCTCCTTCTTCATTACATGAGTGTTATTCAAGGCATGGGTCAAAGAAATAGGAGCTTTTGGGTAGTAAGAAAACTCACCCAAGAGAAACCAGCGTAACCAAGATTCTTGCTGGCCCATGTCATATATCTGCAAGTGGTTATGCAACCCCTTTCTTATCATCCTCACCCACTCATTCCAATATGGATGATGAATGAGTTTTTGCGAAAACATGGTATCCTCCCATTATATAATACCATCCACCTCAAACTGATGAAGAAATTTTCACTCCATGATATGTTGAAGTGCACCTCCAATGAGATCTCTCCAGGAGACCTTCTTCTCATCAATGGCCCTCCAAAACCAATAATGTTCTGGATCTAATGTAGGTAGAAGTTTCTCTTTGAGCTGTGAGATGCTCATTGAGAAAGAGTCATATTAAAAGGGGAAAATATTGCCCATCTCAAGATGTCTACCATTTATCATCTTCTTCTCCATTGCTTCATGTGTGAAGCTGCAATTTGATTGCTCCCATAAGAAATGGGTCCTCGTCTTCTCACTTATTCTCATTAACAACACTGTAGATCTACAATGTGATACATGTGATGTCTCAAATCAAGGCACAATGTTGAATTCATAGTCAGCCATTGTACATGTTATCACAAAATTGGACTTAATAGGCTACCAATAAAATCCTTGTATATGTCAACTGATAACACCTATGAGAAAATTAAGAGAGGTTATTGTAGCTGGGGTTGTGATGAAGAAAAAACTCTTTCATAATTCCAATTTTTTTTTTCATTTGGCCAGAAACTGAACTTGAAGTTGACTGCTAAACAGTCATGCATAGGACCGTTTCATAACAGCAGTTTCATAGCGCACTTTAATTTATCAATTTATGCCACCTCCTAATGAATTTGAAGAAAATGAGAGATTTTTTTTAGTTAGGTCTATTATGAAGAAAACCCTCTTTCATATTTCCAAAATTCGTTTTCAGTTGCTCATAAACCTCCTTTTAAGTTGACTTATGAAAGCCAAAAAAAATAGAGTTTTGTTGTTTGCACTACGAAACTATCAGCGCTTTCGTAGCGCAAAGTGAATTTTTTCAATGTGATGTGCTACGAAACTGTGGTTCCTTGGCTAATTGGGCAGTTCTGATTAAAAAAACTTTGGGAAATTAAATACAAATGGAAAATGATGAATGTTTGACATGAAATAACTTTAAAGAAGGCTTTATTTGAACTTTAGGATGAGCTTTAAACTAAAACCTTCCCTTGATCAAACCTAAAATGAATCCTACAACCCTATTTTGACTCATGAACCTATTTGACCTTGAAAAAATGATGTTTGAATTTTTTGAGTGACAACAGTACATAGGATCATACTCATCCCATCTTCAGAAACTATACACTTCAACTCAAAGGGTTGAATGTAGTCCGTCAATGACAAAATAGGATGGTTCTTCATCTCTTCCTTGATAAGATCAAGGGTCCTCTGTGCAGTGATATGATGCTACTCCAAATTAGCATGTTGTTCTAACCCTTGGTCATGCAATAGCTTTGATGGCATGTCCCCATAAGTTTCAATAAAAGGTATTGAAATAATATGAGATGGAAGTGGTTGCATACCTTGTGGGATCTGTGGGATCCCACAAGAGTTCCTCCAACCGGAACAATAGTCCCTCCAACTCCTAGTAAGAGTGATGGTTGCACTTCTACAAATGTACTTGTGCTGGTATCTATCTCCTCATCATCATGTATCTCATGAGTAATGCATGGGGCTCCAAATGTCAATAATTCAAGACCATCTTGCAAAGATGCAAGTGATCCTCCTCTTGATGTAAGAACATCTGCAACTGGTGGTGGTAGAGGGTCCTCCTCCTGATAGATAATGAGGACATCTTCCTTGGGATCTTCATGCACTATCCTCTTAATGATGGGATATGTTACTATGTGATATGTCTCTGATTTATTTCTACCATTCCTCTTCTTTAGTCTTAGAATAAAATCTACATAAGCAGACACTTTCATATGAGACAAGTGACTGAACCACCAATCTCTTGCTTCACCTTCTAGGTGCAGCGCTACAAACTCAACATCCTCTCTTTTTGATATAGGATATCTCAGAAAGAAGGTAGCCAATTCTTCCCTCCAAGCCCTCAATGTTCTTGTGGAAGATCCATCAAATGTAGGCACAAAGAATCTATGCCTCTTTCTTCTATTGCTACTTCTGGATCTCCTCTCTTCCTTGTGTTGCAAAAATTGTTGGAGAGAGAGATTCTCCTTCTATGCCCTTGGCTATGACTTGTACTTAGATAGATATTTTCTTAGGGTCTCATGCACCAAGCCTTCATCATATTTAGACCAATCCTCTTTCCTATCAAAGAAAGCGGATCTAGTGGAATAATGTGAAGCTCTCTGCTTCTCCGGTATTCTTTGCTGTTGATAAGAAGTACTGGGAAATTCTTCATTCTGAAACCTTCTTGAGGTTTCTATTTTCCTTTCTCTCCTTGTTTCATCGATCTATTTGGAGAGATAATTCATAGCTCTAAAAATATATGAGGCAAAACTTAATCCCGCCATGGTAGCTCTCTACTATCTATTTTTTATATGTTGTTAATAATGTCCACAAGCTGAGCCAAAGATCATGCTATGATACCACTGTAGTATCCAAAAATGGAATAATGCATTGATACATAAACACAATATTTGAAATAGAGTAGACAGAGTAGCTGAGACATTTTATTCATATGATATGATTCAGTTACAACAATGTACAAAATATAAGGTATTCTAGCGAAAGAGATGGCCTAGCATGACCCTGAAAGCAGGCTACAACAAGCACTGCGTAACTGGAGAGGTGCAGGAAGAAATATTGCACTATCCCTTCAGTAGATGATGAACATGTGACTTGTGGCTGAAAGGGAAATGCAGATATATGGAGCTCAGGAGTTCTGATGATGCTAAGATTCCGGATCTGGGCACTATGATGGAAACCCAAGATAACCCAGAAAATATTTTCCACATCCATGAGTCTAGGAAAATAACCCTCTTAGGGTTTCACTATACAAATACTGGGTCTGCAGATCTAATCTAGATCTGATCATATGATGGCTGCAATATGATGTACAACCAAATCTAAGCTTTTATGGATGATCCCTCCTTCAGATCTCCAAGCTAGAAGCTTGAGATCTTGTCTCTTCTTCCTCCTCCTCAAAATGAAGCAACTGAATATGAAACTGATGAAGAAATTGCGTTGTACAAGAGGTAGAGACTCAAGACTGATGTAAAATGCAGAGAATAAGCTCCAGGATGATGGAAATGGTGATGGAAAGGTGAGGGGATGATCCCGTACAGGATTCCTAGCTGAAATGCTAGAAAATTCCTTCCTCCTCTGGATCTGCAATGATGGACTCTTCAATCCTTGATGGGACTGTTGTTGATAGGAGGTAAATAAAATTTTCCCTAATGCCAGATCTGAAATGAGGCCCTGGGAATGCTTATCTTGAATTCTAAGGTGATAGGAATAATCCTTCACCGGTTCTCCAACCGAAATACTGAATACAACCTCCTCCTCCGAAACTGATCTTCAAAAATGTATAATTTCTGAATGTAGATGTTATACAGAGAGTAGGAACACTATGGCACCAATTCATGATGATGAATGGCATATCATAATACCTTCCCAGAGTAGGCACTCGAAGTCCCTCGTGGGTAAGGGTGGGATCCCCGCTTGGGAACACCCTGTGCTAAAAAACACTGTAGACCTAGCTAAACAACATAAGAGTGCATGGAATTTCAAAAGAAAACTCCAGTTCTAAACATATCATAAAATCATAAACTAAAGCCTGCCTCCAATGTTGCCTTCATCCTCATTATATACAAAGTGATCCTTCCCAAGCCTTGGCCCACCTCTAAACTGCATTGTGCATGTGGACATAAGCCTCCATGTTTGACCGCGTTGTCTCTCCAAGTCCTCCATCATGTATACATGCAATGTGCATCCTCTCCATCATGCGTGCATTAAATTCACTACTCTCTCCATCACTTCATCATGAATGCTCTATAATCTTACATTAGATTCCCTCCAATATCTCAATTGACTGCTTCAACCTCTATGATCTATCTCATTAATGAGACATGATGTCCACTCCTTTCTCATTAGTAGCTGCTCCAGTACTCCATTATGTATATCTATGTTTAATTAATCCACATTCACACATCAAAAAGTGGATCTTATTCATCTTTGAGGATTATGGGTTCCTCCACCCTTTTATTTACTTAATTAATTAAGAAAATCAAGAACTCTAATATTCCAATTATCTTGTGAAAAATTGGGAATATTACAGATTCAACCCCCCCCCCCCCCTCCCCCACACCTTGAGTAGTTATCTAGTTTCCAACAATTGGTATTAGAGCGAGACTTCTAGGTGCATATTGAACGTTGGAGAGTGGATCGTGGATATTTTGGTAGAAATTTGTATTTTTTTTTTCAGAATGAGTTCTCCAAAGAAATTGGTTCTTACTCCTACAATTTTTAAGGTTTTCCAATAAAACGTGAAAAATGAATTATTTTTTTGTGGATCTAACATTTGGAGATTGGTTTATGAAGGAAATGGTGAATATTTTCCTACATCTAAAGTATGGAAGAAAAATGATCAAGCAATGAAAAATATTTTCGAAAATTTCCATAGTACATATTTGGAGAAAATTGGAGATTTAAAATTGGCCAAGGAAATTTGGGACAGATTTCATATGCTATATGGAGCCAGCAGCAGCAACGGTGATGAAGAAATTTAGAAGAGCAGAAAAAAAGAAGGAAGCTCCACATGAACCAACTGTGAAAAATAACAACAAATTTGAAGGTGTAATTCATAATGATATATTCTTGAGTTATATTTCAGATAGCGACAATGACAATGCTTCATATTTGTTTAGTGATAGAGATGATGATCACAATTATATGCTTTGTAAGGCTCAATATGAATATGCCATGGTTTTTACCGAAGAATATTCTAGTGAAAAAGGTAGACTAACAAATTCATGCAAGCAACATAAGAAAACAATGCATGATTGTGATCGAAGGGAGAAAGGAAGAAATTAATACCTTGAGAAAAGAGTTGGAAGAATAAAAAATATTAGAGGAAGTCAATTTTAGCAAGAAAAAAAAAATAAGGGATTATGTCGAAGCTCTTGAAGGTGTGATTGAAAAATTGAGAAATAAGCTTGAGGAAAAGAACCAACAATTGGAGAAATTGAAGAGAACCATTCCATTAAAAAAATTAGTAGCAACTTTCAAAAGGGTGAGACAATTTTGCATGCTAGAGAGAATGACAAAGTAAAACCAAAGAAGCCTACAACAAATAATGTGATCCATAATAAAATAAAAAATTAGAAAACCAATAGGATCTTTCACATCTAGAAGACCACTCTCTCGTAAGGTTGGAGGTAGCAGTTTTCAAAGGAGAAGTCAAAAATCCTTTGCCCCCTTGATGAATGAGATTGACTATTTCAACTGTCACGATTTTGGTCATGTGGAAGATGATTGTAGGAGGATAATGCACTCATCCATGCATCAGTGTGATAATGAAAGAGGAGGACCTACATTCAGGTATAAAATTTCTTTCAATGGTCATTGCTTTTCTTGTAACAAGTTTTTTCATAAAGACATTAATTGCATATGTAGCGTAAAAATATGGAGGTCCAGTATGAGAAGAAAAATATTAGATCCTTTGGCTACATATCTTGGTCACATAGAGTGTTATGCGTGCCATAATTTTGGACACATGTCCAAGGATTGTAATATTCCTAGACCATTGAGGCCATTTGTTCGAAAGCAACAGTCAAGGGAGAATATGCATCAAAGGAACAAAAGGAAGAAGGAGAAGCAACTAGGAAGATGCGGAATTGCACTTTTTTCTCATGATGAGGATGACATGTGGTATATAGATAGTGGATTCTCACACCATATGTTAGGAGATAGGAGAAAATTTTATTTCTAAATAAAAGGAAGGATGGCTCTGGTGTGTTTGAAGGAAGTGAAACCGCTTGAATGTTTGGAAGCAGTAAAGCCAATATTGCTGATAAGAGGATAAATACAGAATATGTTTGGCTCATTTAACGTCTAAAGCATAATATATTGAGTATGAGCCAAATGGTTTATGGAGGAAAATAAGTGACCTTCAATTCCAAAGGTTGTATCATCCGGAAGGAAGGATCAAAGAGAGTGATTGCAAGAGGAGTTAAGACCCTAGATAATCTGTATGTGTTGAAGGGAAGAAATAAGAGTAAGAAGAGACTTAGAGAATAATATTCCTCATCATATTCAGATTATATGATATCAGTACCTATTGCAGTCCATTCTTGCATGTTAGATCTACTTTACTGCAATAGTATGCATGAGGCTTGATTCAGCTCCTTCATGTGTTTTTGTCAGTCAGATCACTTCATTTGAAGTATATCATGCTTAGGGGGGCCATGTATTTCAAGGTTTGATTCTTTATGTTTATTCCTTTTTACTCATTAATTTTCTAGTTAATGTATTTATTGTATATGAGTGGAAAAGACATGTCTATAAGCCTTGTTGCAACATTCATTGATTATTTTTCAGTTATATTATTATTGATGGTTTTTGAAGCAGTTGCATGATGGTTAGTGGAGCTTTACAACCACGAGGTTATCTTATGCATATGGTCAAGGTGTGATGGAGGATCACACATGCAGGGGGAGCATATGTGCTTCCTAATGGATTTGCAAAATGTTGACATTTTTTTATGTAGGATGATTTTATTATTGTTATCACATTTTTCTAGATGGATCATCTATAATTTATGTACATAATTGCTTATATTTTCATTTCTAGATGAATGATGTATTCTATTGATATATTTTAGATGGTTGAATTATATGTTGCAATTTCATGGAGAGAGAGAGCATGACACTACTTATGATGTGTTATACATTCATTTGGTTGAGTATTGTTGATTATATGGTTGATTATGTATGGAGAGATTGTTGCTAATCATGATGAGGATATGCAATTTTTGCTACTAATTTTGTTATATTGTTGCTATCGGTTGATATTATGTTTATGCACATGTGGAGCATGGTGGTTGTTAGTGGTTCTATGAATATGTTGTAGGACATTCATTGATGGGATGGTGATGACCAAGCTATTAAGTGGCCATGTACTAGCATATGATGTTGTTAGTACTTATTATTTTTATTGCTACATTTGGAAAGCTCGTGTCATAGCTCGTGGATGCCATGTATTGTATTTAATTTTTGTTGCTATATGGATCGTATATCATTCTCATTAGTGCCATGTACTCATGTTATTTCATTTTTTGTGCATGTATTGATAATAGCACCATAGTGTGCGAATGTAAAATCTATGTATTATCATTTTTTAATATTTTGGGCACATTTGTCATGGAGTGACCCATGGTGTCTAGCATGTCTTGTGATTATCTATGTATGGGTCAATGGAGTCCAAGTCATATTTCATTATGTATATATTTGATGTAGCACCATTTCGTTAGGTGCATGATGTAAACTTGGGTCCTGTTGAGGCCTCAAAAATCGCTGCTACAACATTGGGGGATAACCACCCGGTCCGGACTTTAATACATCTCTTTTTCCGTTTATGATAGTGGCTCCGACTGGTTTAATTAGGTCCAGTTACCTTTTCCCTATCGCTATTGGTTTATGGTATATCTTTAACTACCAATAGTCAGGGATATCAGATCGATTCTTCTTGCTGATCAGGCAAGAGAACGACCCTTAAGCTGATTTGGGTTCAGCCAATTCACAAATAAAATTTTGCTTCTTTGAGAAGAGGTATTAAAAGAATGTAGAAATTAATATAAATGCAAACTTATTCTATAGTGCAAGTAAAAGAAACCAATCTAAATCATATCTCAATTAGGTAGATAAAAATCTAACCCAACTAAGAGCAAGATAATTAAATAATGAGGATTAAAATATGTCTGGCTTTTAATTAATGTCAAACCAACAAAGAAATTCAATTAGCTCACATTTGTGAATACCAAAACACATTCTATTAAGACCATTTGACTGAAATAATAAATCAACAACACTTCGGAATAAATTCACGAAAATGATATTGATTGACAAATCAGTCAAATTAATAATTAGACAATAATGTGTGGAAGAAATTCACAGCACATTATTATTTAATAAATCAGTTTTATAAGGCAGATTGCTAAGTAATGGTTACTCAGAAATCAATGTGTAATTCATAAGAGCAGAGATACATAACAATTTGAAACAAATTATACATATCAACAGAAATGCCAAAACATGAATAAAATGAAACAACAATTTTATTAACATAAAAATTAAACTGGTATTTGATACAAAAATGCCAAAAATACTAGTTAATTGAATCTGCTTCTCTGATCTTGGTCTCTAACAGTACTTTACATTACTTGAATTTCCGCTTTTAAGGCTAGAGCTGCAGAAATGCAAACTCTGTCCATCATGCATAATTCAAGACATAAAGAAAAACCCTCAATAATGTTCAGATCTGAAATTTTCTCTCCTCCCCATCTACAACTCAAAATTCCTATTACATAAATGCTTTTAGAAGTCTGGAATTGTAGAGGAGAGCAGCCCCTTTTACATTTTGCAATCTGCAATTTATAATATTTCCAAAGGTATTTTGAGAGGAGAGTTTTTTGAAGAAAAATCTGCTCAATCCAATTTTAATTGCTCAAAATTTCCAATCTTTAATTGCTGGAGCTTTCTCATTGATTGAGATCTTTTTCTCCATATCCCTTTTACTGTTTTTCCTGCGAAAAGAAATCAAAATGAATTAAGATGCAACAATAAAATCAAAATATCATTTTTGGTATTAAAACAAATCCAATCAAATTCTATTTGAATAAATAATTAAAAATAAAATATAAGCTCTCTATTTATGCCTGGAATGGTTTAATTGGCCAAGGATATCATTGATGAGCGAATTTGCAATTAGAGGAGGCTTTGGGCAAATGAAAATGAAGAAAATAAAACTCGGTAAATTGATTTGTTTTAGAAATTCGGAGCTTGATTTTCTGCCTGATTTTTAACCCAATAAATGACCAAATTTGTTAGTGAAACCTCCTCAGAAATGTTCTCCATGATTTTCTCTTTCCAATGAGCCGTCCTGGGCCTCATTTGGCCATGTAAAACTCAATCTATGAGCCTCCAAAGTTGCTAAGTCAAATCTGATATATAAATCTAGAAATTTAGTTGTTGGGCTAAAAAAAATGAAATTTTTTAATTAAAAATCTAATCCTAAATTAGATTCTAATTATCTAATAGTTAACTCTAATTTAATTGTTAATCATAAATTAAACTAATTATTTATATTAATATTAATCTAACTAATTAATATAATTAATTCTTTATAAACAAATTAATCTAATTAATAATAAATTTAATTAAATTCATTATATTTTAAATATTAATTAATTCAATCAATTTAAAATTAATTATTTTAAATATTTAAATATTAAATTAATTTAAACTAAAACTAAATTAATATAATTTAAAGCTATTTTATTACTAACACTAACCTATTACTTAAACTAACTAATCTACCACTATTCAAAGCTAACTAATATTAAATTAAATTAAAACTAACACTATCTCTTACCTTTAACACTAACGTACGATTAAGACTATGCAAATGTTAACTTAACGTTATTCTACTAACGTTATTATTCTACTACCGAATAAAGTAAGGTGTGAGAGTCTTATGAAAGTGTTCATGCTTTTAAATATAACTCCATCGCATCGGATAAGATAATGGATCATCGCATTGGAGCTTTTAACTCTCATCGCACTAGAAATGTGAATGGTAAACTCATTGCATCGGAGAATCGGGAAGGAGGGTCATCAGAGCTTCATAAAAGAATGTTGCGATAAGAAATCCCCGATGCGATTTTATATATATATATATATATATATATATATATTAAATTTTAATTTAATTAAATTAATTATATTTTATATATAATAATTAATTTAAGATTTAATATCAATTTTTTTTTTTTTAAATGATGTTTAATTAAATTATGAAATTATCTAAAGTGTATTTTCTTATCTAAACTACAGCGATTTTGATAAAAATGAACTACAACCACTTCGACATTATAGATTTTTTCGAGATTAGTAATTTATTTGAAAATTGGAAAATTGGAATAAATGACTGAAATCCCGATGCTTTATGATTTGGCTGTATAAGTAAAAATAAAAATTGTTAGTAATAATTAACTAGGGGTTAATATTTAAACTAAATGTATTATTGATTTAACCCAGGCGTCATACTTGATTAGGCTTCAAAGGAGTGCCATTTACAAACTGGTTGACCAAATAAGGCGAAACAAGCATCAACATGAAGCTTATAAAAAATCGATTTCAACCAATCAATCAAAACAAAAATCTAAAGAAAATGAAAAAATCAATAAAATCATGAGGTAATTAACTTAATAAAAAATCTTAAAAAACACTTAGCCAAAATTTTATAGAAAAGGTCCCCATTATTTGAAGTGAACAAGTTAAAAATGGGGGGTTGTTGTATAGTACAACAAGTCCATAGAATCATGGTTGGTGATAGGTGTAGAGGAGTCATATGTAAATTCCATGTACTTTTCACAACTATGTATATGATCCATGGAGCATTGTATGTATTATTTTCCATCATATATATTATCCAAAGTCAGTTGGAGTCATGGTCCATGAGTAGTAGTATCTTACCCTTAGAAAGGAGGCTCATTGCAACAAACTGAGTGTTGTTTGCAACTTCATTACATGCTTAGGGGGAGAATGTTCAATTCACAGATGGCATGTCATTGGAAGATATATTTTTGGAAGTCACTTTCCTTGAATTCATTGCTCATCTTATAGGATACACTTATTTGGGTTGCACTAGTATGGTGTTGATTATGACAGTGGGATATCTCCTCTCTTCCAACACATTATTGGCGTTGTTATTATGTTTCATGGCCCTTTGCCATTAATGTCAAAGGGGGAGAGATTTGGATTGATGATTTGGTGGCCTCGTAGTGTTTGGTGGCCTCGTAGTGTTGGAATTAATGTCAACAAGCTCTTGGCATTGTTGGTTATATGCATGTGTGAGTGCTTGGTGTTGGATGCTTGTTTGATGGTATTGTTTTTTGGCATTGATGTCAATATACTTATGAATAGACCTAGTGGAGATGATGTTTTGGGTGCTAAGTGGTGTTGGATCCACATGTGATGATTGGATTGAGGTTGGGATGGTGTGTTGATTGGATATGTTGCTGTTGTAGGAGGTTTGATTGCCACTCTAGATGCTGCATATGTCTCTTTATGTCTTGGAGACATTAAATATGTTACTACATTTGTGAGATGTGGTTGATTGCGTTGGAGGTGCCTCTATCAGTGTTGGAGGTAGTTGGATGTGATGTTGTTGTTGTAGGTGTTGAGTATGTTGTTGCTGCAAGTGACAAAGTTGTTGCTACAGATGTTGGGGGTGTTGGAGATGTTGTGGTTGTTTCTTTAGGAGTTGTAGGTGTTGGTCTTGGTCCTAAGGTTGTCATAATAGGCATATCATATCACTAACTTGTTCTTATATTATTTCATCAGTTTTAGAACTCATGCAGAGGATTGGAGGAGTGTTCAGGAGCTAAAGAAGATGGTCAAGTAGGTGGAAAAGGTTATGGGTTGAAGGAATTATGTTTTTACTAAGCTTTATCCCCATTCACATGCATGATGTGTTATCATAGCGATTAAAAAGCCATAATAGCATGGATACATACCCAAAGGAGTGGTTATAGCCCCAGTCACATGGATGGAAGTGGTAAGGGAGAGAATGCGGCTTCTGACAGTATTTCCTCTGCATTCCTCGTGTTATTGAGCTAATTTTTGTGTTTTTATGACATCCTTGATTAGAAATTTTTGTTTCATGCTCAAAAACGTTTGTGGGACCTCCAGAACCTGATTAAAGCTGAAAATATAAAAAAGGCTAGTGGATTTAGTGGTTGATTAAGTCAATGAACTGAATACTGATCCAATCGAGCATATGAACAAGATTGTTGAGCTCAGTAGTTTTGAGTAATTATTGAGTTGAGCACTTGATTTCATCTAAATATTGGAGATATAGCATTGTGAGTTGATTGATCCTCTAGTGGTGTTGTGAGAGTATGTGAGTGGAGAAGAGTTTGAAAGCTGCATGTGTTCCCTAATGATGAATTTATGAAGCACTTACAATTGTAGTAGCAAATAGCTAAAATATGCTTCAGCCATGATATTTGTGTTGTTGAGTGACAAGATGCAGTGCTTATTGATATAGTGATTGGTGATTGTATTGCTTCTTGTGGATAATTTGGTGTTTGGATATTCAAAAAAAAATTGCGCTTTGACGATATGTTGTTATAGAGCTCATGTTGAGTAGTTCTTGGTTCCAGTATGAAACATTTTAAAATGAGAACCAAATAGAGGAGAACAGTTGGAGGACTCGGGAAAAATCAATATAAGAGAGCATATTTCTCAAATCCAATGGTGGTTAGATAGTTTGGCAGAAATTGGGTGAGACTCATTGGTCATGGTAGATTCCAACAGATCAGAGTAGTAACTAGGTGAGGCTCATTGATTGTGGTGGCCTTCAGAAAATGGTAGCCTTTATACCTGCTTGAGAAAAAGTCTCCATTTGATAGTAGCCATATGTATAACTACATGTAAATAATTTTCTTGACATAATAGAATTTGAGCAACACAGTAGGAGTGGGTGGTTTTTTTCCCCGCAAAGGGTTTTCCACCAGACATACTTGTGTCTATTGTGTTGATTTTTTTTATGGTTGCATGTTTATATTTGGTGCTTTGATATATGGTTTTGTGTTTCAGTTTGTGCATGGTGTAAAATATTAAGTGATTGCAAAAAAAATTAAAAGTGCCACATTATTTATTTGTAGGTTTTAACCATGTACATAAATTACCTACAAACGAATTCTTAAAAAATAAAATAAAGATTAGTGAGAACATAAAACATAAAAAAAATATACACATATATTTTCTCCCGAAACCAAAAATAGAGACTACTAGATTTATTTTTCATTATATTCCTTTCAATGTTACAATGCATATATAGACATGCCAAAGCATTCATAAACCACAATCCATTAACCCTAGATTAGAGCATAATCATAGTTCCCTTGACCAGATCTACAAAACACGATGGGAAGAAAAACATCATGTCCAAAACCAAGTGTAAAACCCATGCACAAAACCATAGGTAGGTTCTCCACCTTATTATAGGGTCCAAAAAAAAATTTCTCGAGGCACTACCCCAAACCCTGTGTAGGGGACCTACCGCCCCCCTACAGGGGGGCTGTGCCCGATGCAAAAAAAATGGAGGGATATCGCCCCCTCTATGTCCCCCCCCCCCCCGCCCGTGAATTCATCTAGTTGTGGAAAGAATATAACACACACCCAACATGACTCACCCTCACCCCCCACCCCTTCCCCCCTCGTAGTAGTTATCTAGTTTCCAACATTAATTAACTGGGAAACTGTAATGAGTCACACTTAATACACAAATTATCTACAATTATTCCAATAAAAGTGAAAATCATCGCACTTACAGAGAGAGACAAGTGCACTAGGCCAATCTGTATCAGAACAAAAAATGTGTTGGGGTTGAT
Source organism: Pinus albicaulis (assembly GCA_034641835.2). NCBI lineage: Eukaryota > Viridiplantae > Streptophyta > Pinopsida > Pinales > Pinaceae > Pinus > Pinus albicaulis. Next base: position 378,166,699 of record CM076575.1, read on the forward strand.
TTTGTTCAAAAGGCGGAAAAAAAACCATACGAAGCTCATAATTATACTTTCCAATGATTGGTAACTATATAAACAAGTCAAATTGAGTCACTTTAAAAGGTCCTAAGAGACCAGGAAAATGAAATCACTGAAGGAACATCTCGTTCTCCGATATGGTCGCTAAGATGGTTGAAGGATAATTTTCTTCTGCGGACAGAAGAAAACTCCCTAGATATAGAAACAATAGAGAGAAATGACTATTATTTCCTTATATAATTTTAGAATATGGAACAAAGAATTAGCTGGAATCCAACTCAAGCTCTCTTCTTTTCCTTGCTTGTAAGCTCTAGTTTCAACTCCAAATGATAAAATTGGAACCTACAAAACAACTAAAACAAGAAAGAGACCCAAAATATACAAATATCATATACTAACATCTATAAAAAATTAGTCAAGAAGTCATTTTTCTACATATGAATTAAATGAGACATAAGTATAGGAAAATAAATCACTTTATATATTAATGAATGTAGGAGAAGATACAACCCTTTCATATCTTGACCTTGTAGATGTCTCCCAACTATCTTGTCATTCCTTTTCCACAAATAAATCCTTAAATCACAACTCAAGTGCATGGATGGATAATGGATCCCTATGTACAAAGAAGCAACATGAGGGCATAACCAAGAGTCTCCAAAAACCAACCTAGAGTCTATGGGAGGCGATGACTTTATAGGGTAATTGAGTGGTTTGGGATTTACCAATCTAGGACTGAGATCCACATAAGAAGGAGGATAAGTTCTAGGGATAAGAGATAAGACCTAGAGTATAAGAGTTTGAGATCTTGTTCTAATAGTAAATAGTTAAAACCACTTCGGAAGCTTCTGAAAAGAGAATATTCAAATATATATATATTTTTTTCGAAATTCAAGATCCATCATAGTTACTTTGAAGGAAACATGTGCTGGTCAGTGTAGATGTTATGTGTACAACTTGCAATAATGAAAGTTGTATGAAGGCTAAGTGTGATGGGGTTAAGTTGTTTAACTGATAATTCTTGGAAATTTTGGAGAGAGGATACTCTTTCCTTTGCAGGGGATAAATGCAAAGTGTCAATAAACGTTGATTAATCAGATTTCAAGGCCATTTGGTTGGATGTGACAAAATGACCTGTAAGAAAAACACTAAAAAACAAATAGATATGTCCAATTTCTTAGGTATTATAATGCATTTTTCATTAACACCTTGGAATGTTGTGAACAAATGCTAATAATTTATTATGACTTATCTAAGGAAACCAATTTCATAAATATTTTAGAGATCATTGAAATCAAAATTAAGTAACTTGTAAAATGTTTGGAATGAGATGTTTTTGATTAAAAAACCAACATTTTAGACTTTAATGCAAGTCCATTTGATCAATAATATTATTTAAAAATTAGTAGATTAATACTCATAATTATTATCCATCAACGAAAATGTTGCAGTTATATAGTTCAATGCACATCCAAGAACTTCTACATTCAAACTACAAAATAAAATGGTATCATTGAGTAATCAACTCAAATAATAGTGCCTTAGCTCATGTGAGAATACGATATTAAAATTAACGTTTGTTATGATTTGGAGTTATAAAAATGCTAAATAAATAAAATAAATAATGAGGTAATTCCATCGTTATTGCAAGTTCATATTTCCTTTTTACATAGAATAGGTTGTGTTGTTGGAGACCTTATAGTACTCGTATTATCTCATAATTGGTTTTTAGTGTTTGTGATTTAAAAATTATGGTAGACAAAATACAAAAGACTACATGGGAGAGTGCAATGAAGCGACCAAACATCAATGTAATTTATGACCCTACCAACCTTAAGGTTGTGTGCATAAAGTCACAAATGAGATGGTCATATACATTATGCATTGTATATTTGAATCTTATGTCATAAACAATTTGGTGCAAATTTCCCAACCCTTTGAGAGGAAATATATGTAAACATGCAGAAAGAGTATATATCTACATTAAAGACGCGGACACTACCATTATTCCTAATGTGTCATTAGAATTCCTTGTAGTAGAGACATTGTTGTTCTTTGACAACGATAATTTTTAAGACAACAAAAAATATCCTGGTTAGCAAATGGTCAATGGATAACACAACTACAATATCTTAGATGAATGAACACAATGGTGAGAAATTGAAGGGTTTGGAAATTCCATTGATCATTGCACTTCTATGAAATGTATGAAAGTGGTGTTTAGGTTGGAAAACTACATAAGAAAATGAATTATTTGGCATAGTTTCAACATTCACATTTCAAATAAGGAATATGAGAAGGGAAAATTTTGGCATTCGATATTCCTACAACCACGCAAAAAAAATTATTGAAACAAGTTTCAAATTATATGCAAAAATGTGGGCATATGCATATTTGTGATTTGGTAAACTTATATCACCTCCCAAAATTAGAAAGGAGGAAAAATGTGGTATATGATGTAAACCTAATCCAAAGACACTTTTATAGGAATAAATATGAGGAGATACCTTGTAAATTGCATAGGTTTCCCTATTTTTCTTAATGCTAATTGTTGAGAAATCATTGCATGTAGATATTAGAGTTTGATTTCCTCTTTTCTTGATAATTACTTGTGATTTATGTTTGATTATTTTACTTCTTTATTATGTAATCTTTCATCAAGAAATTACCAAATTAAATGTATTAATATCACGAGAACAAAGAACAACAGATATATGCAATCTGTCAGGGAAAAAACCTTATCTAGGGGAAGACCCAGTCTAACTCTTCCACTAGTAGTTTCAAATCAGGATGAGACAATCCGAGACCCCTTTTACCTAGACAAAGACCTCCTCCAAGCACCAAGTCAACCCTTCCTTCAAGTAGATGTATTCTCCCAAAGTCTCCAAGTGCCACCTCCCCAACTACAACTTCAATCCAGAATTTTGACCCCCAAATATAGAATTTTGGACCTGTAGTTACTTCAAAAATTCCAGCCCCTAGTTACCCATTCATTAACCATAGAATGCTTCCCACGTGTAAGAGATAGATGCCAAAAAATTCAATTTTGATTCTTCCTTCAATTAGGTATTCTTTATTCTACAATTAACTCTCTTTTTGTCCTCTTTCTCTTGTAGATTGAACTTGTGAGTGTGTGCTTCCAAATTTGTTAAACTCCCTCTATTTATACTGATTTTGCTGGGTCAAATTCCCTCTTTTAGGGTTGTATTATCTAGGTCAGATTCGGTTTGGTGAGAATGTGACAAATGACACTTTTGACTCAAAAATAAATTTATTTACATGTTACAAATGCCCAATAAGGGTCTAATAAATGTTACAAAGACTCTTTTGACTCATTACAGGACTTAGAAGCCTTAAATGGAGGCTAATAACTATTAACCATTGATCCAATCATGAAACCCATGCTTTAATAAGTTGATTGATTTTACAAGTTTTCATTCTTTTGAAAAATAAATTACATTATTGTTAGAGTTCAGCAACAGAAATATAAAATCAAATAAGACACACACAGCATTCAACAATGAAAGACACAAATTTTAACGTGGTTCACCCAACCAATCTGGGCTACGTCCACCTAACAGGGCATCGACAATCTCATTCATCAACTGGAGAAAATACAATTGCAGAGTTTCTCATCTGCTCAGCTCTTCCTCACTACACATTCCTCATCATGCTCACTTGCCTCTACGGGCTTACATTTTATAGCTGTGAATGAAAACAAACTCATAAATTCTCTCACAACAAATATAGGATGCATTAACTCCTCATCAGAAATTGATGGAGCCAATGTAGCAACAAATCCTATTGTTGTCACCTACATGAGATTTTCTCCAAATTTAATTAAAAATAAGAAATAAAATCTCAACAATCTCCACCATGACAACAATTAGCCTGATACCCTATTTCATTATTATTTTTATCTTTTCTGCAAGCCAAGAGAAGCCAGACACCATCGTAGCTTCTCTAACAAAACTGGTTTCGTGAACATGTCTGCACAATTTTCCTTTGTATGCACCTTTTCAAGAGAGACTCCCCTTTCAGTGATAACCTGTCTTACAAAATGGTACTTGATAGGTATATGCTTTGATTTACTATGATAGGCCGGATTCTTAGCCAAATGAATTGCACTTTGACTATCACAAAATAACTTGATGTTTTCCTGCAACCTACCAAACTCACCAAACAAACCTTTCAACCAAACCGCTTCTTTGCAAGCATGTGAAGCAGCTATGTATTCTGCTTCTGTAGTGGATAAAGCAAAAATGTTCTGTAGCTTTGACATCCAGCTAATATCTCCACCTGCAAGAGTAAAGACATACCATGAAGTTGACCTTCTCTTATCCAAATCACCTACAAAATTAGAATCAACATATCCGCAAACAAATTCACTGCTCTTGTTATAAGTGATACAGTAATCACTTGTGCCCCTCAAATACCGAAGCACCCATTTCACTGCTAACCAGTGTTCTTTTCCTGGATTTTCCATATACCTACTGACAACCCCAACTGCATGTGAAATATCTGGTCGAGTACAAACCATCGCATACATCAAACAACCTACTACATTAGCATATGGAATTCGAGACATATATTCCTTTTCTTCATTTTTGTTAGGACATAAACTTGAAGAAAGCTTAAAATGGGAAGCAAAAGGGACTGAAACAGGCTTCACATTGTTCATACCAAACCTCAAGAGTATCTTCTCAATATACTTCTGTTGTGATAGCCACAGCTTACCATTGCTCCTGTCTCTGAAAATCTCCATGCCCAAAATCTGTCTTGCTGCTCCTAGATCTTTCATGTCAAACGTCCTAGCCATCTGAGCCTTTAACCTGTTGATCTCTGTTATGATTTTGCTTGCTAAAAGCATATCGTCAACATACAACACTAAGATAATGAACATGCCATTACTTAATTTCTTAAAGTAAACACAATGATCATATTCACTTCTTATATAATTTTGACTCATCATGAAAGAATCAAATTTCTTGTACCATTGTCGAGGCGACTGCTTCAGACCATACAATGATTTCTTGAGCCTGTAGACAAATTTCTTGTTGCGATTTTGAACAAACCCTTCCGGTTGTTCCATGTAAATCTCCTCATCTAAATCTCCATGTAGAAATGCAGTTTTAACATCTAGTTGTTGTAACTCTAAATCAAGTAAAGCAACTAATGCTAACACAATCCGAATTGAAACAATTTTTACAACTGGTGAAAATATCTCATGAAAGTCAATGCCGGCTTTCTAAGAAAAACCTTTCGCGACCAGCCTCACTTTGTACCTGTCTTATGTATCATCAACACCCTTCTTCAATTTGTAAACCCACTTACATCCTACATTTTTCCTGTCTTTAGGAAGTTCTACCAGATCCCATGTGGCATTCTTGTCTAATGCCTTCATCTCGTCCTTCATAGCCTCTTTCCACTTACCACTGTTTGAACCTTCTATAGCTTCCTGATAGCACAAAGGTTCATCATCGTTAGCAGTTAAAGCAACTGAAGTAACATAATCATCATACCTTTTAGGAAGTCGTCTGATTCTCATAGACCTCCTTAAAGATGTTTCTGGTACTTCCACAATTTGCTGATTATTATCTGTAGGAACTTCTTCATGATCAGCATCTGAAACACGTTCATGATCTGCATCTGAAACTTGTTCATGATCTGAATCTGAAACTTGTTCATCTAGACTATCATCAATATTTGAACTGGTTTCAAACTGAATGTGTTGAAGCTGAGGTAAATTATCCTGTTTCAATTTATCATCTACATCTGGATTTTCAAGTGAGGATTCATTAAATTTAACATCTCTGTAAATGATGATCTTGTGAGTAGTAGGATCCCACAACCTGTATTCCTTAGTCCCATCACCATATCCAACAAAGATATATCTTTTTGATTTAGGATCTAACTTAGAACGCTGATGTTTTGGAACTAGAGCATATGCATCACAACCAAAAAGTTTCAGTTTAGAATAATCACATGGATAACCTTTCCATACCTCTTGAGGAATTTTGCATCCTATCGCAGTTGATGGTGATCGATTTACCAAGTAACAAGATGTAGAAACCGCTTATGTCCACAATTCCTTCTGCAAATTGGCGTTACTAAGCATACTTCTTGCTCTCTCTAAGAGAGTCCTGTTCATGCGTTCAGTAACTCCGTTTTGCTGAGGAGTATATACAGTGGTTTTATGTCTTTCGATCCCAGCGTCCTTGCAATAATTATCAAATTCCTTTGAAGTAAACTCACCACCATTTTTAGTTATTAAACATTTAATGGTTCTTCCAGTGATGTTTTCAACTAATGCTCTAAACTGTTTGAAAACTGTGAACACATCAGACTTCTTCTTTAACATATAGACCCACACTTTTCTAGAGAAATCATCAATAAAAGATACAAAATATGGCGATCCTCCATATGAGGTTGTAGGAGATGGACCCCAAACATCAGAATGGATATAATCAAGGATTCCCTTACTAGTATGTTTTCCAGTTTTAAAATTCTGCTTGCTTTGTTTCCCAAACAGACAATGTTTGCAAAAATCTAACTTAGAAGATTTTAAACTAGGAAGTAACTTACGATCAGATAAAAATTTTAATCCTCTTTCGCTCATATGGCCCAACCTTTGATGCCATAAACGAATAGAATTACTGTCGTTTTCAGATACTATAGAAGCATGATCTGACTCTGTTCTTACTTCTAACTGAAAAAGATTTCCAACCTTCTTTGCTTTCATTACTAGTAAAATTCCTTTATACAATTTTATTACTCCACCTTGAATAAAGGTTTTATATCCATTAGTGTCTAGTACTCCTAGTGAAATGAGGTTTTTTCTTAGTTCAGGTACGTGTCTTACATCAGTTAGAATTTTATTTGTCCCATCAAACATTTTAATCTGGATGCTTTCAATTCCAACAATATTACACGAGACATCATTTCCCATGTAAACAACTCCATCATTGATTGATTTATAAGTTTTAAACCACTCTCTATGAATGCACATGTGATTTGACGCACCAGAATCTAACAACCAATGTTGATCATGATTAGACAAACTAACTGATAAAACTTCATCACTCATACCTGAAATGGATGCCGAACCTGTATCTGTCATGTTTGCTTCTTTCTTTTCTATCGAAGATTCTCCTTTAGATGTTTGTTGTCTCTTCCAACAGTCCTTCTTCAAGTGTCCCGATTTGCCACAAAACAAGCACTTTACCTTACTCGTCTTCCCTTTCAATTTTGAACGCGAGTTTTTGTGCTTACTGAAGCGTCTTTCTTTAGAACGACCTCTGACCATCATTTCTTCTAATGTAGAGGTTTCTGAATTTGACCTCTTCCTTGTTTCTTCGGACAACAAAGCTCCAACAACATCATCAAATTCAAGGGTTTCTGATGAACTAAGACTTATAGAAGTAACAAAATGATCCCATGACTCGGGCAACGAGCATAATAAAGTTACAGCTTTATCTTCTGATTCAAATTTTACTTCTATACTTTCTAACTACACCAGGAGAGTATTAAAGGTATTCATATGATCAGTTATCATCATACCTTCCTTCATGCGCAAACTGTACAATTGTCGCTTCAGAAGAATCCTATTGGTTAAGGATTTTTTTCATGTACAAATTTTCAAGCTTTGTCCACAAACTAGCAGCAGTTTTCTCTGACACGATGTTAAACAAAACATCATCCGCCAAACACAGTCGAATGCCACTCAGTGCTCTTTCATCCAAGGTACTCCATTCATCATCTGTCATGGTGTAAGACTATTTGGCTTTTACCAACAACGCCTTCGCCACGCCTTGTTGCATGAGTAGATCATACATCTTCACTTTCCAGATCTCGAACTTGTTGTTCCCATTGAACTTCTCAATCTCAAACTGGGCACTTTGTGTTTTTGCCATGTTTTGTCACAAAAAGCAATCTCCAATTGCAAATTTTAATAAATGAAGTTTTATTTAAAAATAATGAACTTCACCTTATAAAATGCCTTTCCTCTTAATACCATGTGCAAATGGAAATTTAATAAACATTATAAAAGGCTTTTAATAAATGGTAATTAATACAAATTACCAATCGATTTGTTTTTAAAACACATACCATATGCAAATGGCATTGGCTTTTTAAATGTCAAATCGAATTTAAAAGGCTCTACATTCCAAATCGAATTAGAAAAAAGGTCAAAAAAATTGTAAACCTTCACAATACAAATCGATATGCAATATCGATATGTCACAAATTGATATCCATATATATGACCTTTTTATAAAAATCCAAATCGATTTCAAATAAAACTCCAAATCGAATTTTTAATCAAAAACTTAAATAGAAGCGTTTGACTAATTCATATGGCAGCGTTTCAGAATTTAAATAAATTGACTTTGCATAAATCGATTTTAATTTTCTTGCACTTGTTTAATGGAATTCGACTCTCCTTTTATGAACCTGTCGATGCCTCTCAAAAAAACGTTGAAATATCGACTTACCAAGTCTCAGCTTTTTGGTCAACGGCCCTGAATGCTGCAGTTCGTTGACTTGACACAAAAAACATCACTTCTCTCGGCAACAACTCATAGCGCTCAGCAGCAATTCACAATCTCCCGGTCTCACAGTCCACGTGCACCAGTTTCAACGCTGCAATTGACCACCAGTTCAATGCACAGCAGACTCGGCCTCACGGCCTCGCTGTGGCTCCTCCACACGGATAGCAAATTTTAACACAGGTCAATACAACACCATTTACTCTGTTCTGCAACAGATTTTAACGTAGCTCACGGCCTCATAGTTTACTCTGTTCTACTAACATAGCCACGTTCAGCCATGGTCCACGATCTCAACACGCAGAACTTCATTCGGCTATCAATGCTTGCTCTCAAACTGCGGTCAATTCTTGCTGTAATACATTAACACACGCTCTGATACCAAGTGTTAGAGTTCAGCAGTAGAAATATAAAATCAAATAAGACACACACAACATTCAACCATGAAAGACACAAATTTTAACGTGGTTCACCCAACCAATCTGGGCTACGTCCACCTAACAGGGCATCGACAATTTCATTCATCAACTGAAGAAAATACAACTGCAGAGTTTCTCATCTGCTCAGCTCTTCCTCACTACACATTCCTCATCATGCTCACTTGCCTCTACGGGCTTACATTTTATAGCTGTGAATGGCAACAGACTCATAAATTCTCTCACAATAAATACAGGATGCATTAACTCCTCATCAGAAATTGATGGAGCCAATGTAGCAACAAATCCTATTGTTGTCACCTACATGAGATTGTCTCCAAATTTAATTAAAAATAAGAAATAAAATCTCAACAATTATGACTCAAATAAAATTATGAAGACCGACACTAGTTACATTATTCAAACCTCACTCTTAACTAGGGAGGTATTCATAATTAAATATATACATAGATTCATGGAATATCTCAGAATGATGTGCTCTATGAAGATTCACTGCACACGCAGTGCTACATATTAGATACTTGAACAAGCTATTTAATTGGTTGGGAGTAAGGTGTATTCCAAGCTTTATACACTCTAGGTATAATTGAGATTTAGCTCTAACACCAATCCAAGGACCTAGGTGTGTATCCAAGGCCAGAGCTCAAAAACCAACACCACCCTTAAACATCATCATAGGTCATATAGATGTCCTCCCAAGCATCTTATCTCCCAAAGATGCTTCATCTCTCCCTATCTACTAAATATGTAATATCAACCAATCCAAGCATGCTTCTGAAATATTCTAACTTCTTATTTGGAAGATATTTTGTCAACACATCGGCTACATGCTCATCTGTTGAAATGTATTGTAGCTTCATGACCCTATCCTACACCAAACGTCTAATGTATGGTACTTGTTATTGATATGTTTCGTCTATCCTCAAGGTATAACTCAGTTGGTCGAGTTTCTATTTCTAAATACCTTGCCTATCAAGGGGTCATGGGGTCAAATCTCCTCGACACCCTTCAGGTAGGAATTTATAGTTTGTTTAGAGGGTGGATCCCTTTGGGTTGATCCACATGGATTTTCCCATGGATTTAGTGTCCATTCTATGTTTGTGAACCACCCTTTATATATATATATATATATATATATATATATATATATATATATATATATATATATATATATATATATATATATATATTGAAACATGGGGTCTTCAGAAATATTGATGCTACTTTAATTATCACAATTTATCATTGTATGATCCAATGGCCTTCTAAACAAATATGACAAGAATTTTATTAACTAACCTACTTCTTTTCCTACTCCACATCCAATAACATATTTAGCTTCAACAATACTTAAAGCAATAGGATATTGTTCTCTACTCATCCATGAAATAATTGCATATCCTAAACTGAAACAACCACTGGTAGTGTTTCTTTCATCAATCTAACTGCAACCCCAATCTGAATCAACAAAACCTATCAATTTAATCTCATTCCCATCATACTTTAGGGAGTGCTGAATTAATCCATGTAGATATGTCAAAATATGCTTGGAAGTTATCTAATGGTCATGGCGAGACTCCAACAGAAATTGACTAAGAATTTTTACAAAAAAGCATATGTTAGTTCTGGTATTCACCAAGTACATCAATGAGCCTGCCAACTTACGATAGCTTGTAGGATCAATGAGACTAGAGTCAAAGCTTCTCGACTTCTTTAGATTTGTGATCATGGGAGTAGTCATAGGCTTGAAATCCATCGTACCCAAATTTTGTAACATATTGATTATGTACTTTCCTTAACCAAGATATATCTCACTGGGTTTCTGCAAAACTTCCAAGATGAAATAATAGTGCATGAGTCCCAGATCTTCCATTTTAAATTCAACTGCTAATAACTTCTTACATTCTAAATGTTTTTGGTCTACCCCTATAATAAATAAATCATCCACATATAGAAGTATAATTATGTGTTCATTCTTCACTATCTTGATGTAGAGGTTTTCATCAACATCAATTTTGAAAAAGCTAGTTCTCAAAAGATAGGAATCCATTCTTGCATCACAAGCACTGTGAGCTTGATTCAAGCCATATATATTTTTCTTCATTCTGCAAACATGAGTTTCCCTACTATCTATCTCAAATATTTTCAACTATTCAATATATGCTTAGTCATCAATGGTTCCATTTAGAAAGGTCATTTTAACATCCATTTGATGTATATTACATCCCATAGTTGCAACTAGAGAAACCAAATATCTAACCTAGTATACTTGTTAGTGAGAGAAAAGGTCTCTTAATAATCTTTTCCTTCCTTTTGAGAGAAACCCCTTACAAAAAAAATTGGTTTGTATTTTTCTATGCTTCCATAAACGACATGTTTGATCTTATAAAACCATTTTGATGTGACAATAGATCTGTCACTAGTTCAAGGAACAATTTCCCAAACCCCATTCTTCATGATAGATCGATATTCTTTCTGCGTTGTTTTCTTCCATTCTTCTTGATGAGTGACTTTTTCAAAAGTAGTTGGTTATAATTCGATTAAATTTGTCATGTATGTTTCATACCCCGAATATATTTTTGGTCTTTTACTTTCTCTAAAAATTCATTTTTTTTCTACTCCATGTCCTTCAACATCTTCAAGTGTAGATTTTAACCAATTTGACCTTTTCTTCATTTCGGGAATAATTGTAGGATGAATATGTTCAAATTTTCCTTCTTCCTCTAGGTTTGTAGGTGACTTGTCATGTTTCTCTTCTTCTTCATATAGTGGTACATCTTCTTCATAAAAATAGATTGGTATATCCTTGGATTTCATGTAGGCATCATTTTCATCAAAATTAACATCTCTGCTAACATCAATTTGTCTATATTCTTCGATGTAGATTATATAAGCCTTTGATGAAAGGTGATGACCAATAAGGATACCTTTTATACTTGTAAAGTTTAGATTATTTCAATTTTCTTTTGGAACATGAATGTATCCAGGACATCCAAAGATTTGGAGATGATCTACACATGGATTGTTCCCTTAGAACTCTTCTTTTGGTATCATATTATCAAGGATTCTATGAGGACTTTGATTTTGTATGTACATTGTTGTCATGGTTGCTTCTCCTGATAGAAATTTTAGTAGATCATGATCAAATATCATGGTGTTTATGCATTATTCAGTGGTTCTATTTTTCCTTTCTACTAATCCATTCTATTTGGGGTTATAGGTAACAATCACTAGTAAAAAATGGCTAATTAGTTACTAAAAAAACGACTAAAATTTGCATATAAATGACTATTTTTCGGTCGATGACCAATAGTAGCTAATTTACAGTATCTTATAACATGACCAACTATTGGTCGTTTGTAGCTTAGTCATTAATTGGTTATCTAAATTTTGTTGTCTAGTGGTATATTTGGTCATTAATTTAGTCACTGATTTGGCCATTAAGTTAGTCATTAATTTGATCATTAATTTAGTCAATGATTTGGTCATTAATTTGGTCATTGATTTAGTCATTGATTTAATCTTTGATTTGGTCATTAATTGTTACAATTAATGACCAAATATACAACAAAATATATTACTATATGATCACCTGAGAAAATCAATTAATGAAAAAAGAAATATGACCAAAATGTTGGTCTTGTTATAAGATACTGTAAATTAGCTACTAATAGTCATATACATGCAAGTTTTAGCCATCGTTTGAAACCAATTAATGACCGAAGAAATATGACTAAATTTTGGTCATGTTATAAGAAACTATAAATTAGCTACTAATAGTCGTATATATGCAAAATTTAGTCATCATTTGTAATCACAAATTTATTATTTACAATAGTCATTTATCTTTTTTTGGTAGTTTCATATTCATTATATAAACGAATAATTTAGTAGTTTATATTCATTTCATTAATAATCATTATAAAGGACTAATTTAGTCATATATTGATTTTATTTGTGTTCATCATTAATCAACATAAATTAATTTTTATGATTTAAAAAATGTCATACAATGTGCATGTTCATCTAATATCAACACACAAAGTTGCATATGTTAATTACAATACTAAACAATATCAAATGCAACTATAAATAATCTCAACAACAAATTATATTATATGAAATGTTAAAATATTACAATATGGGTTTCCAAATTAATATTGGTTGGACTACAATTTACACACGAAATGATGTTTCATCACTTCAAAAAATTATTGTTATGTTGTCAAGGCATTGTAGGTGATTTCACAAACTCTGAAGACTTGACCATCAGTGTTTATATGTGTGTCTTATGCAGGATATTGTCTCTAAGGGTATCACCAGACAAATTCTTCTCTCTCTCTTTTTGCATTTGTCGCTCTAATGTTATTGCTTCCCTATTTTTTCAATTCTTGCTTCTTACCATCAATACTGAGTTCATTTTCTGAAAACAAAAGAAGATACAATGTAAAGTGTAAGACATGAAAGACAATGAACACTAGAATATAAACTAAAGTAGACTATAAATAGTTTATACGACATATACCTCAACATCAGCAATGTCAAAGCCATTTTTCTCCATACAAATAAGAAACTCGAATAAATTTTCTTCATTGGGGCAATAATGGCCACTATAATGTGGCCAGATAACCTATATAAAAAAAGAAAATAAAATGTCACCATATATAGAAAATAACACATTATTAACTTAGCATTCAAATTTAAAGGAAAGCTTAGGAAAAATCATGTCAACTAAGTTATATGCTAAAAGCTCAAGTTGTAGATAACTTGTGAAAAAAAATAATATGAGGTGTGATGTTTAATCCTTGTCGTTTTATTCACAAAAAAAGTTCATTTTATAACGCATGAACTTAGTCAAGTACATAAACAACATGTACTCAAATAACAACATGAAAGTAACCTTTTCTGATAGTCATGAAAATATTTTAACACAAAATAACTTAAAGAGCTTCTCGGATTATCCACAGTATTAAGGAACATGTGTTGATGTTTTGAATCCCAATGGGGATCCATCATCAGGACTTTAGAATGAAGAAATTTAGATTCCAATCAATATAGTGTATATCTAATTTCATCTTCAAGATTTGGTTTTTGTTTAAAGGAACTTGCTACTAAGTATTTTCAATTTCATAGTTAAAATACAAAACAAAATCAAAAGAAACGTCCAAAATACAATCAAACAACAAAGAGAGGATATCATGGAATGGAAATTGCAAATATAAAAAATATGTTTACCTATCCATAGATGATTTTTCTGGCATTCCTAAAACATTTTCTCGCCCAAAATAACCATGAGGTGAAATAATCACAACATTAAAAACCATGGGAATTCCTACGAGAAACATTTCCAAAGTTGATGGCTCAGGTGGCTAAGCGATCTCTAATAGCGGATGACCCATATTCAAGACGTTATATGCATTGTCTCCCCATAATTTTTCCAATCATATTTCCTATAACCTGCCCACAACATAGTCAAGTAAGAATCAAACAAAGACATTGACATTTGTTTTTATCTTTTATATCTATAAAATTTGAATCTGATTTGTTTCTGTTATAACTCTGTTGAGACCACCTACTCTACAATAAAAAATATCAGAGGAGCCATTGGTCATACCTACCCATGGTCTCTTGTAGGCATGATAAAAGAATAGGTTGAGCCCTTAATTAGAATTTCAAAGATATTGAGGAAATACAATTCATTATCTAGTTAACCAATTTCACATTGAACCCTACATGGATGAGTAGCCCTAAATAAAGCCAGTTTTCTCTATCATATGCCTTGGAAAGGAAAAATTACTGAAATTGCTTGTAATTTTTTGGTTTGATGTTATAAATTCCTTCTTGGGCTAATCCTATTCCATAATGGATTTTTTTCCTAGGAAGGATGCAAAATTGTTCTAATGACATGGAATCATCTTATTGGGTTTTGACCCTACATGCACTAATTTTTTCAATGATTTTGTAGATGAAATTACATAGTGATATGCGTCTGAAATCATATTATTCTTGTCTAATTTTTGGGATTAAAGCCTAAAATGTTGAATTGAAAGCTCCCAAATCTTGCTTATGTATTTTAATTTGTCAACAATTCTTAGTTGGTCTTTTTTAAGTCATAGAACCCCCATAAGAATTATATTGTCCTGCGAAGTGGCCGAGGGTTATTATACTTTTAGAAAAACTGAAAAATTATTTGTAATTATTCTTTTGATATTTGATGCATCAATGCCTCATTACCCACCTCACCTACAAAACTAGGGAAATATGAAGTCATCTTTAACTATCTCTCTTAAATTTATTCTATCATCATCTTTATAAATTCCCTCAAAATGGTCTGTTGATGAGAAAATTTCTCCTTGAGATGAGACACCTTCTCATGAGGCAAAGTTTGTTGATAAAGACCATGTTGAGGAAATTTTTCATTATGATTATGAGATTTTGAAGAGAGAAAATATAGGCTATTTAGTAAAGGCTATGCACAAATGTTAGTGATTTGGTATAAGGAAACACATGTACAATGAGAGAATTGTGGAGATTCCCTACAACTCTTTTCCAAAATGTGACATGTGAGGATGTCTACTTATTAAAAAATTATATTTGAGAATGTGCACCATTTTGAAGGAAAGACTATTTTGGATGTAGGCACAGGAATTTTGATGCATGCTCTTGCACCCGACTCGACAGTCCACCTGCTTACCTATGACTACGATCTATGCGCTTCCAAGCTTCTCAACTATAGTTGCTTCAATTCTCAGTCATATTGTGCTTGATGTCACGTAACTGTGACTTCAAATAGGCTACTTGACCACATGTGGGGCAGGGAAAATTTTAGGGGCTAATATTCGCAGGTGGGTTAAATATTTATACTTTCTCCAAAAAAAATATTTGCCAATTTCCATTTTTTCTAAAACTAGTTCGCCCAAGTTTTATAGTATGAAATCATTTTACCTTAAAAATTGCCAGGATCTTATATTGACTAATATAATATAATCAATAATTTATATATTTTACAGAAATCACATCAAAAATTTTACAATTTTTCTATTAGAGATTACTAAGATTCGCCAAGGTTTCTAAACTTTCAAATAAATACCCTTCCTTAAAATTTTCCCTGATGTGGGGTGGCTACTAAACCTGCACTGACATAGGTCTAGTTGGCTCTGATGGCACTCCTCCATCCACGAAATAATTATGATGACCTTCTATCAGTCATTTTTGTGTCTTTTCCCTCGCGATTTATCAACGACTGAGTGGTGTCAACTAGTCTAGCCCATGTTGCTTCCTTCTTAGTGATCTTCCACCTTATGCTTCTTGTGGTTTTGTTTTTTTCGAGTGCGGGCTTGCGTGCAGGCCAAATTTCTTCCACCAACGATTGTCGACCATACCTTCGAACCTCTCCTGGAAAAATACACTTGAAACTACGTTCTTCTTCAAGGTGATTCTGGTAGATCCTTTTCTGCCAACCGAAATGTCGCCCAACCCTTCTTCGCACAATTTTCTTTTCCTATTGGCAGCATGGTTTGACTCTTATTTCAACCACTTTGTTTTTTCCATGACTAACACAACCTTGTCACTTGTTGAAATTCAACATTTGCAGTATTCCCACCTCTGTCATCTGATGAGTATGAATTCTTAAACTCTCTTTTGTCATTATCCAAAACATTTCTTTCCTAGACACATGATTTTTCAAATAAAGGTTTTTTTACAGCATAAGTCCTTATCAAAATTTCATCTCTCATACCAACTGGCATCCGGTCAGAACTGAAACCTGGAATTGGACCTACACCTATTCATTTATTACTTAGAGATGTGAATGGTGGAATATCTTCTAGAGCACTCTTATCATATGGCAGAGGCTGAGCCCTCCCTCCTATTCCCTTTCCAAGACATCCCTTAGTGTTCCATAGTATTGGTTATTTCATCAACGTATTGAAACTATGCAGCAATGTTGCAATCTTCTTTCATTTTGAGTTGCTCAAATTTTACTCTATAGATTTGAAGCTTTGTGCATATATATTCTCAAGCTTGTCCCATACATTTTTGGCGGTTTTACAACCCAACACCTTATGATAAGCATATTCAATAAGTCCACTGATAATAATATTCTTTGCTTTTGCATCATTTACCAAATTCTTCTTACCTTGTTCATCCGCCGTTGATGTAAATCCATTTTGAACAGTGTCCCATACTTAGTAACCTTGTGCCAAGAGATAGACCTCCATTCTTCCTTTCCAAAGTGCATAATTATTTTCATTGAATAGAGGTACACCATTCTTGGTATGCTCCATGACCTCCTTCCAGCTGTTAAATTTCTATTGAAGGAACCAAGCCCTGGAAAAATTGGAATTAGAGCTTGGTTCCTTCAATAGTAGTTTAACATCTGGGCGTGGTGGGCCCATAACCCAAGAAATAATGGATAAGTATGGAATTATATCGGGGCCGTAGGATTAAACAGATGAATAGCAGAGATTTTTCATCGGGGTCATAAGGGGGACCAGGTGTAAGGGGAATGAGCGGGGCTTAGATCTGATCTGAGCCGTCAGATCTCAACGATGAACGACAAAGATTGGATATGAGAAATCAAAGTGGGGGGGAAAGGCGGTAAGGCAAAATACCAGAGTAGTTTTTGCACTGGGTCGAAGGCGGTAAGCTGTATTCGGAAAACAAATGCGATTCCATAAATTTTTGGCAGTTTTACAACCCAACACCTTATGATAAGCAGATTCAATAAGTCCACTGATAATAATAGTCACAGAATGAACGAACATGGAAGAAGAAGAAGAATGATAATTTTGCTCTCACTCTCAAGGCTCAAAAGAAAAAAGATGTGTGGTATGTTGATAGCGGTTGCTCAACGCATATGACTTGAGATAGAAATAAATTTGTTTCTCTGAAAGAGAAGAAGAATGGAACCGTGTCCTTTGGAAATGATGGATCTTCAAATGTTATAGGATCAGGTACTGTCACTTTCGGAAGCAAAGATGTTCTAGCCAAGAATGTTCTATTGGTTGAAAACATGAATCACAATCTGCTCAGTGTTGGACAAATGTGTGATCAAGGACACAAAATACTATTCAACTCTACAAAATGTGAAATTAGGAAAAACTATCAAAAACTATGCCAACAGCTCAAGGGCATTGGAAGAACTCATCAACAATCAACAATCTTACAACGACAAAACTGGAATCGGTTACAAAGAAGAAGAAGCAGGACCTTCAACAACAAAATACAATGAACCTATGAGATCTAACATGCATGTAGACTTCATTGGACAAGATTCGCAAGAACAACCTTGGAAGACAATTGCTCGACGAAAATTTCCATCCAGGTACCAACATATTTTTTATGGCTACTGTTATTCAGGTGGAAAATTTGGTCATAAAGCTGTAGAATGTCGCACGTACCCTAGGAACGAATAAAATTCCAGGAGATCTGTCAAATATGAACCTCCCAAGGCTCAGCGAAACATCAATAGATTTGAACATTTAAGAAATAATATTGAATGTTACAAATGTCGAAACTTTGGACACATAGCCAAATACTGCAGGATGGTTGTGTGTGAGCGCGAGTGGAAGTGTGTACAGGTCCGCTCGATGGTTGTGTTTCAGGGGGAGTTACCCTTTTCCATTGATGTCAAAGGGGGAGAGAATGTTGTAGGAAGAGGTGTCATGATCGCAGGGGGAGTACTTGTGTTGCCATCAATGCCAAAGGGGGAGATTGTTGATCAGCGGTTGTCATTGATGTCAACCCAAGTAGCACCAGGGGCTAACCCAATATTGCATAGGAATTTTTACCTATAAAATTAATATATTCTGGGTCAATAATGCTTTTGATGGTTTCTACTTGTCGAGATGTTTCCGTTGATATATGGCACGCCATGTAATTCTTCACGGATTGAGAGATATTCATGTTTGAAGTTTGTACCCCCAGTTACTAGGCTAAAACCCCATGCGGTTGGGGCATGGGTCATTGAAAAGTCATAATTAATATTTTTTTAAGCTCCTAAAATCCCTCCCACGTTCACGTGTTGAAGCCCTTCTCAACTTAACCACTTATATAAATTGTGATCCTCATTTCCTCCTTATGCATGGGATTCGGCCATCTGAAACAGGTCATCGTGGAATTTTTGCTCTAACTTTTTTTCTACAAAGGCTCAGAAGCTGAATTTTGATAAGGCGAAGTCAAAATCTTGAGGAAGCTGTAGTAAAAATTTTACATCAAGTTGCGCAATATTTTCGGAGATATGATCTGTGGAAGTAAGGGTTTTTGCAGGCTCCTGAAATTCATCGCAAAGAAGTGACCTTGGTAAAATTGTCATAACTCTCTCTTTGAGTATCAGATTGGAATTCCATAAAAATTGGTAGATAGCGAACAATCTGTAGTTTTGTCTCTATCAATTTTAGAGCCAAATGATGAAACAGTGACATGTGGCATGCCGTACAAGTGCGCTCTGTTGAAACAGTCCATAATTAGGGCATTGTGAGAAATTGGGTATAACTCTCTCTGGAAGAATCCAAATTGGGTCAGACCTATGGCATTGGAAATATGACTCAGAGGAATACTAAAAAACCGAAAATCAAATATTGAGGATATGAAATAACAGAGATACACCAGATTCAATATCGAGCTCCTAGAAGGCAAGAAAAA
Source organism: Pinus albicaulis (assembly GCA_034641835.2). Lineage (NCBI taxonomy): Eukaryota > Viridiplantae > Streptophyta > Pinopsida > Pinales > Pinaceae > Pinus > Pinus albicaulis. The sequence goes on from CM076575.1 coordinate 378,186,344, forward strand.
GCTAGATCATGTGTTGTCAAGGATTGGAAAGGACCAGACTTTCTACGGTAGAAAAGCAAAGCAAGGTGAAGTAGAGGGCAGCATGACAAGAGCAGAAACCAAGGTGCCTAACATCAGCAAGAATTTCATCATATGAAGTCTTCAAGTGGGCAGCACTGCATACAATCATTGTAAAGGTATCATTGTACTTAGTCATTGTAAATACACTATTGTACAAATTGTACTAGTGTCTATCTGCTAAGGGTTGAAGAGGCAGTGTTGGGAGGTCTAGGATCATCATTAGGTGGTTGTGTCAAAGTTGGGGTTATGGTCTAGTATATCTTCTTCTTCTGCATCATTCTATATCATTGTAAAGTGGACCATTTTCCCTGGTACGGGAGTCCATTCTTCTTTTATTATTCTATAGGGTGGTAGGGTGGTGCTAGGGTGAGTTGTAGCTCATTGGGTGATGGGGCATCCGTTCAGTTGCTACTGAAGAATCTCGGGTGTTGGGGCGTCCATCTAGTGGGAGATGGAGAAGAATTATTTTCTAGATTCTAGGAAGTTAGAGATTTATTTTCAATTGGAGTTGAATATTAAAGAATTATTATAAAATAATTAAGTGGTTTTTGTTCCAGAATGGGTTTCCACCTTAAAAACTGTGTGAATTTGTGTTCCTCTTGTTTGTTGATATCATTGAACAAAAACTGATAATAATTGAAGATTAACTAATGCTCTAATTGAAAGGAATACTGATTCACCCCCCCTCTTAGTATTTCCAACACTTAGGACCAAGAGTCAAGTGGCCATCATCATAAGCTCTGTGTGTTGAAGGGCTTGGCATGGAGCAATTTTCAAATTGAGCCCTATCCACAATCTGAGCATCTTGACTGGTGAATCCATAGTCACGTGGTCCCATATGGGGTTGTGGCCCTTTAATCCCACCCATATGTGGAAGTGAACCCATTTGTGCACCTGTCATGTAAGGTGGCATCGCAGGTCCTCTCACACCATGATCAAGTGGTTTCACAAGTCTCCAAACTACATGTCCCATATTTGTACCTTGAGAGCGGCCTCCCTGTCCATGTAGTTCTTACACAACATCCTGATGGACTTCCTCTATTTTATTACGGCCCTCAACTTTCCACCTTTGTTTCCATCCATTCATCCTCATATAAATCAGATCCTTCAACATGAACCTCAACCCTTGGTTATTGGACATTTTTGTCATCCTATCAAAGTAAGCATCAATATGTTCCTTGGCCTTTGAATGTTCAATCATATGACCAATAGTGCTCATCAGTTTTCACAAATCTTCAACATTCTCATCCTATGGATGATGAAATTCACTAATTAATTTCTTGATGAATGCATGCATAATTATTTCGGCCAGCATACTTTCTTTATAAAGCTCACCAATAAACCTTATATTTCCTAGCATTCGTCATTGTGATGTAGCCTTCTTCTCCCATATTTATTCTAATGAAAGGATTTTTTCACCATCCTCTTCTTCTTTCTTAGCCTCTGCCTTTTCTCTTTCATCTTTTTCAAATTCTTCCTAACATTTGTTCAAAAGAACTCACTTGAAAACAACCTTCTCATTATCTTCATAAAATTTTTGGTAATCCTGCAGTAAGATGGAAACAGAGTTTTGCATGCATTTCACAAAAAGTCGTCTCCATCAAGGATTTGTCAAATATTTGAGATATTATACCATGAAGACATGATGCAGAGTCAATTTTCACTTCTTTGACCTGTTGAATTTTTTTTTTCAAAGTTTTGGGGCGTTAATTTATTAAGGATGGATTTAATTTGTCATTTTTTCAACTGATCCTCATCAGAAACCTTCCCCACTTCATATCAGTTCTCTACTTTATGAATTGTGGGCAGAGAAGGATGTGTAGGAGGAATCAAACCCTTCCATGAATTAGAAGCACACTGCCACCTATCAACATCAGAATTATTTCTCACTATTCCAACTTTTGGAATTGGTGCTTGCACATAAGGCCCTCCAGGAAGGATTCCATTCATACTCATTTGTGTTGCACAAGTATTTATTGCAAAGCTAGTATTATAACCTTGGCCAAGTCGAAACATAGTATAGGAACCACTAAGACTTGTATCCATCCGCATATCACAGCCAGGAGAAAAATCATCCACCAGATTGTCCCATCTATCATCATCCAAACTGGCCATATTGCTCCCACGACGTTCAAGTAGATAATTCCCACTCAGCTACCTTTCAAGTCCTCTTGCAGTGCTTGCCAATGCATCAACATCTTCTAAATGACTTGCAAGTTCTTGGTAATTTCCAAGTAATTCAACACTGTCTGAAAAAATTTCAAAATGATTTGGTAAATCTTTGCACTAATCCTTGATTGTCAAAAAAATTATCTGGATTATTTTTTGTCTCCTGAACATTTAGTAACTAAAATAGCTACTTGATTCATAGGAGTTGAAAGCTCAGTTGCATCTTCTCAATCATCCACTTCTTTCAAGACTTTCTTCTTAGGCTCTTTTGAATAAGTCTTACTCTTGAAAACACGAGTTACTACTTTTAGGTTTTAACCCTGTACATAAATTATCTGCAAACGAATCTTAAAAAATAGAAAATAAACAATAGCGAGAGAATAAAACATAAAACTTATATACACAGAGATTTTCCCCTGGATCCCAAATTGAGACTACCAACTTGATTTTTTATTATATTCCTTTTAGTGTTACAACACATATATATACATGCCGAAGAATTCATAAACCCCAATTCATTAACCCTGGATTAGAACATAACTATAGTTCCCTTGACCGGATCTAAAAAATACCAAGGACCGAAAACCATCATGCCCCAAAACCATAAGTAAACCCATGCACAAAACCATGGGCGGCTCTGGCCACTGAAATATAGGGTCCAAAAAATGACCCCCCTTCTACGCCTGACGCAACGTACAGGAGGGGCTATCGCCCCCCCTGTGACCCCCCCATGCGTGTGACTAATCATGGAAATAATGTAACACATACCCAACATCCTCCCACTTGTTGTTTTCTTTCCGCAGAGGGCCACATGAGAGATTATTCATTAGTCCATCTCTAAAACACCCATTTTTTCTCTACACCAAGAGAAATTCTAAGTGATCACAGACTTCGTCAATGCATCTGCAACATTCTTCAAAGTGTCCACCTTTATCTCTCACAAAGTGATATTTAACATCAATGTGCTTTGTCTTTGAATGATAAGCAGGGTTCTTAGCCAAGAAAATTGCACTTTGGCTATCACAGTATATTCTTATAGTTTTTTGCACCAACCCCATTATTGAACGTAATATCTGCAACCAAAATGCTTCCTTGCTTGCATGAGTGGTTGCCATGTATTATGCCTTTGTAGTTTAAAGAGCCACTACAGATTGTCTTTTACTCATCCAACTTACTGCACCTCCAAATAGGCTAAACACATACCCACTTGTATATCTTATTTGGTCCAGATCTCCAACCCAGTCTGCATCAACAAAACCATGAATGTCCAATACTCTATACAATCCTGGTCTTCCCTGGTAGCACAAACCATAATCACTAGTGCCACGCAAATATCTGAAAACCCCGCTTAACTGCTGTCCAATTCTCCTTCCTTGGTTTTGACATAAACCTGCTCAAACTCCCACTGCATGTGCAATGTTTGGTCTAGTACAGACCATTGCATACATCAGGCTACCCACTACACTTGCATATGGAACATGGGACATATCGTCTTCTTCTTCTTGTGTCTTGGGACACTGTTCAATAGAAATATTTACACCTATAGGAATAGGAACCTTCACCACTTTACTATCATGCATATTTAACCTCTGCAATATTGTCTCAACATAATTCCTCTGGTTTGACCAGAGCTTCCTCTTTTCCTGATCTCTCTTAATTTCCATGCCTAAAACATTGTTTGCAGCACCAATGTTGGGCACCGAATCTAGCTATCTCTCTGCCCATTTTTGTCATCCTTCCTAACCCTTTTTGTTTAATTACCTACATTTTCCATGCTAAACTTATGAGGTAAACACCCATGACTTTTCCAATTGGAATATTTTAATTAATGAAGTAAAATCACAGAGTTTTACCTAATTGCGGCACTAAGATCTGTGTTTGATTGCAGATTGGAAAACAGGAACCCTCGCTCCAGCAGTTTGCAACAGAATTGGTAACGACCAGCTAAAGGGAGATCGTGCAACTGGAATCACGAGAACCTGGGCCTATTATCGGCCCTTGCTCTATCCTGGATATATGTTGTTCGTGTCGTTCCAAATAGAGTCCATTTCTGAATGCGCGGTTATCATGTTTCAGGGAAATCTGTTATTCCCTTGCATTGTGTATAAAATGGACATTATTCCTGTAAATGGGGATTCCCAAAAGGAGATTGTAATCACATTTTACAGATCAATAAAATAATGTTGGTTTTGATATTCTAAAGCGTTTCGTGAGCAATGCAACCCTGATCAGAGAGCTGGGTCCTTTCTTCTGATCAGGTGTTGTGTTTGTGCGTGTGTGGATTATTTCTTGTTATGGTTGCTGCTATTATTTCTTACTGTTAAGATTGTTTTTAATGTCCAACATTTGATTTTACTTCACGGAAATGTTTTGAATCTTAACCATAAACCCTTGGTTGAATGAATTATGTGTTTGTTCCTGCATATACCTTGCGCGTTGCCTTGAAAGGATACGCTCTCGGGTTGATAAAATTAATATCGGATTAGGGTGGATAAATCATCCCTACCTGAACACCAACATTTCGGCGCCATTTCCGGGGAGGCTAACAAGGTGAAAACGACGATTCAAACCAGCCATAGGGTCAATCTCTCATCCTGGGGAGAGAACAAGCTTCCTCACTCTGCTTCAGGTCCTAAGCGTAGGTTTTGATTTTGGTTTGTTTATTTCTGCTTTTTTGTTTTGAATTTTGGGCCATCTTCTTGTTTTGGGGAGGGAGGAGTATTTTGACACCCTACTTCAGATCTGGGAGTATTAGGTCTTTTTGTGGGTTGTGTGGTTTTGGTTCTTGTTCGAGGTAGGGAGGAGTTTTTGATGCCCTGCTCTGGGCCTGAAACCCTAGCTTTTTGTTTCGCTGTCTTTCTCTTTTGAATTCTTTTATCTTGGGGAAGGAATGGCCCTTTGACACCTTACTTCAATATTGAAGCATTGTAGGTTCATACATAGTCCTTCCATTACACCAATTTTTGTATGAACAAAGAACCAAATAAGAGGGGCGGAGTGAGAGACCCAAAGAGGGGAAGACCAGATTTGGGAAGAAAAACTTACATTCAGTAGATCATAGAAAATGCAGAGTCTAAAACATCTTCCCGCGCAGCTGCAAGGCCAGGGGCTAGGAGAGTGAAGTCCAAGGGATATTCAGTGGATCAGCCTGTGTAGGCCAGGGTATCCCTCAGTGATTTGGTGCAACACGGTCCTCCAGAAGTAGAAGAGACAGTCAGCAGTGGACCAGATCGAGAGGACCTTGTGCTGGTATTAGCAGAGGAAGAAATTTCAAGTAGAACATCGTCGGAGTCAGACTGCTCTAATAAGGGAAAGGAAGTTGTAGTTGAGGGATTGAACTATCAGGATACAGGAAAAATAAACGAGGAGGTATTGGTATCGCCAAGAGACCGGGGCAGTGCCACTAAGGTAACTCACGTTCCAATAGTTAGGAGTCCCCGGCCATCCTCTACAGAGATTTTTGAAATCCCCAGTAATTATTGGAAGATATTTATGGCTCCCACAACCTCCACTATCAAATTTCCCATTGGGAATTTGGGAGTTGGTGCGCCTACAAAGCCTATCCCATTAGTAGCACTACCAAACTTTCATGGGCTTGTTTCAGAGGATCCCGACACGTTTCTATTTGAGTTTGACATAGTGTGTTGGGGCTACGATTACACGACAGATGCCCAGAAGTTAAAGATTTTCCCTTCTACACTAAAAGGGGCGACTTTGTGATGGTTTATGGGCCTTGGGGGAAAATCCATTTCCACATGGGATGATATGCAAACAACTTTTCTGGAAAAATACGAACATTATTGCAAATCCCGAAACATCAAGGAGGAGCTTTTCAAGTTCACACAGAAAGAGGAAGAAAGTTTGGAAGATCGTGTGGAGAGGTTTAAATACCTCTTGCAGAGGTCAGGTCATTCGGATTTGGATAAGGAAATCTTGAAGGTTATTCTTGTTCGATCCTTTCGAGAAGACTCAATGGAATTATTGAATATTGTGGGAAAGGGAGACATTTTTAAGGAAACCTTTGAAGGTATTTGTGACTTGTGTGTCCAGTGCTTGAGGGGGATTGCAAGAAATAGATCAAGGATTCGTTCAGAAAAAGGATCCAGCGGGGGTGTTAAAAAAGCAGAAATTGGTAACCTGCTAGACAATTTAAGGACAGATATTCTCAGTACCCTGTCAACACAAATGGATAATTTGTAAGTAAAGAAAAATCAGCTGGAACTGGATAGGACCATGGAAATATTTTTCTCGAAGTGCAAAAAGAATCATCTGGAAAGGAATTCCCATTAAAGCCCATAGAAAAATGTGACATCTGTGAGCTAAATCATGTAACGAGCTCATGCCCTTCCTTGCCGGGCCTGAAAGCGGTGTTTCAAGGAGCAGGGGAGGACATGGAGCAATTGTACCTTATGGGTGCCAGGAAGCCATGGCAACTTCAACCACCGATGGGGAATCAAGGTATGTACCCAGATCCATCTCAGTATTTCAATAGTTATAACATGAATCCTCAAAATATGCCTTGTCCCCCTTTGTGGCCGCAATACCAGTACCCATTGTGGCAGCAATAGAACCCTCAAGCCAGTATGAGCTCACCATGGGCTCCAACTTGGCGAGGACACTCTTTAGGGTAGTTTCCTCAACAAATGCCACAACAACAACTCCAATTACCTTCCAATGTGCCTCCTAGTAATCAACCTGTTCATCCTCAGCTTCAAATGCAACCTAACCCTAACCCTAATAATAAAGGAGCTCATCAAGCTGATGTTCTTAACCTGCCTTTGTATAGTATCTCTACAACAGATCTGTATGAGATGAATTTGCGGTCTGGCCGGACAGTCAATGTCCAACCCCCTCCGGTTATCATTGAACTACTTGATAATGAAGACAAAGAGGCAGAGCCGGCCAATAGAGAACCAAAACAAATTGTTAAAAACTAGGCGCCTCCTATAAAACAACCTCAATCTGAACCACCTTACCCAGAGAGACTGATTATGAGTAAACCAAGCCCACAAGTTGAATTTGACTTATTAGGAGAATTGTAGAATTTATTTGTTAAAATTCCCTTGTTACAAGCTATGAAGGATGTGCCAATTTATGCAAAGACTCTTGGGGAATATTGTTCAAACATTAGAGAAATTTTGAGGTCTAAAATGGACCTCCTAAGGAAATTATAAAATAATAGTGGAAATAATAAAATAAGATTTGATTACATCATCAAATTTTAGAGGGAAAAAAGAAAAAAACCACTTTTTCAACTTATCTCCCAAATTGTTTTCTCAAATTTCGAGCGGGAGTACTCATTAGATGAAAAATTTAATTCCTCATCCAAGGAATACCCATGTTAAATAATTTCGATGGGTCCTGCTACACGAAAAATGAGAAATACATGAAAACTTGATTGCAATCACGTTTTTTTTTATGTATTCTAACTTTTCATGTAATAGGGTCTATCGAAAATATGCAACATGGGTACTCCTTGGATGAGGAATTAAATTTTTCATCCAACAGGTACTCCCGCTCAAAATTTGAGTAAAAACTTTGGGAGATAATTTGAAAATACGACTTGAAAAAGTAGTTTTATTATTTTATTATTTTTTAATATTTTTACCCTTTTACTTAAAAAAGGGTGAATCATCCCCCATGGTCAACATCATCATCTTGAATCCTATTGGTTCTTATAAAGTTTTTTTTTTGTTATACATTTTTCTTAGGAGGCCCATTTTAGACCTCAAAATTCCCCTAATGGAAAACTACAAAGAAAACTAAGGACCCCCTCACTATACATATTATGGGAAAATTATCGGACTTCATGATGGGAAAATCAATACCAGTGAAATATGGAGATCTGGGATACCCGGTTTTGACAGTACAGATTAATGGAGTGGAAATTCCAAATGTGCTGGTGGACCTAGGCACTTCCATCAATGTCATCACCACTAAAACCATGCATACATTAGGCCTTCAAAATTTGAAGCATACACCTACAGTGTTGGAATTGGCAGATAGATCCACAGTCAAGCCTGTGGGGAAGTTGGAGGACGTGAAAATTTCAGTAGATGCATGGCATTACCCTGTCGATTTCCTAATAGTGCATACGCAATATTCAGTAGGTGGTCACCCTTTGATTCTGGGTAGGCCATGGCTGGCTACCACAAATGCTTATATTGGATGCCTATCAGGAAATATGGTCATCTCTAATGGCCATAACACCAAGAAATTGATGCTATACCCACCGGCAGAACCAGATGCACCTAAAAATTTAGCAGGTGGCGAGAAGGCTGTATCTATGGTGGAAGTCGAAGAAGAGGAAGAAGTGAGACCAGTCCTTACTATCGGGCATGCCCTTCAGTTGAAGATGGAATCAGAAGATGATGTGATCACTTCCTTCATGAATGATCCTTGTTCCATTTCAGAGTCAAACCAACAGGTCTTAGAATCCATCCTAAGCTATGAAACTCAGGAGGATATTGAAACAATGGAAGAATTGGAAGAAGATGTTGATGCACCTTATGAAAGTGTCCAAGTGGAGATAGAACCAGGGAAAACTATGAATATCAATCCAGGTCTGTCAGAATCCCAGAGGGAGTAGTTGATAGATGTTCTTAAGAAGCATAAATAATATTTCACCTGGGATTATTCAGACATGAAGGGGATCCCTGATAAATTATGCACCCATCACATATACATCAAGGAAGATTGTCGTCCTATAAGAGAGCCTCAAAGAAGGATGAATCTGACATTGAAGAACATTGTGAAAGAAGAGCTTCAGAAACTACTAGATGCGGGTTTTATCTACCCTATCTCATACAGCCAATGGGTCTCGCCATTGGTAATGGTTCCTAAGAAGAATGGAAAATGGCGAATCTGCGTGGACTATCGAGAGTTAAATAAAGCAATGCAGAAGGACCATTTTCCCCTGCCATTTATCGATCAAGTTTTAGGCACATCGGCTGGTAAGAAATTTTTCTCATTTCTGGATGGGTTTAGTGGATATAACCAAATCTAGATTTCTCCTGAGGATCAGGACAAGACAACCTTCACATGCCCCTGGGGAACATTTGCATACCGGGTCCTTCCTTTTGGCCTGTGTAATGCCCCTGCAACATTCCAGAGGGCAATCTTGGGAGTCTTCTCTGATTTGATAGATGATGGTGTTGAAATTTATATGGATGAATTCACTCCATATGGGAACTCATTCTTAGAGGGGTTGAAGAATTTAGAAAAATTTCTTGAAAGATGTATACAAGTGCGTGTTTCCCTGAGTACAGTAAAATGTCACATGATGATGGAACAAGGAATTGTTCTGGGACATTTTATTTCGGCTGAAGGAATCAAGATGGACCCAACAAAAATAAAGGTAATTCTACACTTTCTGACACCTAAAATGCCCACACAGGTACTTATTTTCATTGGCTATGCTGGTTATTATAGGCGTTTCATAGAAAATTTTGCAAAAGTAGCACACCCATTATTTCAATTACTGACAAAAGACTCAAATTTTGTGTGGTCAAAGGATTGTGATGTCGCCTTCGCAAAAATTAAAGAATTAGTCTGCAGTACTTCGATTCTTAGAGGACCGGACTAGGCGTTACCTTTCCATATTCATATAGATGCTTCTCAAACAGCAATTGGTGTAGTACTGGGACAGCAGGAGGATAAAGTACCTTATGCGGTCTACTATGTTAGTAAAAGTTTGGCCCCTGCTGAATTGAACTACACAGTGACTGAGAAAGAGTTTCTTGCTATTGTCTACACCATCAACAAGTTCCGGCATTAGATTACCGGGTATTCAACCTTTGTGCACACTGATCATGCAGCCATTAGGTATTTAATGAACAAACCTGTTACCCCTAGTCGTGTTACAAGATGGCTGTTGCTACTACAGGAATTTGATATTACTATAGTAGATAAACCAGGGAAGGACAATGTGGTTGTAGATTTCTTATCTAGGATAGAACATGATGATAAGAATACACCAGTTGAAGATAATTTCCCAAATGAGCATATTTTTTTAGTTTCTGCTAACACTCCATGGTATGCAAATATTGCTAATTATCTTTCTACAGGTGAGGTGCCTCGTCACTTATCCTATAAGGAGCAAAGGAAGATCATTCACAAGAGTGCCCGATATTCATGGATGGCAGGATATCTTTTCCATACAGGGATTGACCAGTAGATTCAGTGTTGTGTGGCGAGAGATGATATTTATGATATCCTAAAGGCCGCACATGATGGACCCTGTGCAGGACATTTTGTAGATAAACAGATAGTTCATAAAGTGCCGCAGATGGGATACTATTGGCCCTCCATCTTTCGTGATGCTCAGGATTATATTCGAAGGTGTGGTAGCTGTCAGAGGATGGGACAACCTGGGAAAGAAGATGAAATTCCTCTCCAACCCCAGATAATCCTTGAACCATTTTAGAAATGGGTCATTGATTTTGTTGGACCCTTTAACCCACCTTCTCATCAGAAAGCCTACATCCTAGTTTGTACTGATTATGTAACCAAATGGGTGGAAGCTAGAGTAGTCATAAGAGGAACATAGAAAGTAGTGTCAGACTTCCTTTTTGAAGAAATCTTTGCTTGGTATGGGACTCCAAGAGAAATTGTATCAGACGGAGGATCACAATTCACATCTCATATGATAGAGAAATTGATGCAGAAATACGGGGTCAAACACAGAGTAACAACCCCCTATCATCCATAGGCGAATGGGAAAGTAGAGAGTACAAACAAGGTATTGGAAAATATCTTGACCAAGATAGTAGCAAGTCATCGCTGGGATTGGGCACAAAAACTTCCAGAAGCTTTATGGGCCTATAGAACAACATGGCGGAATACAACGAGATTTTCTCCATTTGAATTAGTTTATGGGAAATCTCCCCTGTTTCCAGTAGAATTTGAAATTAGCACACTCAGAACAGCTCTGGAAGTAGGTTTAGATTTATCAGAAGCACAAAAACACCGACTGGAACAACTAAGTGAGTTAGATGAGATTCGATCAGTAGCTGTCTAGAAAACTACTGTCGTTTAACAGTAGAGAATGAAATGGAATGAAAAATTCATCAAAACTAAGGTGTTTCATGAAGGGGATTGGACGTTAATGTATGACTCCAAATTCAAGGATTTCAAAGGCAAACTCTGCACTCGCTGGATGGGACCATATAAAGTGGATGCAGTTTTCGACAATGGAACAGTTAGATTAATCACAATTGATGACAATCAGACCACGTTTGTGGTGAATGGACACCGTCTAAAATTATATCATCGTCCAGATTCTAAAGATGCCTTTGTTAAAACCCTTTCAGATTCAGCTGATCTAATGGTTATTGTAATAGAAGACACTCTCACTCTCCATTAAATCTAAAAAAATAAAAAAATAAAAAAATGTGGTTATTACTTGTTTTTGTTTTGCACGAATAATAAAAGAATTATGGTTAGGAAGAAAGTAACATTCGGTGTGTTACTCCATCAGTGCTATTACAGAAGTAATTTGTTTCACTGGTGCTATTACTCTGCAACTGTTGTTACTCCGTAGATGTTGATACTCTGAAGTTGCTGTTACACTCTCGATGTTGTTACTCCGAAGTTGTTGCTACACTGCCGCTGCTATTACTCCAAAGTTGCTGCTACACTGTTGATGCTGTTACTCCGAAGTTGTTGTTACACCATCGATGTTGTTACTCCAAAGTTGTTGTTACACTGCCACTGTTGTTACTCCGTAGCTACCATTACTCCGAAACTATTGTTACTCCGTAGCTGTCGTTACTCCGCAACTACTGTTAGTCCGCAATTGTTGTTACTCCGTAGCTATCGTTACTCCACAACTTTCGTTACTCTATAGCTACTGTTATTCATTGTTGCCATTACTCACTATTCAAGATAGAAATTTCTGTTGTTACTCCACCTTAAGGTAAGTCAGCAGGTACGTCTCCATTGATTTTATGGATTTAATTAAATATTCCAAAAGGACGGTCAAACGTGCGGAGGACAACCGTCATTTAAGTTGGGGGGAGGGTACCGTCATAATGGCTGACGGAATACTTAGTAAAGGTACTTATGACATGCGACTCCCACCAAATCAAATTTAATGATCTTAAGTACTCTGTAATTATACCGTTGAGTTGGGATGTGTACTCATACACACAAAATTCACATCAGTCACCCCTCAACAGTCCGCATTAAATCCTAAGAATATCTAACAGTACTTCTGCAATCTGTCAATTAATTCCAAATGTACCATTACTGTTCATCCATTATATTCAAAAGTGGCCATGACGTTATTACAGTTACCAACAGTTCGGAGCCCTGTCACTCTCCCCTGCCAGCTAACTGTAGTCATCATGCTTCTTCCAGCTCTGCAGCAATGGGTGGCCGATCTGTGTGCCATGAGCCCAATGATTCAACAAGAATTCAAATCAATCGAGAGGTATGTCAGGTATTCAAAAATGCAGGATGGGACGTTTAATTTGAAAGTTTGAGTGGCTGGGATGAAGAAATCACAATGGAATTTGCATTGAATTTGGAGGAAGGAGTTTCTTAGGTTCGCAAACTTGAAATTCCAGTCACAGAAGAAACTATTACAGAGGTCAGTGGACTTCCACAGGGTGGAAAACGCTAGTTTTCCAGAAGAACCCCTCTTCTGGAACTCCCCGAAGCTTTTCTCCAAGATGGAGAGAGCATCGCGCAGAAGGGCCGAGGATACGATAAAACTTCATTACTGCAGCCATGGGGAGAAGTTGCAGAGGCTGTGATTAAATATATAACATACGAGGGAAGATATTCCACTGTTTTTAAATACCACCTGCTCATATTGGCACACTTGCGGTTTCCCCAAGCGGAAGCCTTTTCAATGAATGCACCCTATTTTCTTCTAAGAAGCTTGGATTTGATGGCGAACTTGGCTCAGGGGGCGCATCACGTGTTGACGGTCCTTTCCCACCATGGGATAGTTCGACTGTTAGTGATGAATGATATTGACAAGATTTCGATTCTGTGGGAATTGTTTCGAAACTCCACAGAGGAAGAAATAGAAGCTGTCATGGCTGCTAGGGCAGAGGAACCAGAAACTATGCAAGAGGATGAAGAAGAGGATGAAGCTATGCAGGGAGATGAAGAGGATGATTATATTGATCAGGATGAACCTGAGGAAATGGAAATGGAGACCGAGGAGTGTGAAGAAGAGTCAGCTCTCAAAACATAAGCTTAATTGATGGAAGCTGCAGAAATACCCACTGGCACTTCGGCCGAGGCTGCTCCACAAGAACCAACCCAGACTACAGAGCCAGTTGAGCAAACAAACAATGCGATGGGCACAGAGGCCACTTTATAGGGATCTCCTATTAATATGGAACCAATGGAGTAAGAAGTCGTAACCATTCCGACTAGAGAGACCACGGGGGAAATGGTGGGAGAACTAAGGAGTGAGGCCGACGCTGCTCCACAAGAACCAGCATCGACCTTAGGACTGAATGAAGAGAATTTGTTCCAATTTCTTGTATTTTTTCCTAAGGGGGCACGGGTAACCCATTCCCCACAGCAAAGAGAGGAAGAGAGTGTTTCCATTCCTATGGCTTCAAATCTGAAACGTAAGCTACAACCGGAAGAGACCCCAGCAGGCACATCAACAGAAGGGCATTTTACCGGGACACCATTGTTTATGGAGAATGTACCTAACGAGAAAACAGCCATTGGTGAAGAGGAGGGACCAAGCGGAGCAGTCCCGATGAATGCACCAATGGAGCATAAAGGCATAAAAAGAGTAAAACAAGAAAGAGTGGAAGAAGAACAAGACGTGGAGATTGGACCGACCGTCAGCCCCACAGTGGAAGTGCCAAGGGATTTACCTCCAGCTGCCGAAGCTGAAGGAATACAGGTTAAGCAAGAAGAAGCAGAGTTGTGTGGGCCGCGAATACCCCCCATCAAACAGAGGTACCAACATCAGTTTAAGGAAACCATGCGGTTAAAAATGGAAGGAGTTTGAGAAGAAAAATGCACAGAATGCAAAAGCAAATAAATAAGTATAAACGGCGAGCCAAGAAATATAAAGTTGTCAAGGTCGAAGCAGGAACTGAAACAGATCCTATTGAAAAACTATTTGAAGCCAGAGAGTATGCCTTAATGGCCGAATTACAGACGTGGAAGTCTACTGCGGCCCAGTATAAGAACGAGATCAAAAGAAATGAAGAAAAAGCCTCCACAACCATCTTTGGATATGTGGAGTGCATGGATGTCATGAGATTGAGGCATGCAAAGCAGCAGCTCAAGATGGAGCAGCTGGGAAAGCAAGTGGCTGAACTGAAGAATGACAAGGAACAGATGTTCAAATTGGTGCAAGAGGTGATGGCATGTCATCCCCCTGCTTCTTTCTATTATTTATTTTTACATGAACGTTTTCTTTTATTTTGCATGGAGAGCATCAGAAACGAGATCAGTTATGAAATGGAAGATGGCGTAAAATTCCTTCGAATCATGAGGAATCATGATGTACCCACTTAGCATCTGATGTGTGAATTTTATCTGCATGGGTATTTTTTATGGCTGGATAGAGACTTCAACCCGGTCCCATATGTGGGGGACATTCATTTGAGGGCCCTCACCTCTTATGCTCTCAACCAAAGCCATTGGCAGAAGCCTTGTGAAACTTTTGAGTGTAGCCAAGTCACTAAGCCATTTATAGTAAGAGGGGAGCATGAGAGGTCAGACACAATGTTTAATAAACAACATTCCTTTTTGAAGTTTGAGGAGAACAAAGCTAGGATGCTGAGGACACAAAGGTGGTGCCTCAACCTTTGTGTCAACCAATTAACTGTTTTCCAAAAATAAGCTCTTGATTGTTGTCAAAAGAGATGGATGATGTCACCAATAGCTGGTCGGAACAGGAAGCCTTTTGGGGCACCTAATTTTGCACAAGTACTCACCAGAGTACCCAGATATGTGGCATGTGTTCAAACGTGTGGAATCTGGTGGATGGGGCTTCGGTTTTAGTATCCTATTCTTTGGCTACCTGCAGAAGTCTATACCCCCGCATATAATGTTCTGGCAGACAGGTGGAAGGAGGTCCTCCTTTCAGATGGGTTTAAAGTTCCGGGGACAGAGATGTCTCTAGAGTATGATCTTTTCAGGCTTCATGAAGCTCATAGGTTGCAGAACCCAGACCTACGGGGGTGGCGGACTGCATCAGGGCATGCAGAAGGCTAGTTGGGGGGAGATGTTGGGCAGCGAATCTGGCTATCTCTCTGCCCATTTTTGTCATCCTTCCTGACCCTTTTGTTTAATTAACTACATTTTCCATGCTAAAATTATGAGGTAAACACCCCTGACTTGTCCAATTGGAATATTTTAATTAATGAGGTAAAGTCACGGAGTTTTACCTAATTGCGGCACTAAGATCTGTGTTTGACTGCAGATTGGAAAACAGGAACCCTCGCTCCAGCAGTTTGCAATAGAATTGGTAATGGCCAGCTAAAGGGAGATCATGCAGCTAGAATCACGAGTCCCCAGGCCTATTCTCCGCCCTTGCTCTATCCTGGATATTTTTGTTTGTGTCGGCCCTTGCTCTATCCTGGATATCTGTTGTTCATGCCGTTCCAACTAGAGTCCATTTCTGAACGCGCGGTTATCATGTTTCAGGGAAATATGTTATTCCCTTGCACTGTGTATAAAATGGACATTGTTCCTGTAAATGGGGGTTCCTGAAAGGAGATTGTAATCACATTTTACAGATCAATAAAATACTGTTGATTTTTCTATTCTAAATCATTTCGTGAGAAACGTAGCCCTGATCAGAGAGCTGGGCCCGCTCTTCTGATCAGGTGCTGCATCTGTGTATGTGTGTGGATTATTTCTTGTTATGGTTGCTGCTATTATTTCTTACTATTAATATTGTTTTGAATGTCCAGCATTTGATTTTACTTCATGGAAATGTTTTGAATCTTAACCATAAACCCTTGGTTGAATGGATTATGTGTTTTTTCTTGCATATACCTTGCGCTTGCCTTGAAAGGATACACTCCCGGGTTGATAAAATTAATGTCGGATTAGGGTGGATAAATCATCCTTACCTAAACACGAACAACCAATATCCTTCATGTTGAATTTGGACAACAATTGGGGATTCAAATCCTGATAATTTCTTTTTCATTTGCAATTAGCAACATATCATCCACATACAAGACCAAATAAATAACACGGTCACCAATAAATTTAAAATACACACAGTGATCCTCTTTTTTTCTGGTGAAGCCAAGTCCCCGTATATAGGTATCAAATTTCTGATACCACATCCTTGGTGACTGTTTTAACCCATACAAAGACTTTTTTAACCTGCATACTAGTTCTTTCTTACACTTCACCATAAGGCCTTCAGGTTGCTTCATGTAGATATCCTCTTCCAGATCCCCATGAAGAAATTTTGTCTTCACATCCATCTGTTCTACCTCAAAATCAATGGAAACAACAATAGATAAAAGTAATCTAATAGAAGTAACCTTGGAAATAGGAGAAGAAATATACCAAATTCAATTCTCGACACCTAGGAATAACCTTTTGCTACCAATCAAGCTTTGTATTTCTCCACCTTTCCTTCTACATTCATCTTCTTCTTAAACACCCATTTGCTCCCAATGGGCTTCCTTCCAACTGGAAACTCCACCAGATCCCATACCTCATTTTTATTCAAGGATGCCATTTCATCAACCATGGCCACCTTCTAGAGTTTTCCATCCTTTGAATCTACTGCCTCCCTGATAGTTCTAGGATCATCATAATTTATAATTAAAGAAAAATTTGAACAGAAAGAAGATGGACTATACCTTTCTAGTTTCCTTCTTTCCTGAACCGATCTTCTCATAGCCAGAGTTTGTGGCTATTCCTCTTCTGAATCTTCTTTTATTGTATGGTCTGATTCATCCTCCTTTAGCTCAGATTATATCCTCTCAGGTTAATTTGGTAGGATTTCATGTTTAACAACATATTTCACCTCTCTAAACACCACATCTTGACTGTACACGACCTTCCTTATTTCTTGGTTCCAAATCTTGTAACCTTTTAAACCATCCTTATACCTAATAAAGATGAACCTTTCAGATTTTTTATCCAACTTGGTCCTTTTCTCCTTTGGAAGATGTACATATGCATCACATCCAAACACCCTTAGATGTGAAAGAGAGGGTTTCTTACCAGTCCATACCTCATGTGGAGTCTTGTCCTCCAATGATGATGAAGGTGATTTGTTAACCAAGTAACATGCAGTCTCCACTGCTTCTACCCAGAATTCTTGTCCTAACTTGATATGACTGAGCATGCTTCTTTCTTTTTCCATCATAATTATGTTCATTCTTTCTCCAACTCCACTTTTCTAAGGTGTGTATGGATTAGTCTTCTACCATGATATACTACACTTCTTACAGAATTCTTCAAATTACTTCTTGCAAAAATCTCCACCAGTATCTGTCCTCAACACCTTTATCTTCTTCTCTATCTAGTTTTCCACCAGAGCCTTAAATTCTTTAAAACTGTCAAAGAATTCAAATTTCTTCCTCAAGAAATATATCCATGTATTCCTTAAGAAGTCATCCATGAATGAGACATAATACATAGATTTTCCCAGTGATGGAACCAAAATAGGTCCAAAAACATCATTGTGTACAAGCTCTAATATCTTGTTCGCCCTCTTAGTACCAGAAAGAAAACTCACCCGATTCTACTTCCCATATAGACAATGTTCACAGAAATCGAAATCCAGAGAGCAATTAGACATACCTTCTACCATACCATTTCCATGTAGTATATGAAGGCCCTTCTCTCCAATATGTCGAAGCCTTTGATTCCATAGCATGGCCTTTTCTCTAGAGACTGCTAAGCTTTTCGCTCCACTTTCAGGAACCACAGAACTATTGCACCCATCAATAACAGTGCTACCCTGAAGCTTGTGAAGATTTCCAATCCAAACTCCCCACATTAATACCAGTGTTTCCCAAACCATCTTGCAGGTATCTTTCTTGAACACTGTTTTTACACTTGCATCATCCATATTTCTTACAGAAATCAGATTTCTGCCCAATGAAGGAATATGCAGAACACCAGGAAGTGTTCTAATCCTTCCACCTTACAGCTTCAGCTTGAATTTTTCACGTCCGATTATTTTGGCCTTCCTATCATCCCCTAAGAGGATATCACCACATCATACTTCTCATACTCGCAGAACCACTCCCTATGGGGAGTGAAGTGAAAGGATGCACCTAATTCAATCAACCATGCCTTATGATCTACATGTGTATTTGAAGAAGAAGCCAAATACACATCCCCACCTTCATCCGAGGTGGTTTTTTCCTCTGTAGAAGGAGCATCATCAGATCCCTTTCCTTTATTAGGAGATTTAGATCTGTAGTCATTTTTGTAGTTCCCTTCCTTTCCACATTTCCAGCACATCTTTACAAACTTTCCTTGAGATTTAGATCTCCCTATAGATTTAGATCTCCCACTTGAAACCTTATTCTTGTTTCTTTTCTGGGACCTTCCTCGTACAGATAAGAAATATCCATTCTGGCCCTCCATATTTCTCCATCTCATTTCCTCTGGCAGTGAGGCTGAGACAATGTCATCAAAATTCAAGGTAGTTGTATTGCTACCTATTGCAATAACTAGACTATCCCACAAATCTAGTAGAGAACACAAAAAAATAATGCACTTATCTTCATATGAGATTTTAATATCAACAGATAACAACTGACTTACCACAGTATTGAAGGCATTCAAATACTCTGTCACCAAGTCTCCATCCTTCATCCTCAGGTTATACAACTTTTTCCATAGGAACAATTTATTCACCAGAGACTTAGATTGATACAAAGTCCCTAGATTTTCCCACAAAGTCTTCATCATAGCTTCTCTAGATACATTCAACAATACTGAATCTAAGACACACAACTGTATTGTGCTCTTTGCCTTCGGATCCAACTTATTCTAGTCTTCATCTGACATTGTTGTTGGTTTAGTACCCAGATCTACTGCGATCCACTGATATTTATCCACCAACGGATCCTCCATCTTGAGCTTCCACAACTCAAAATTGTTACCATTAAATTTCTCGATCTTTATATTTCCACTGCTCACCATCTTCTTTCATTGCAAGAATCAATCCCGTTGATCTCCCACTCAACAAGGTCTACCACAGGCCCGAGCAAAAAAACTCTCAGCAACAAAGGCGTCCCCTTGAAGCCGAAACAACACTGATACCAAATGTAGGTTTTAACCCTGTATAGAAATTATCTGCAAATGAATCTTAAAAAAAAGAAAATAAACAATAGTGAGAGAATAAAAAATAAAACAGATATACGCAGATATTTTCCCCTAGATCCAAAATCGGGACTACCAGCTTCATTTTTCATTATATTCCTTAAAGTGTCACGACACATATATATACATGTCGAAGCGTTCATAAACCCCAATCCATTAACCATGGATTAGAACATAACCATAGTTCCCTTGACCCGATCTACCAAATACCAAGGGTCGAAAACCATCATTCCCCAAAACCATGTGCAAACCTAACACAAAACCATGGGTCCAAAAAATAGGGTCCAAAACAATGACCCCCCTGCTGCACCCGGTGCAACGTACAGGTGGGGCTATCGCCCCCCCTGTTAACCCTCCCCAGCACATGCGACTAATCATGGAAATAATATAACACATACCCAACACTACTTTGGATGGTTATGGAAGGTTCACATATTCCTTCTTCTCCTCTTGAACCTTGTAAGCATTACATAAATCACCAGTGGGAGTTGCAACATTTTCCTTACTAAAAAAATCTTCTTTTCTTCTTGTTGTTGACAACCTTGGTAGCATCACCAATATTTACAACATTATTCTTCACAGAAACATTGGAAGAAATTTTATTCTCCTTTTCATTCAATCTAGCTACTAAATCCTACTTTCCTTCGCTTTCAATAGGCAAAGATGACACCTGAAGTTGAGCAGACGTTTCACAAATATCACTATTAGTGATGGAAACTTGATCCTTATCTTGTGTGTCAATTTCCTTCACATTGGCATCTGAAACTTCCACAAGTGATTTAGCACTGTCATGGTTAACCCTACCTTTGTTTCTATATCCAGAAGATTGTTTGCAGTCAACAAATATCTTACTAGACAAAAAACTTTAGGGAGCACTGCTGTAGCTTCTGATTGTAATTCCCATTCAGACACCTTTCATGTATCCGTTGTTAACTGCTCAGATACAACTAGCACTTCACCCTTTTTCTCTTTGAGAATATTTTTATCAACAAACACTATGCCATTGTCATGTGTAGTCAGTTGAGATTCCAACCTACTCCCATGCATTCCATTGATTTTTCTCTCCCCAGCATGCAAACTAGTTTTTTATTTTCCAATGACAGAATTGGAAAAACAAGTTAGCTCTTTGTTTATGTCAGCATCAAGTGAAATTGAAAAATCAAATGGGGAATCATAAGCAACAACAATCCCATGCTCAGGATGGAAAACATTTCAAAGATATTTCTTCTCTCCAATTACAAAATTAACAAAATTATTGATGCAACTTTGTCTAGCATTATCGTTGTTGGTTCTGATTGTTTATTCTTCACATTTCTAAGTTTTGAATCTTATTTAATGCCATACTCACTGAATTTTGTGCTCTTCAATGTTCCTATAAGAACATTATTGTAATCAAGCTTCATATCTTCTGTTGCTTTCTTTACTACTCCAGCATCCTTTGTAGAAAAATCTATAAATAGCCCAGAAGTTTCTGTTTTTCCTTCATATCCCTCACCAGAGTTTCCCAAAGATGAATACATATTAGAAATAATCAATTCACTCATAGATTCTGAATCTTGTAAAGGTTCCAAGGTTCCCCTAGAAATATCCCTTTCAGTGATCTAATCTACAGATGTTGAAACTCTTGATATCCTTAACAAGGGAGTGTCCACAACATTAACCATGTTTCCTGATGACTTCTTTGGCAATAGTATATTTTCAATTTTTGTGGAATTTCTAAATGAACCACAAGGATGGATGCAGAATCAGGCTCCGGAAGTGAAGAATGCAGAATTGTTTCTATATCTAGCTCAAAATTATCCCCTCCATCAATAGCTTTAACTGTCTTCTGTAGGGCTGCCATTAAAGGAGTTGTTGAGGTAGATGATGAAGTCTGACTCAAAAGTAACTCCTCCACCTACCTGTGAGAACCACTAAGTTTAGAATCCTCTGAAACCACCTCTCCTTTTGACTCCCTTTCCATATTTGAAGAGATTCCTACCATTGACACCTGTTGTTGTGTATGTTGCTTTTTAAGCTTATGCTCAGATTTTGTCATCTTATTTGAACATTCATTTATTTAAATACATTCTTTTTTTTTAGATATGTTTTTCTTCTTTTCACTAGTATGATGACCTAATCTAGACTCAAGTGTAGAAACTATAGAACAATTTGAAGCCATACCATTAGAGAGATCACATGTTGCCACAATAGGCATGTTCACTGGTGATAGTTTAATTCCATCTGCTTTATCTATAGTCAATATGTGAGATGGAGGGCTGATGGAAAATTGTAAACTAAAATTATCTTCATTGTTGACAGCTGCAACTGTAAGGTAACTTGATTGATTGCTGAGAGATTCTGGAAATAATTTTGTCTTTCCATCTAGAACTTGAACTAGAGCCAGAGTGGTTTCTGAAGCCTGCAAGAATGGTTTCAATATATCCAACATCTCACTAGAATGGATTGTAGCCAATTTATTTTGTCATGTTAATGGGCATGAATCACTTGATATGTTAGGTTTTGTCTTTAAAGGTGGATGAAAAGTAGATGAAATGTTACCATATGACCTAGCTAGCATCGATGAGTAGAAATTCATTGGGCGTGAACCACTTAAGAAACATAACCTGAAAGTGGAGGTTTGTATGTAGGCAGTCCTGCTAATGGAGGAATGGAATCCTTAATTGATGATACAACATTATTGTTTGTTTGAATATCTGACTTCATACCTTTTGGACCAAACTTTATCTCTCCATTAGTCTTAGGGTGAGTGATTTTGACAACCATATTGATCCGTTGGGGAATATACTTAGTTGTTGGTCTGTTGGGGAATTTTTTCAGGTCATATATTATTAAGATTTTGCACCTAAATTCCTCACACAAAACCTCTCTACTGCCATACCATTGAAGTATAGATGTGTTTTTTTTACATTTACACATCATGATGCAACCCAGGTTGATAATGGGTGTTGTATTGAAATGAAACTCTTCTACACCAAGGAGAGCATCTATGACAACATCTCTTCCTATTTTCAATTGACCATATGTTTGTATAATTGTTCGACCACACAAGTCATTAGCCACCAATGTCTGATGAATCTCTGCTAGCCCAAGTTCCCAAGGAAACCCAACATTTTTTATTCATGTCCAACAAGATGTTCGAGTACCACCATAATTTCCTAAAATCAATACATGATCTGCATGGCCCTTTGCTACACCACTTGCTATCACTCCAACTCCAGATTTGTAGACCAAATTTATGATGATTATAGCTCCTAGATTATAATTTTGCAGCAAAATCCATCAAAATATTTAGATACGTCTTTATTACCTTCTAGCATTGCAAGCCTATATCTTGAACATGAAACCTTACAATATGAAAATCCCCCCAGCATTTGGTTCAGAGGAAGGAAGATGGTTTTAACCAACTTTGGTTGACTATTTAGTTGAAACCAATTTATATCACTTGTAAAACTCTCTTGATATGGAAAAGGCATGAGTGAACTTTTCATTACCCCATCTGTACAAAGAACATATTATACAAGGTTGATTGCAATAGTCAAAAGTTAAAAAATCTTGCTTGAATTTAAATAAATTCTCACTGTTGGAGTCAAATATATGAAAGTGAAGGATATCCGAACATGGTGTTTGAGATAGAAAATAGTTGTCTTAGATAGAAAGAGGAATCCATGGCATGATGCCAGAAATATGCCCCAATGCAGACATAATATGATAGAAAAAGCCAAATATTTATTGAACTGCTTATGAGTTTATGTGATAGATTACTTTCTCATATCCTCAAAAATTGTTCAACAGATAGCCTTGTTATGCAAAAGTAACATATTCCTTATTGAAAATAACTCTGTATTTGTATTACCAAAGTCTACTCCATTATAAGGTTCTTCATCACAATCTATAGAGAAGAATGCCCATAAAATTATAAACATAAAGATTTGAAAATGGAGGAGCAGATGTATGGACATAAATAGTGTCAACATCCAAACACAAGAAAAGGTAGAAGCACTACAAGATGATTGATTTTCCAACTAAAAATCCAAATGTCCACCACTGGCAATAGCTTTCTAACTTTATTTCATGAAACTACATGGCAGTGGGAATTTAATTTGATAACAATGTAAAATCCCCCAAGGGCCAATTAATGTAATTGTTTAAAATATCCTATAGATGGTAGTGCCTTCAACAAATCTATTACTTATGTCCAAGATAAGTAATACCATAATTTCCTTAGGAAGGATTCGTTAAAATAGAACTCCTATTTGCAAGAAATCATCTTCAACTTCGTAAAATTCCTCCGACAGGCTTAGTTTTATTATCTTGGAAGGATTTGGATGTTCATAAAACAACTATAAATGGTGGGCAAGAAGAGCATCTGACACACTTCAATGATCAAATCCTATGCTATTGTCACTAAATTTTCCAATGGGGCACATTATAAAAAAAAATCAAGAATTACAAAAATTATTCACCCATAGGCCATGAGTAATGTCCATAATGGGGATGTGATCTGGCAGCAAGCGGGATAACTAATGATGACCCAGATTCAGGATCTAGATGGTATGCAACCCATGATAAACTCATTGAATCAGTTGGGGTCACTAGGCTGGGTTAGGAAAAGTGGCTCTCATGGACATATGGGAAGGATCCAACATGAATGGCCCGGGGACACATGCATATTTATACTATCCTTAAGAGTTTTCCTTTCTTTCCTCATTGGAGAATATAGGATATAAAAATGTTATAACTTTTGAATATATAACACAACCTCTTCTAGACCTATTGTCGAGGGTTGAAAATTCCTCTTGAATTTTCAAGCTCAAAGAGTTGGCATAACTAGTCATTTCCACATTTACTAGGCATGCTGTTAGTTCCATGGCATTAGGTTCCAATTTTGAATCCCATGGGTGAGGCATGTTATCCACTAGTTTATATTGGGGTTTGGAAAAAAATTCCAGAATATGAAAATGAAGGAAATAAGGGTTCTACTTCATGTATTTTCACAGTTGGCTGATCCCATGGAGTTAACAAGATAGCTCTATTCATCAACAATGGAGAAAATTAATGACAAATAACAATGATTATTTATTTTAAATCCTTTAAGTATGAGATCAAAAAAGACAATAGTCAGATTCAAATTTCAAAGACGACAACAATCATTGAAGTTACAACAAGTCTTCAATGTACAAAATAATTTGTCCATTTGCAAAAGTTTGTACAAGGAAGGAGGGATATTACACCTGACTCCAGGGCACACATAATTAGTTAGAAGTATTAAAGAATTTTTGCATACAGATATCCATGTCACTCAAGAAGTCCTCCTTGAGATATTTATCCCCAAACGATGTAGCAATATAACATGTCAGAGTCAAATTCATATGGATGATTTCAACTACGAAGTTTGTGGCACCAAGAGTGGATTATGTAGCCTTTACATGTGTGTTATTTGGAGAAAACTTGAATTTCAAGTGAATACTTCCCAACGGGTATTCTGTGATATTTTTCCCACTAGACATAGACAGATTATGCAATCTATGAAGGAGAAATAAGCATGGGTATCAATAGTAAGGGTTGTGCAGGGTCATCCAAAATTCTTTTCATATGTATGGCTTGTAAGAGAGCACTGGAACTATTAGGGTAAAGGATGTTTTCTAGAAATGTGCACTTGCTTGTGATAGGAAAACCCTTGTGAAGGAATTTGATTGTGTTTAGAGGATATTTCATGGAAGTGAGAACTCCAAGGGGAGAAAACTATTTTGAAAAGTCCAAATAATTATTGAAAAGAGTGGAGTTGATGATGAGGCTGCAATTTGTAAAGTGATTCAATGTTTCTTTCAAGAGTTAGAGATAGGATTATACTTGGGGACCTCCATATTCCATTTGTGAAATAACTTTTCTGATCCGATGATGTGGAAGATAAAACCTTGTTGAGAAAATAGATTTTCATCATTGAATCAAGAAACTTGTACATAGATGCACTCTACATGATACTCTTCGCATTAAGAGTGGTGTTTGGAAACGATATTTTTATACAAACTTTAGATCACATTAAGTATTTCCTTCCAAGTGGGGATAGTGGCATCATTATAATACTTGATGTTCTAGGAAAAGCAACGATTTTTCACCTATAGCATACTTGGAATTGAGGCTCCTAGGCAAAGCAGTACTGGCGTTGTCAAATATGCTTACCAGAAAACAAATAATTTTGAAAGGCCTTCATCTTACTATGTGAAATAAGGATAAGTTTTTGAAGATGTTGAGGATTAAAAATACGAAATTAATGCCTCTTCTAGACATTTATAAAAGGTCAAGTGGCAGAGTCGTTGGTGGATTTTAGTTGCTTTTGAGGAAATAACCCAAAGGAAAATGGATCCCAAAAAACCCTTATTCAATAGCACAAACCTCAAAGAGAGAGGAATTATCCCATCCTGATCCATAACTATGGTGATAAGGGGACTTAGGGTGTATATATAAATATATGTACATGTGCGATATTGGAAAACGTTTTGATGAGCCAGCCTACAAAATTAGAATAGACCAACCTGTTCATTTTGGAAGCCAACTTGTATACCTTGCTTTGGATGTATTACAAATTATTTTTTCAGATAATTTGAAATATTTCCCACCTTTTGTGGGGTCTCTGCCTACAATTCCATTAGAGGAACCTGAAGAGCATTGGTATTCATGACATGGAGATTTCACACTTGGTTTGTGGGCCTTCTTTGATGAGAAGCCCCCTGGATGGAGTTTGCATTTATATTTCACAGACTACATATTGTAAGTGGAAAACCATTTATTCTATTTCAAAGACTACAGGCATGTACAAACCTATATATTCCCCTTGAAGGATGGAATGCCCAGTATGAAGTCCCTACATTCACCATTTAAAGAGGACTTGGGTTTGGCTCATGTGATTGAAGAAGAAGGAATATCTTTGAAGACCGAATTACTCTATAATTTCCTTAAAATCATAAATAATTTGTGCCATATATTCAACAGAATAAATATCAATATCTGGAGGGATAATAAGCCCCACATTGGTAGTTTAGTTTCTTGTAACATCAATATCATCAATAAATTTATGGCTAATGGAGCAGCCTCCATCACATATACACATGAATGCAAATATTTTCCACTCATCCTGTATCCCTTGAAACTTGATAAGAGTGTCGGGAAGACCAGGTACACAAAAGAGAAGTAACAGAGGATCTTTGATGTGCCAACTTCCTAGTGACATTGAATGAAGACAACTTTAATTAAAATTTTGAACCATAGGAGATAGAGGAAAAGAAGTTTGAACCACAAAATTTTGAAAATTTGGCTACAATTTACAAAGAAATTGATGTTTTTAAGCATTTCATGGTGTTTTTAATAGTGATAAGTGTCTTTGATATTGTAAAATTAGTGTCTGTGTCATGACAAAATCAGTGTGTCTGTCTGCCAGTAAGAGCTAGAAATGAAGTTATGTGAAAAGCTAGAAAAGGAAATTTCATTTATGGGAGAAACCAGAAAAATTATCAAGATGAGTGATTCATTATCATCCTCATATACATACAAATGGTTTATTAGGCAATATACATACTCTTATTCTTTTAAAAAAATTCCTAAAGTTTTTTTATAAAAAATATATCAAAATGGAAATTTTTCCCACTTTTAGCGAACTCCGGGCAAGATAGCATTCAACAAGAATGCATAAGAGTACACCATAATTCCATAGCTAAATACCTTGGAAATATTTTTAGATATGAAGTTCACATATACTCCTTGAGTATACATGAGTTCACTATCTTTTTCTATCATATTCCTTTCAGCCACCATGGTCACTGAGAAGACAACTGCCCATTTCTCACTTGACCCAAACCAGGCCTTGCAGAAAAATATATACACATCTCCCATATTTGTGCCAAAAATTCCCCTTGCATTTCACCGTATCTCCAAACAGATGACACCCAAACCATAAGACTCTTTTTTCTACTTAAATATAATGTATCCTAATTAAATACAAATGAAAGCAGTCCATCCCCAAAGCAATACCAGTGGTTTTCATTTTCACAACAGCTCTTTATTTAGAGGGTGGAAAATAGTTTATTTCTATACTAGTTGCTAGCAGTTCCTTCTAGCCCAAAAAACACAGTCCAACTGATAGAACAAATCAAGTTCATAGAACCCACTATTAAAATCAAGGATCTCATGCCTACAAGACAACCTCTAAAACTCATCAATTGGCAAGTGCTATTGGTATTACACTTGATCAAAGCACTAGTTAAAAATGCATTGGAAACAAATCCAATTCCTTTGTTGTCCACAACATAATATCTCACTTTCCTTATGGTTACCAAAGTGATAGAGGAACCATCCATATTTAACCAGCGAGTTAGTGCAATATTGATTAATATTTATATGAACCTTGGCAATATTAAGGAAGTTGTGTTGTATTTGTTCTCCAATTAAAGAAGCAGTCTAATATTCTTCTACTACTAACATTGACTACCCTTTGATTCTATGGGAAATGAAGTCAAACAAGATATCTAAACCCAATACCCGCACTTCTCAATCTACTTCATCTTTAGACCCGAGACATCTGATCAACAACATTATCCAGTCATCATCACTTGCTCCACTCATTAGAATGCAAATATAAGTTAGCTCTTTCCAGATGAATTCTAGAGCAATATCAAATATTTCAGAGACTGCGGGGGAATCCACCTCTGAGTCACCTTTGTCATTCTCCCATTCTACAAATGTGAGAGGCCCTGGTTGCACCCATGGCATTATTTTCTTAGGAAACACAGACATGGAAGTAGGAAAATGACATGAGACAGTCATTTAGAGTTCCAAATATTTGAAGAGAAAGAATGATTGTGGTCTCCTCTTATGTCCAATACACAATGCATCCACATACCTCTAAAGTCTTTAATGACTACTGCAGAATTTAAAGGAAGGAACTAGAGTGATATGGAGTTCATAATGTTACAGGACAAAAGACCTCCTCATCAGCTCAGAGGAGAAGGTAACATGAAAGGAAGAAAATGACCTAGACAAAACCCATTTCTACCAAGATAACACACCCCAGAAGCAGCTAGACAACATTATAACGTACTTGAGACATATAAAGAGAGAATTAGTACCTAGGGTAACACTCTATCTTGCCCAAGGGGTAGCGTTATCCATGTTTGAGTGTGAAAAGGGAAAATATCTTGCAGAAAAGTGACTGGCACTTCCAGCTTTACTCATAAAGGACCAGTGAAAAATAGAAACTAAAAGGCACAAACCTTTTATTAGGCCTTGCCAATTACAAATGGACTCCTAAGGAGGCAAAAGCATGGAAGAACATGGAAACATCTTGATATTTCCCATTACAAACTAGCTGAATAAATTGGAAATGTTTGCCCTCTCCATCTTCTATAAAATGGAGCTGTGGGCTCTTCGTCTAAGGTTGAAGGATTGAATATATGTAGAGCAGAATTCATTGTTGTAGTGTGAGGTTTGAAGATCACCGAAGTTCATTGAGAGCTTTCTGCATTGAGCACCATCACACTCGAAAATAGAGAAAGAAGGAGAGGAATTGGGAGACTGAGGAGGGCTTGGTGCAACCAATGGTTGTAATCCTCCTTTTTATAAATAAATAGAACTGTATTTGTTTTGTCCATTCGATGCATCAGTGTCACAAATTTTTTTCAATCATCTATGTAGCATGATATGAATGGCTTAGATCTGTATTGTTTCATGTTTCTTATATGCTAGTTTAATGAATAACAAACCATACTGTTGTAGAGATTACACGGGTGCTTTGATTGATTGCAGGATCTTGATTTGGAGCCAGTGAAGGAGGATCTCTACATCGCTGCTCGTTGTTCTCCATAGGATCTGCTATCGATAAAGAGGTAATCTCTCCATCTTACTTTGTTGGTTATAGATATTACCATGAACATGTATGCAGCTTCTTTGTGAACTTTACATCTAATCTGAGTGTCTGCCTTAGGCACCGGAAAGCCATCAGAGGGATATTTAGTAACCACCACCCAAGCATATTACCCTATAGCAGAATTGGTGACTCTGCTGGGGAGTAAACCCCAAGTTTCCAGATTGTTCCTATGAATTTCCATTTTTCCTTCTGTTCACATATCCTTCCGACTAGCTTATATGCTCAGTGAACATCTCAAAATCTCACAGAGTCTAGACCAGACCCTACTTAGCCATCTGTGAAAATTTACCTTGACTAACGCTTCCCTTGTAAGTGTTTCAGAGTGTTATAACGCGGTATTTTCTCAGATACAGTGAGTTAGTCTCAATGCTAATGCTCTGTAGCCTCTTCTTGCTTGCGTTGCCCAACCAAAACTGTTGTTTACACCTCTATTGTGTTTCCCTTTTGGTTGTGGAGTTATTGTCCATCAGAATAGATTCTCTGGCTGGATCCCTATGCTTGTTCACCAACTAGCATTTTTGTCTTTTGTTCTTATTTTGAAAAGTTAAACGTCAATCACATCTGCTTTTTGGAAGAAGAAATTTTCTTTTTAGTTTTTTGAACTTAGTTGCATTATTTTTGAAATTTTTTTGATTAAAAATATGTTAAGAGAGGATAAATAGATGTCTGAATCTTTAAAATTTAAAATGTGTTATTTGAATGTTTGTTGCATGGATGTTGAAAGAAATCTCTCCTTGTAGAAAAAATCTTCATTTAAATTGAATATTTAGAGCATATTTTCTACATGGTTTTTTGAGTCAGAGTCTCATCACATTTCATACGTCCACTCCCCCTCCACAAGACTAATAATCAAGTACATTAAGAATCAAGTGATAATTAAATTAATCATATAACTTTTTCTGAGCTCATACCAACAGTAGTTCAGGCTAGGATCTTGGGGTAGGAGAAGTGAGAAAATCACCCAAGATCTCAAAACTTGAGACTAGAGTCATTAATAAGTGAAATCATACTGCACTCATATTATCGGGACCACTCTACTACCACCAGATTTAAGAAAGAGACAACACTAGGGTGCATGAGAAGGTAGCCCACCTTCGAGTGCATTCAGTGGACATGCTATATATTGGGGTTCCCTTCGGGAATGTCGAAACTAGTTCAGGGATCTAAGTGTTCTGCCCATATAGTGTGTTGTCTATGACCGTGACTGTGATTTGAGGTATCTTTAGTGGCCAAAATTTTTAGGGACTTACATGAGGTGACTGAGATAGGCTATCCTGGTACCTAAAACAGAAGGACCTACTCTGTCTTCAGTATTTGGGAGGGTACTCGTCTTCACGAGAGTGCTTACACCTATTGTCTGAGGTTCAAGCGAAGCTCTAGAGTAACTATAAATGTGTTTACGACTAACCCTCTCTGTATGCTATTGTGATATTGGGTTTCATCTCTAGCAAACGGTAGTACTCAGACGGGGCCACCCTGTTTTGGCTGCTTGTTGATTGAATTTAGAAAGTCATTTTTTTATTTTTTCTTTTTTAGGTGTGTGATTACTATCACTGAGACTTTATAATAGATCACAAATAATTAAAATTTGATAAAAATAAACAGGTCACCGTGGCATCTTTTGACCCTCGCCGTCTGTCTTGATGACAGCGAGGTCTCCCCCCTTTGACACCAGAGGAGGAGTCGAGTCTCGGTGAGCCCGTGCCTTCTTTGGAAGAGCAGTATCCAATGAAAACCCTGATTTTCACATAGCACCATATCACATGGAATTTCCAGAGGATCCTTTCGTGGAAGGAGTCATACCTCCTTGCAATCCTCCACTCACTGATCCGTCGGTGCCAGTGTTAGTTTAGATTACACCAAGCCAAGATATGTCTTTGGTTGCACCAACATCCATTTCACAATCGGCACCCATGGGGTCGATTATGATGGAAACCAACCTAGGTTCGCCACCATCTTCCCCGCCGGTAGCTAGTTCTACGCCACTAATTGGTAGCCCTAGTAGCCAGCCTATGCCTGGTCCCAACACTACGGTCACCACAACTATTAGTGGGTCTCCAAATATTTTGGGACCTCCTCCTACGGTGACTATGCCAGGTCTACTTCAGTTCCTTTTAGCAACCCTTTCAGTTGGAACCCTTTTCTAAGTTCAAACCCCTTGGCTACCATGCTAGCGGGCATTGTCACCAATGCACAGATGATTGGGGGCACTTTGATACCCCTACAATTATTGGGACAAATGGGACAACCCACTGTTAACACTGTTCCCTTAAGTGGTCAAAATTTCGATATAGGATCTATGCCATTGCTTAACTATTCAAATAGCAGCATGCCTCCGGCTAGCTCTATTGTGTCGATATGGGAGAAACTACCCCAAAATCCATTCTGACAAGGGGGAAACTTTTACGCTGGGGGCAACCAACTGTTAGCCCCCCAATACAATATACCTTATGGACAGTAACCATACATTCCTACACCCCCACCCACAGTGAACTTTTATCAACAAAGTCCTACTTATCCTATTGGTAACACATTGATGGGTGGACCCTATGGTCCGAATAGTCAGCCTATTCTTCCTTGGTTAGACCCCGGGGCAAACATGCAATTTCCATTTTTGGAAACTTTAGACATCCCCAACATCTACAAACTGACTAATGATCCCATCAATCACAACCCACTCTAGCCTCCAGTACCACACAAGATTCTGTCTGACATCCCTAAATTCGACGGGAAACAAGGGGACGATCTGGCTACGCACGTCACCACCTTTCATCTATGGTCTGTCTCTAACTCCATGGTGGATGATAGTATTCGGCTTTGAATTTTCCCCCGCACTCTCACAAGAAATGCTACCAAATGGTACATTGAGTTACCATGCAGAGTCGTCAACACTTTTGGCGCTTTAACTATGAAATTTCTTAAAAGCTTGCAACTACCTATTAGATACAAAACCGGCACGGAACTCTTAACGTCGCTGCACCAAGACACCACCACCCACATCTCCAATCACATTCATGAATGGAGACGTAGGAGGAGGTTAGTCAAAGTGTCAATCCCAGATCATCTCTTATCTAATTGGTTTTCTAAGTCACACTTACCAATTCTAACTAAGGAGATTTGTCTATCCAGTGTGGTCACGGAAGATTAGTCCATTCGTCGTGCACAACATTTAGATTTGATCTATTCGTAATCTGGCATGCTATATGATTTACTCCCCTATGCCCCTAGTAATCCGAATCCTCCCGCTACTCAGAAACTTGGAGCACATGTTGATGGTCTCGTTGGTGCAATCTCCGATGTTAGCCACCCATAAATTCTGTCATATCAGGTGGTGGCTAAATGATGTTGGATAGGCTTCAAGAAAAAATTTCATTGCTAAAATTGTTGATGCTTAAAGTCTTTTGATAATATCCTATCCTTTGGATAATCGTCACTGCTTTTCCCCTTTTCAACTCAGAAATTTCGTTGTCATTACATGAAGAAAAACTGTTGCAAGCACCTTTTTTCCTTTTCCCCCTTCTTCCAAAACTAACCTCATTTTACCCCTCCATTTCCCATGAAAATCCCTCATTTTCATGTCTTTTCCCCTTTTCCCCTTCATCAAAACCTTTTGATAAGGCCTAAGACTCTTTCTTTGCCCTATAGAAACCCTCAAAATCCTTTGAAAAACCATTGAAAAATTATAAAAATCACATTTTCACATTATAGACTTAAGCCCCCTTGGGCTAAGTCTTTAACCCTTCCCTTCCATATGACCTGGTGCTAGGACCAAGCGCTAGCCTTCCAAGCGCTTATCGCACTTCCCAATTGCGATTAGCCCCCCCTCTTTAACCCCTGGTTACGTTATCTTCCATGCACCCAAAGTCCCCGCAGTTGGGCGCCAAGCCGCATTGTAAATTAATATCTTAAACCTTTGGTTATATTAATTTTTCGATTTTTATTAAATATTAAAATTTTCCGCTGATCCAAAGTTCAAGTCGATCTCCACCGTCGATCTGATCTGCAGATCAACGATGTGCAATCCATCACCCGGTGGTACTCGCCATCCACTCGCCATTGCAAAACCACGCGGTATCCATCGCATTGCTTTTAAGAGCGGGGTGGTATTTTTCATTTTGCAGTGATTCCATACACCGGTTGACGCATGGAGTAAGCACTGTTCACAAAACCGCCATCCATCGCATGTTAAATATCGGATGTGGACTCGGCGTGATATTGACATCCACCGTCCGATCTGAGGTCGCTCATCAGATGGTGATCGCTCACTGAAGAAGCTCGATGGTTAACTAGGATACGGCGCGGTCATTAAAGCATCTCCACTGTCGATCTGATCCGCAGATTGACGGCCCACAATTCATCGCCCTGATTCCTCCGCTTTGACTTTTCGCCTCCGCTCTTGACCGTTGATCTCTGCGCGATCAACGACTCCAATTCAATTTCTTTTTCTGCCTTTTCCTTTGAATTCCTCTGATAAATCTCAACTGTTGGATGATGCCATCCAATGGCCATGCTTCCTCCACGTTCCGTCTGAAGCAGTAAACCTACACATGCATGGATTTTATAATATTTGTTCGTTTTTTGCAGGGTTTAATGGTTTTTTCGCTATGTCTGAAGAAAATTCAGAAGCAGAGGGTGACGATCCTCTAGCCTCTGACCCATCGAAGAAAATCATTTTCAGGTTTCAAATTCACGTTTCATCAGTGATTCATGAGGCATTGATGCCATATCACCCCTGGGCAACCCTACACACCAACAAAAAATAGAGTAAATCAAGCACACTCAGAGAAGTATCAGTGCCGAAGACAAAATATATCAGGACAGAAAATTGAAGACAGATCTATAGGGATTAGGGCTAAAAATGGATTATCAGAAGCCTAAAACACGGTTTAAAGAAAATCGTGAGTTTTTTATCAGACAGAAAGCATACGCTGCCACATCAGGGGATAATTAAATTCCCCAGACATCACAGAGCCACCTGCAGCCTCAAAGCAATCAAAGGAAGTTAGAAGTTATTACCAAACCACGAGGTATTTTGCATCAATGCATCTGAATAGTTATTTCAACCAAAGGAACTTATTTTCAGCTGTCAGCAGAAGTTATTACAAGGATAATAAAGAGCCTTGAAGTCAACAAATTCTTTCCAGCAAACCTAATAGTTAATGTAAATGATTTTATATAAAGGACACCTATGTAAGTTGCTACATTGAGCCCCCAAAGGCCAAGAAGCCATTTAAGTCTGTATTAATTATTTTTAGAGATCTTTTATCAAAGTCCACCTCCTCTTTCTTCTATAAATACTACTGCAGAAGAAGAGTTGGTGTTGGTTGATCACTAGTTGTAATATTGGAACTCTCTTAAATAATACATAGTCTGTTGAAATTGAAGAAGAAATTGAAGTCCTGAAGCCCTGATGATGTTGTTTCATGCTTGTTACTATGAAGGCTCGATCATTGGATCCATGAGCTTGGATGTTGGTGAAGTATTCTGAACTATTTTATGTGTTCCCCTATTTTCATTATGTTCCATAATTTCTTACTACACTAGGCTGAAAGTTTTAGGCTAAGAAATGACTCCTGGAAGCACCTTAGACCTATTCACCCTTCACTGTTTCATGTTTTCTTCTGCTGAAGTATTTTAGAGTATTTAATCTCTCTCTTTAGTCTTCATGCCTATTTATTTCCTTAATAGTTCAAATAGTTGGTTTCAGCATTATTTATGGTTTTCCCTGCCTGACTGCTGCCACTTAAAAATTGTTATTGAAGTCTACCTTTGAAGTTTTCTATTTACAATAAGCTAAGGAGGTCTGCTCTGATCTTTCCCTTTGTCCTTACTTAAACAGTTGTCTCAAAGGTCTTTATAGTTTTAATCATAGATGTGTTAGGTGTTCCCTCTTCTATGACTTCAATTATCAGTGAATATTTTATGTTTTCCAAGTCATTTGAAATAAAATCTTTGAGGAAATAGGGTGTTCCTCGAATCTTAGATTTCATTTTAAAAGTTGTTTTGAAATCATTGTTTTCTTAAAGGTGTGATTTGTAGAATTCATGGTTAGCCCTATCTATCAAAAAGCTCTTTATTGTTCAAATTGTGTTTTCAAATTCCCTTTGTTGAGAATTAAACTTCTCTTTCCAAATCATTGATGTCCATTTCATTCCAAAAACCAAAGGATCCTGTGGCCAAGTTAGATTTTCCCTCTGATATCCCATATCCAGTGATAAGTATGTTATGACCTCTTTTTGACTCCATTTCCCAATGAACCGGATGTTTCTCCATTCTATATATCTTTCCTAGGCCTTTCATGTTCTGCTGTATCAATCCAACCAAACAAACAATCAAACACCCGCACTTAAAAACTAGTCCAAAATCCATACTCTAAGCACACAAGATAAACCTTTGCAAACAAACATTTGAGAGATCCCTCTCTGAGAAAAGGAGGACTAGATCCTGCAACTCTAAAGATTAGTTCTGATGTTGCCTTGTCTTTTGATTTTCCAAACTATCAAAACACGGGACACCAACATAATGGTGATCACAGTGGGACTTTGAGTAAAATCTTCAAAACAAAACACTCACTGTCTAGTATAACATAAGTAACCTCCCTCAAGCACCACCAAGCAATGGTAATCATGATAGGACCTTTTGAATCAGTGACAAACTAAGTAACCCTTAGGATTTTCATAAAGCCTTATCAAACCTTGAAGGATTCAGTTACCGAGCCATAAGAGTGAACTCTGTATGTTTTGACACGCTGGCTAAGTGTTAATTCACATATAGGACACTCTCATAACCTATAAGACCAGAATAACTCAAAAAAACCCAAAAAACTTTTCATTTTGGCTTCACAAATAAACATGGTGGTGGAACCATCCAATATCTTACCTTCATAAAAGCTAAAAAGTTTCCACCTGGTGACTCCACTAGCCCCAGTAGGCCTATTACTCATCTAGGTTCCTAGATCTCTTTAGGACTGTGTTAACCAGCCTTGAAGAAGTTTGGAAGCCTAGTCCCCTACTAGATAAGACATCGTGAGAGGTAAAATTCCCAAAAACAGTCCCTAAAACCTTAACCTCTCTCATTTTGGAAAAAACACTCTGGTTTCACATAGGATTAACACTAGATCCCATCCAGACCTGAATCCTCCTTTAATCGTTGACAATCCTAAGAGAATTCTGTGGCAGATTTCTAACTCTGGAAAATTAGCTGCTAATAGGAGCCTCTTAAGAACAAATTCCGTCCCCGAAAACCTTGTTGTCTTAGAAGATTCACACTTTGATTTAAATCATACATAGAACTAGATCTCAAGGTGATTTAAACAAGACTGACCTTAACTTTGCAGATTTTCAACAGAGCTTTAGTAGAGAAGCCTCACCTTCCACTCCTCCTGATTCCCAGCTTCTTCATCACTTTAGCCTTTTCCATAACAAATCTGCTCAAAATCAGTTTGCTGGCCCAAGTGTTTCTTCCACTCCAATTCATACTACCACTGTTCAAAACACTCCATTTCAGCCATTTTTTGTAAACATGCCTCTTGTAAATCTACTCTTATTTCCAGCCATGTCAACATGGTATGCCCCATTAGTGTTACCACAACCTCTACTTCCCTTACCAAATGATAACCAATCCAAAATCCCTCACTTCACTGGAAAAGAGTCGACAACAGCCCGACATCATGTAGATAGGATGGAAGATGCATTTGATTACATGGAGATAGAAGAAGAAACTATGAAGATGAGGATCTTCGCCCAAATTTTAGGAGGAGATGTAAAGAAATGGTTTAAAAACTTACCTCCTAATAGCATAAATGATCTCCCTGCCTTGCATCAAACATTTATCAACAAATGGGAACTTAAAAGGAAACCTCTCCAAATACCAGCAGAGTATAGCAGCCTCGAGAGAAATAAAGGGGAGAGTGTCCATGATTACTCCACTAGGTTCAATAGTGTTTACAATGCTCTCCCACCTCACATGAAACCCCCCCAAGGCATGGCCTTGGTAAGGTATCCCGAAGGCCTTGATGCTGAAATGACTTATGAATTAAGGGGGAGAGATTACTTAACCTTGGAAGACATGCAAAAAGGAGCTTTGAGTGTAGAAGCAAACATAATCAAGAAAATAAATAGGTTGAGATTAGAGAAGAGGGTAACTTATAATGATGACCTACTACCCTCAACCTTAGCTTCTGACACAAAAATTGACAACCTAGTGAAGGTGATGGAGAGGATTCTTGAAAAGATCAATTTAAATGAGAGACTGCCACCAAGAGAACCTCAAAAAAATCAAAACAGAAATATAAATCAGAATTATAGAAGAGAAAATGATCAAGACAAGCAAAAGGAAAGTGACCAACAGATTAGACCTCCCTTCCAACAGAACTATGTAGATCAATATGAGGAAGATAGGGAGTTGGAAAGGTTGGAAGAATCTCATGTAAAATTGATTGGATCAGACAGTAGGGATGATGTTTTCCTCACTGAGGAAGAACAAGGTTTATTCTCTTATGATCAAAATAAAAACACCTATGAAGATTCTGATGATTATAGATTGGGTTTTGAAAATGAAATCATGGAGGTACACAAACAGTATGATATTAGGAGCAAGGGAAGCATAGATAATTCAAAGGATAAGAACACTAGCAATGCTGTCAAGAAAAATGCAGAAAACCAGCCCAAAAAGACAACAGAGAAAACCAACATTTTGGCCAAGAAACCAGACTTAAACAAAGACAAAAATGTCCAACCAAATGTTGAACAGAGTACCCCTAGCACTGCAGCTAGTAGTCCTAACAAAACTGTCCCAATTACCAGTTCAAACAAGGTTCAGGAAATCAAAGTTGCTGAAAAGAATTCAATTGAAAAGGTAGATGTAAATATCAACAAGTCAATTATTCCTTTCAACCTTGAGGGAGAGATTTCTAAGATAAAAATTTTCATTCCCCTAGCTGAACTAGTAACCCAAGAAGTGTACAAAAACCAAGTTTTGAAAGCTTTGAACTTAGGAAGTGATACTGACACCTTGAACTTGACAGATGATAAACCTGAGTTGTTGTTTGGTCCTGAAGTTGAAGGAAAATACCAAGAAAGGGCTGTACCTCCCTTCTATGTTAGCTTGAACATACACGAGAAAATTTTACACAATGCCATGTTAGATTCAGGAGCTTCACACAATCTAATGCCCAAGGTGGTAATGGAGAGCTTAGGCTTAGAGATTACTAAACCATACAAAGATTTGTATTCTTTTGACTCAAGCAGAGTCAAATGTTTGGGTTTAATCAAAGATTTATGTGTTAATCTAGCTCAGATCCCTGCTAAGAGTCTAGTAATGGATATAGTTGTAGCTGACATTCCCCCTAAGTATGGCATGCTCTTATCAAGATCTTGGGGAGCCAAACTTTAGGGAAGCCTTCAAATGGACATGTCTTATGCCACCATCCCTGTTTTTAACCAAAACAGAAGACTATATAGGGAATCTCACATGAAGTACATGGTGAGCAACATAGACAAACCAAACAACACTCCAATCTATTCTATTCAATCAAGTTTAGATTCATTTATCTTATGTAACGAAGATGAAATCACCCAAAAAGATAAGGAAAACATGTACCCAATCAGTTCACCATAACAATCAAATCTTCCCTTCAAACAAATTCAAAACATTAACAATCAATAGCAACAAGAAAATGAAAATGAGGCAAATATACTTTGGACAATAAACTTTGATGGATCCTGCAACAAAACAAGTGCAGGGGCAGGTATTTGGATTCAAAATACGAATCAAAGTTTTTCATACAAATTGAATTTCCCATGCACTGACAATATCGTTGAGTATGAAGCCCTCCTCCTAGGCTTATAATTGCTTAAATGATTAGAAGCCCAGAAGATATCGATCTTAGGGGATTCTGAACTTATCATAAAAAAAATTAAAGGAGAATACTCAGCTAGAAATCCAA
Organism: Pinus albicaulis; assembly: GCA_034641835.2. Classification (NCBI taxonomy): domain Eukaryota; kingdom Viridiplantae; phylum Streptophyta; class Pinopsida; order Pinales; family Pinaceae; genus Pinus; species Pinus albicaulis. Next base: position 378,225,739 of record CM076575.1, read on the forward strand.
GGCTTAGGGAATATCGAAATGTTGCCCTTGATCTATTGAAAACCTTTGAAAAATATGAACTCATTTTCATCCCTAGAGCACTGAATCATCTAGCAAATGAACTCGCCTTCAATGCCAGCAACTGCCAAATACCTAAGATAAATGAACAACTCCATGTAAGGGTAAAACACAGGCTCGTTGTGCATGATAATGAAGATCACTGGCAAGTGTTTGAATCTGAAAAACACATAGATGATTTATTGAAATCAGAAAATGATTTCAGCATACCGATATCAGAAACCAGCCATAAAGAAAATTGTTTGTATATTGAACAAATGCTAGAAGTTGAAATGACATATTCTGCTGATATAAATCATTATGAGAATCCTTTTGAAGCAGAGATAACCGACAACGCAGACCAAGAAGACTTGGAAGTCTTACAATGCAAAAATGATAAAATCCCAAGAGGTCTCACACCTTTAGAACACCTGTTTGATTTTAACGATGTAGCCAAAGAACCGAGAATGGAGCTTGTGGAAACAAATGTAGAAGAGCATAACATAGGCAGTCTAGCAGAACCCGAGATAATCAAACTATCTAGCACTCTCCCAACTCACATAAAAATGCAATACATAGAGCCATTCAAAGAGTTTAAAGAAGTGTTTTCTTGGGGATACAAAGACATGAAATCATATAATACCAGCATCATCCAGCACAAGATCCCCCTGAAGGAAAATCAAAAGCCTTTTAAACAAAAACTAAGAAGAATAAACCCTCTCTTACTACCTTTAGTTAAGGCAAAAATTGAAAAAATGCATGATGCTGGGATCATAGTACCCATTAGATTTTCAGAGTGGGTATCAAACTTAGTTTCTGTTAGAAATAAAACAGGGGAAATCAGGCTCTGTATCGATTTCAGAAATTTAAATAGAGCCTCCTTAAAAGACAACTACCCCTTACCCAAGATGGAACATATACTTCAAAGGGTAGTTGGTCAAGAAGGATTTTCCTTTTAGATGGGTTCTTGGGTTACAACCAGGTGTTAGTTCTCCCAAGTGATCAAATCAAAACTGCTTTTACCACACCTTGGGGCACCTTTATGTATGTCAAAATGCCTTTTGGATTAATGAATGCAGGGGCCACTTTCCAAGGGGCCATGGACATAGCCTTCTCTGAAGATATTGGCTATTTCATAATCATTTACCTTGATGACATAACCGTTTTCTCAAAAACTGATGAAGAACACTTGGTTCACCTAAGAAATTTTTTTGAGAAGTGTAGGAAATTTGGCTTGTCATTGAATTCCAAGAAGACAATCTTTGGTCTCCAAGAAGGTAAACTTCTTGGCCATATAATTTCGGAAGAGGGAATCAAAATAGACCCTACAAGGATAGATGGCATATTGCAGATCAGCCATCCAAGAAGCCTCAAAGAGTTGCAATCTTTCATCGGAAAGATTAATTTTCTAAGGAGGTTTATTCCTAATCTTGCTGAGCTATTGAAAGACATTACAAACATGATTAAGAAATATTTCGAGGTAAGATGGACTATACCAGCTAAACAATCATTCAAATTGGTCAAACAAGCTCTTACTCAAACATCGGTCTTGATTAGTCCAGATTTTACCAAAGACTTTTACATATTTTCTTTTGCATCTAAACATACAATAGCTGCAGTTTTACTTCAAAAAAATGATTTGGGGCAGGAACAACCAATATCCTTCCTTAGTAGGGCCTTAAGAGATGCTCCTCTCAAATATAACATCATGGAGAAGCAAGCCTTAACATTAGTGAACGCTTTAAAAGACTTTAGGGTCTATATTTTACACTCTCACATAATTGCTTTGGTTCCACATACTGTGGTCAAGGACATTCTAAGTCAAGACCCTGATGGTAAAAGGGGAAAATTTATTGCAACTATTCTTGAGTATGACTTAGAGATCAGGCCCACCAAACTAGTTAAAGGGCAAGGATTAGCAAAACTTATGGCTGAGTCTAACTTCTAAGCACTAGACATGAATATGGTAGATGTTTTGGAAGAAATAGAAGAATATACTGCTCCTTTTATTGAAGAAAAATTTCTGAATTCTCCTTGGTATGCTGACATTATTTATGTGCTTTTATATTTAAATTCCCCTCCTTTTCTATCTAAAACTAAAGCTAGATTTTTGGAAAAAAAGGCTTTGATTTTTTGCATCTTACATGGGGTGTTATATTGGAAAAATGCTGTTGGAATTTTGCTTAAATGTTTACTTGAATATGATGCAGGGAAAATCATGCATGAGCTGCATGACGGAGAATGTGGAGAACACCTATACTGGAAAGCCACAGCAAACAAAATTCTTAGATCAGGTTACTATTGGCCTACCCTTTTCCCGGACACTCAGAAGTTTGTCATGTCTTGCCATAAGTGTCAAATATTTGATGGCAGGAGAAAACTTCTTCCCTTACCCTTACATCCTATCAGAGTTAAGGCACCTTTTCAAAAATGGGGGTTGGAATTCATTGGGGAAATCCACCCATCGTCCTCAGCTCAACATAAGTGGATCCTCATAGCCACTGACTTTTTTACCAAGTGGATAGAAGCTATACCCTCCAGAAATGCCAATGACTCTATCATTATCAAGTTTCTTGAAGCAAATATCCTATCCAGATTTGGTTGTCCCAGAAAAATCATAACAGACAATGTTGCTGCTTTTAAATCTAAAAATATGGTTGACTTCTGTTACAAATACCACATAACCTTGGGCCATTCCATTGCTTACTATCCCCAAGGAAATGGATTAGCTGAATCTTCCAACAAGAGCCTCATCAATATCATTAAAAAACTGTTGGAACAAAATTAGAAATCATGGCACAGTAAACTGGTTCATGCCTTATGGGTTGATAGGCTAACTACAAAAAAATCAATAAATATGTCCCCCTATCAGCTAGTTTATGGCTTGGATGCAGTTTTTCCCACCTCGTTGGGAGTGCCAATCATGAAGCTCCTTTAAGAATTGCAGGTTTAAGAGAATGATATGCAGAGGAGAATCAATCAAACCATCCATTTGTAGAAGATCAGAGAAGAAGTTTATGAAAGAACACAGTTAGTCCAAGAAAATATGAAGAAGCTATTTGATAAGAGGACTAAGGCAAACAATTTCCAAATTGGAAATATTGTTCTTAAGTGGGATTCAAGGAGAGAAGAGAAGGGAAAACATGGCAAGTTTGAGAACTTGTGGAAAGGGCCCTATATTATTCATGCTGAGAGGGGTCACAATGCATTCTTCCTGAAAGAATTAAATGGAGAGGAGCTATATGGAGGTCATGTCAATGGCAGGATGCTCAAGCATTACTTCTTCCAAGAGTAATGAGTCTTAAAGCATTTCATTTTTTCATTGTAAATGTCATAGCCTAAACATTGCATTCAAAGTTATACAAATCAAGAAATACAAAAACAAAGAAAAGAAAGAAAACAGGGCAGATTGTCAAAACAAGAAAGGTATAGCCCCATACCAAAAAAGAGAAACAAATCTTAAAGTGTGCAAGCTTAAATTCCACTTCTGAAAAACACACTTCTAATTAGTCAAATGGCCCAATCTTGACTAATTAGCTTTAATTTTTCTGCTGAGAGGATAGTGAATTCGATTTTCCAAATTGTTTAATCTTCGCTTATTAGTAGATAGTTTAGGATAGAAATTAAAGGTTCAAACATGCTCAAAATCTGAACCTAAGGTTTCACAGAGAGAATGACTCAAATCTCTTTCGAATTCTGAGTCAAAAGATGTAAAAATTTGGTTCTAATCAGCTCAAAATCTGAGCCAATGGATAAAGGAAAGACAGCTCAAAGCAAAAGTCAAAACAGAGCTGTAGAAAAGGGAAGGAAATGTTTTAAAACCTCAGATCTTAAACCTTCCATTTTTGTTTTAAATTTTCTTTAGAATAAATGTCTATGTGTAGCTTGTTTTTATGCCATAGATCACAGCAAGTCAAACAGCTTAATCTTGACTTGACTGTTTTTTAAATTTATGTTATAGAATTTAGAGAATAAAATCTGTTGGACAGTTTAATCCCAACAGATAATAGGTTAGGTAGAGAATCATATAGGCTCAACTGTTTAATCTGAGTCCATGGAGAGATAAGGAGTAGAAATAGATTATATTTCCTGCTTTCAAAAAGAATAAAATTTTGTAAGAGAGTTTTCCAATCCAAGTGCACTCTAATGAAGAAAAAATGTTAGATCAATAGGATTGGGTAGGTATAAAGATTGTATTGATGAAGATCCATTATTTTTGTGGCTGCTAACATGTTTTCAAAACAAGATCATCCACAGAAAGAAGGGCAGCCCAATGGATGAGGCAACTGATCAGCCTCCCAGAGAATCCAAGTGTGAAGTTATTGATGCCTTCAAGAAGGCACCATCCCCAAGTGGAGCCACTGTTAGCCACCCATAAATTTTGTCATATCAGGTGGTGGCTAAATGATGTTGGATAGCCTTCAAGAAAAAATTTCATTGCTAAAATTGCTGATGCTTAAATTATTTTCATAATATCCTATCCTTTGGATAATCGTCACTGCTTTTCCCCTTTTCAACTCAGAAATTCTGTTGTCATTACATGAAGAAAAACTGTTTCAAGAACCTTTTTTCCTTTTCCCCCTTCTTCCAAAACTAACCTCATTTTACCCCTCCATTTCCCATGAAAATCCCTCATTTCATGTCTTTTCCCCTTTTCCCCTTCATCAAAACCTTTTGATAAGGCCTAAGACTCTTTCTTTGCCCTATCGAAACCCCAAAAATCCTTTGAAAAACCATTGAAAATTATAAAAATCACATTTTCACATTATAGACTTAAGCCCCCTTGGGCTAAGTCTTTAACCCTTCCCTTCCATATGACCTGGTGCCAGGACCAAGCACTTATCGTGCTGCCCAATTTCGATTAGCCCCCCCTCTTTAACCCCCGGTTACATTATATTCCATGTGCCCAAAGGCCCTGCAGTCGGGTGCCATGTCGCATTGTAAATTAATATCTTAAACCTTCGGTTATATTAATTTTTCGATATTTATTAAATATTAAAATTTTCCGCCGATCCAAAGTTCAAGTCGATCTCCATCGTCGATCTGATCTGCAGATCGACGACGCAAAATCCATCGCCCAGTGGTCCCCGCCATCCACTCGTCGTTGCAAAACCACGTGGTATCCATTGCACCGCTTTTAAGACCGGGGCGGTATTTTTCATTTTGCAGCGATTCCATACACTGGTTGACGCATGGCCTCAGCACTGTTCACAAAACCGTCGTCCATCATGGGTTAAAGATCGGACGTGGACCCAGCACGATATTGAAATCCACCATCCGATCTGAGGCTACTCATCGGACAGTGATCGCTCACTGAGGAAGCCCAATGGTTAACCATGATACGGCGTGGTCATTAAATCATCTCCACCGTCGATCTGATCTGCAGATCGATGGCCCACAATTCATCGCCCTGATTCCTCCGCTTTGACTTTTCGCCTCCGCTCCCGACTGTCGATCTTTACGCGATCGATGGCTCCAATTCAATTTCTTTTTCTGCCTTTTCCTTTGAATTCCTCTGATAAATCTCGACCGTTGGATGATGCCATCCAATGGCCATGCTTCCTCCACGTGCCTTCTGAAGCGGTAAACCTACACATGCATGGATTTTATAATATTTGTTCGCTTTTTGCAAGGTTTAATGGTTTTTTCGCTATGTCTGAAGAAACTTCAGAAGCATAGGGTGACGATCCTCCAGCCTCTGACCCATCAATAAAAATCATTTGCAGGTTTCAAATTCATGTTTCATCAGTGTTTCATGAGGCATTGACGCCATATCACCCCTGCGCAGCCCTGCACACCAACAAAAAACACAGTAAATCAATCACAGTCAGAGAAGTATCAGTGCCGAAGAAAAAATATATCAGGACAGAAAATTGAAGACAGATCTATAGGGATTACGGCTAAAAATGGATTATCAGAAGCCTAAAACACGGTTTAAAGAAAATCGTGAGTTTTTTATCAGACAGAAAGCATACGCTACCACATCAGGGGCTAATTAAATTCCCCAGACATCACAGAGCCACCTGTAGCCTCAAAGCAATCAAAAGAAGGTCGAAGTTATTACCAGACCAGGAGGTATTTTGCATCAATACAGCTGAACAATTATTTCAACCAAAGGAAATTATTGTCAGCTATCAGCAGAAGTTATTACAAAGATAACAAGGAGCCTTGAAGTCAAAAAATTCTTTCCAGCAAACCTAATAGTTAATGTAAATGATTTTATATAGAGGACACCTATGTAAGTTGCTTCATTGAGCCCCCAAAGGCCAAGAAGCCATTTAAGTCTGTATTAATTATTTTTAGAGATATTTTATCAGAGTCCACCTCCTCTTTCTTCTATAAATACTACTGCAGAAGAAGAGTTGGTGTTGGTTGATCACTAGTTGTAATATTGGAACTCTCTGAAATAATACATAATCTGTTGAAATTGAAGAAGAAATTGAAGTCTTGAAGCCCTGATGATGTTGTCGCATGCTTGTTACTGTGAAGGCTCTATCATTGGATCCATGAGCTTGGCTGTTGGTGAAGTATTCTGAACTGTTTTATGTTTTCCCCTATTTTCATTATGTTCCATAATTTATTACTACAGTAGGTTGAAATTTTTAGGCTAAGAAATGACTCTTGGAAGAACCTTAGACCTATTCACCCTTCACTGTTTCATGTTTTCTTCTGCTGAAGTATTTTAGAGTATTTAATCTCTCTCTTTAGTCTTCATGCCTGTTTATTTCCTTAATAGTTCGAATAGTTGGTTTCAGCATGATTTATGGTTTTCCCTGCTTGACTGCTGCCACTTAAAAACTGTTATTGAAGTCTCCCTCTGAAGTTTTCTATTTACAGTGAGCCAAGGAGGTTTGTTCTGATCTTGCCCTGTGTCCTTACTTAAACAGTTGTCTCAAAGGTCTTTATATTTGTAATCATAGATGTGTTAGGTGTTCCCTCTTCTATGACTACAATTATCAGTGAATCTTTTATGTTTTCCAAGTCATTTGAAATAAAATATTTGAGGAAATAGGGTGTTCCCCGAATCTTAGATTTCATTTTAAAAGTTGTTTTGAGATCATTGTTTGCTTAAAGGTGTGATTTGTAGAATTCATGGTTAGCCCTGTCTATCAAAAAGCTCTTTATTGTTCAAATTGTGTTTTCAAATTCCCTTTGTTGAGAATTAAACTTCTTTTTCCAAATCATTGATGTCCATTTCATTCCAAAAACCAAAGGATCTTGTGGCCAAGTTATATTTTCCCTCTGATATCCCATATCCATTGATAAGTATGTTATGACCTCTTTTTTACTCCATTTCCCAATGAACCAGATGTTTCTCCATTCTATATATCCTTCCTAGGCCTTTCATGTTCTGTTGTATCAATCCAACCAAACAAACAATCAAACACCTGCACTTAAAAACTAGTCCAAAATCCATACTCTAAGCACACAAGATAAACCTTTGCAAACAAACATTTGAGAGATCCCTCTGTGAGAATAGGAGGACTAGATCCTGTAACTCTAAAGATTGGTTCTGATGTTGCCTTGTCTTTTGATTTTACAAACTATCAAAACACAGGACACCAACATCTGGTATAGCCATAAAATAGCCTAGTGGGCAAACCTCCCAGCCATCTTCGGTTGTCACCACCCCTAACCAATCGAATACTCTTCCTACCGTTGAGGTAAATTATATGCAAATTTCACAAAAACCTAGTGGCAAAAACAAGAACAAAAATAAAAAGAGCTCTTGTTCGAAAGAGCAGTCGGATCATCAGAATAATCCCAATCAGAAGAACGCTGCTAAAAACGACAAAGGGAAAGAGAAACCCATGAAATTTCCTTGCATAATCTTTGTGGAGGAACACTTGACATAAAAATTTCCTCAGCTGTAGGAATGCACACATTTTATCACAAAAAAATACTCTGGGAGGACATTTGCCATCCTTCATAATTCTTGCCCTAATCCAAAACAGCAACATCAACACATGATTGTAAATCTACCACAACTCCCGCAAAGGGGCAATGGTGGTACGCATCCTTCCAGTGAAGGATCATCCGCGATTTATGGCGTAAAGAGTGTTGAACTCCAAACATAAGCCAAACTTTATGGAAATCCTGTCATTGATACTCAGGAACCTGGTACCAGTTCAAATCCACCGCCGCCAAATGATTTTCATATCGAACGGCCCGCTGCTGACCCTGCGATTCATCCCCCCAAAGGGACACTTCGACGCACGACTCATAACACCTCTGCACATGCCGCCCAAAACTACAATATTGTAGAATATTCGGTGTAGGCACCGTCAGCTATGTCTATTCTCAAAGTATTTCAAACTTTCCTAGCGCAAAGAAAAGCCTAGCTTTCGGCCTTTGGTGGGATTGACCCCCAGGATTCTACACTAGCTATCTTTGAAATGGAGAAATATAAACCTTGCCTCTCACACCAACTTGCATTCCAGGTGAAATTTGTGTGGAAAGGGAGACCAATCCATCATACTTTCATAGAAGAAGGTGCTTCGACTTGCATTATTTCAACTACTTGCTGGCTCGCTTTGGGTTCTCTAACTTTGTCTCTGCCGTTGAATTCCCTTAAAGCTTTCAATGGCCACACTTTCCTCCCAAAAGGCTACCTTGCTAGCTTTCCCATTTCCCTTAGTGGAAAAATGATAACGGTGGACATAGAAGTCGTAGATCGTCATCTCGACTATAATCTATTGCTGGGTCCCAGTTGGTCATACATAATGACTGTCATTGTTTCTTCAGTCTTCCAACTCATCCTCTTTCCATTGGATGGGAAAATAGTCACAGTGGATCAGTTATCCTTTTGCACCCCTGATTATGCCACGTTACAAAGTAGCACTATACCCCTAATAGGAGGTGTTCCTGACTCATACATCAGTATTGGTATCGGTCTTCTAAAGGCATCTTCCCTGATGGGTTTCTTTCCTCTCCCGTCGCCTGAGGTTCCACATATGGTTGCAATGATATCTACCACTTTGGATAGCTATATCAACCCGTGGATCCTACCAACTCCTTCAGAAATTGATTCCTACGGAGATCAGATGCCACTCTCACCAGCCGAGTTGGCTTATCAAGCCATCCAGATTACATATGAACCCTCCGCAGCTATAGTTTCGACCAATGGTACAAACCTCCTGCCCATCATGGTTCTTTCTAAGGATATCCTCGATAAAGTCCTACCTACGGATGAAGCTATTCGAGAGATCGTGTCTCTAGAAGAACGACCTTGGGGAGAGTTCCACCATCATGCTTCGATGTTCGATTCGGACGTGATAACTACTCAAATCCCAACTTTTGATCCACCTGAGATCATCTCCTCCGTTTACATGACTATTCAAACTATCGATTCGGAAGGGAACTTGGGAAACCTTTCTAAAACCTTGATCATAGATATCTCGGTCAAAATGGGCATCGTGGAAAATATTCATATTGGAGCACATTACAATCCTAATGAAATTGCACGCTTCACATACCTTTTTGAGGAATTCCGCAATGTGTTTGCTTGGTCTTATGACGAAATGCCCGGCATAGATCCATCTATCGTCGAGCATGAAATCAAAGTTTATGACAATGCCAAACCTATTCGCCAGAGTCTCCGACTTGTCCACTCGCACAAAGCGGCCACCATTAAGACTGAAGTCAAAAAAATTTTGAACGTTGGTTTTATTTATCACGTTCCTTTGACAGAATGGGTTTCCAATTCAGTTTCCGTAGACAAAAAACAAGGCACCATCCGAGTTTGTGTTGATTATCATGATTTGAACGCCGCTTGTCCAAAATTCAATTATCCTATGCCTTTCATAGATCAGATCCTTGATGATTGCGCCGGATGTGAGTCTTTTTCCTTTATGGATGGTTTCTCGAGATATAACCAGATTGCAATTAAAAAATATGACCAGCATAAAACCACCTTCATCTATCCTTGGGGCACATTTTCATATCGTAAACTCCCATTCGTTCTAAAGAATGCAGAAGAAAATTTTCAAAGGGCTATGGACTACGCCTTTCACAGCATCAGGCATATTGTACAAGCTTACTTGGATGACCTTCCAGCTCATTCCAAGAAGCGATCCCATCACCTCGTGCATATAAAACAAATATTCGCTCAGTGTAGGTTCTACAATTTACGTCTAGATCTACATAAGTGCGTATTTTTTTTCGAGTCTGGATGCCTTCTGGGTTTTATTGTCTCCAAGCATGGGATTAGGGTTGATCACGAGAAGGTTAAGGCAATCATTGAATTCCCTGCACCTCAATCCATTCTGCAATTCCAATGTTTGCAAGGGAAGGAAAACTTTTTACGTCGTTTCATAGTAAACTATGCTGAGATGACGAAAGGATTTATGCACTTATTAAAGAAGGGAACACTATATTTGTGGGATGACCAAGCTCAACTTTCATTTGATGCCTTGAAACAAGAACTTTTTTTTTCCCCACTTCTAAGTGCCCCCAATTATTCACGTGACTTTCTCCTCTACCTGGTAGCCTCACCATCCTCACTTTGCATGGTTCTGGTTCAAGTTCATGATGACGATAGTGAACATGTAATATATTACTTGTCAAAAAGTCTCATCGGACCCGAACTACGATATTCACATGTGGAGAAACTCTCTCTCACACTGGTCTTTGCTGTCACCCGACTCTGACACTATATATTACTACGTCAGACTACCATTATTGCTTTGGAGAATCCCATGTGACACATTTTGTATCGCTAAGTTATTGGAGGAAAATATTCCAAATGGATAGTGATCCTCCAACAATTTGACTTGGTATTCACTGCTTCCAAAGCAAAGAAATCTCTAGTCTTTGTCAAATTACTGTTGGACCTTCCTAGAATCGACCCAAGAGATGTAGCTCATGATCCATTTCCTGATGAATCCATCTACTTAGTCGATTATTCTGATCCTTGGTATGGAGACATTTTGGTCTACCTCCAAAATCAATGCTTCCGCCCAACTCTCATGTCCGAAGAACGCCGTCATAATCGCCACCAAGAGTAACACTACCTCGTACTAAATGATACTCTATATCGTCATGGTTTCGATACTATTCTTTGACGTTGTCTCACTTTTGATTAAGCAGAACGCATATTAAATGGCTGCCATGCGAGGGCGTGCAGCGGTCATCTTTCTGGCATGGCTACTACCCATAAAATATTGTGTGTAGGCTATTATTGGCCCACTTTGTTTAAATACTACATCGCAACAGCCCAGAAGTGTCATCTGTGCAAATTTTCATGAAGAAAATGTGTGCTCACCCCCCCCCCCCCCCCCCTCCACCCAGTTGTCTCCATTGGTCCTTTCACTAAATGTGGAATAGAGTTCGTTACATGAAATCCTACTTCAGTCGATGAACACAACTACATTGTCATGGAAATCAACTAATTTACGAAATGGGTAGAAGCCATTCCCACTTTTAGGGCCGATGGAGAAATCGTCACTCTGTTCCTGTTCAATCAGGTCATCTGTCGTTTTAGTGTACCCCTTTTGATTGTCATAGATCATGGGTCACATTTTCAGAACCATATGATGAAGGAATTAACTTCCATGCTAGGATTTTGAAAAGATCAGTATTCATCCTACTATATGCAAGCGAATGGTCAAGTCAAAGCCGTAAATGGCATCCTCAAAACCATGATTTGTCGGTTAGTCGGCAATCATAAAACCACGTGGCATCAGAATTTATATTCCACGTTATGGGCATACCATACGTTATTCAAAACTACCATAGGCTTCACACCATTCCAACTCGCATTCGGCCTGGAGGTAGTACTCCCAATCAAGTGTGAGATCCCATCACTCAAGATCATTGTTGAACTCCTACCCAGCACCACTGCCACAGAAGAGCTCTTGCTCTCACTCGATCTCTTGGACGAAACTCGTCGAGATGCCACACTGGCACTCAAATCTCACCAGCGCTGAGTTAAAGCTCAATATGAAAAATCTGTCAAGCCTCGTTCTTTCCAAGAGGGTGATCTTGTTCTACTCTATGATCAGAGACACGACCTCTTGGGGGCAGGAACACTTCAACCATTATGGCTTGGTCCTTACATAGTCACCAAAGTCCTCTCAAAAGGATCTTATGAACTTCAGGACTGTAATGGAATTCCACTCACGGAGCCCCACAACGAGCTCTATCTGAAGAATTATTTTGCCTAGTTCTCCTCTAGGCATATGCTTTGTAATTTTATGTATATGATTTTTTCCTTTTTTTTGATGTCTCTGGAAATTTTGGGTTTTTGAGTTTTTTCTCATACACACTCTTTTTATTTTTTTACATAGGTGCCTTCATCATCCTTATCATACGATGGATATTCCGATGGTGCTAGTTGTCATACTAGACACATTGCATCAGCTTCTTGGGTCCTCTACACACCTGAGTGATAAATCCTTGGTTCCGGGGGAATCTTCCTGGGCAATGCCACCAACAACATTGCTGAGTATATGTCGGTGATCCAACTCCTCACGGAGGCTAGATCTCGCGACATCTCCAATTTAGTGGTCAGGTTAGATTCCCAACTCGTAGTTATGCAGTTAAACAATCATTATTGTGTCCTTCATCCTATCTTTTTATGTTATTTCTTAAGGGTGCAAATTTTTGAACGTCACTTTCAAACCATTGCATTTGAGCACATTCCTAGAGAATTTAATGCATTAGCTGATTCATTGGCAAATTATGTGTTAGATTTCCATTTGTAACACTTGTTATAGAAAGAGTCATACATGAGTATATATTTTTTTACTTTAGAAAATCCATAAACATTAAAAAACAAATGAGATCAAAATCACCAAAATATGTATATATATATATTTCGTGTCCAGTTTAGATTACATCAAAAAACTTCCCAAAACTCGGGTGTTTTACAAAAAATTGGCTTCACTAAAGCCTCGCTATGACATTTACACATCTATCTACTTCTCCTACTGAGCCTGCTGCTAAAAATAGCAGACAACTGCTCTGGCTATCCTCCTTATAGGCACCAAGTATCTCTTTGGAACACCCACTGTATGTCGATGTACATGGACCAAAATCTCTCTCATGGGAAGAGGCAACACACCCATACTTAAACCCTCTAGGTTTCTAGTAAGCTCCTGCAAAATCTATGTGTCATCACCCTCTTCAGTGGATTCTACAACCTCCGTTGCTGCACTAGCACCAGGTAGCTGTATTCCTCACCTTGCATAGCGAGGGGCTCAAACAGGACGGATAGGTGCCACATCTGTGTCAAGCAACAAAGCTTCATTTCAACATACATTTTCACCCATTAAACAAAAAAATTGCATAAACATTCAAAAGATACTAAAAAATACTTCAAAACTGCACTGATTATGCTCTTTCTTACCATCTAGGCCCCACTGAGTGCCCGGGGGCAATACCAACTCTGGATCTCCTATATAGTTCATCCCTGCGTAGGGATAATATTCAATCATGACGAAATGGTCTTCAAGCCACTCGAGGAATCCCTCATCAAAATAGTGACGGATTGGACCCTCTCTAGTTCGTGGAATCAAAGCTGCCCAGCAAGCCTATCTTGGTTCCCGCGGGCCTAATGCATCCGTGACCATCCTTGGCCTCATGGTCGGCACCCGCTCTAGTATGAATGAGACAATAAGTGTACCATACCCAAACTCTCTTTGGGTCTGAGTCTTACATGTTTTCAACTATGCATGAACTTGATGGACAACCCCTTCACACCAGTCAAATACCTGGGGCCGCATACAATCCAGTGCTAACAACACTTGGGCCTTGGTGGACACGTGCTAACTCTTGGCGCCAGCCAAGAGAACTATCATCCACAGTAGATACCTCATTGGTCTCAATGCCACCTATGCAATAGGCACCCGGTTACTCACTGCCACAACATTTTTTATGCAGTGTGTATGGATCAAATCGGCAATGGTGCGGGGATCAGCCCTAGATCCTATCAAATTGGGCCTTGGCCCTTGGCATGACAGGCCAGTCAAAAAATAGATATCGTATTTCTCAATCGAGAGTTCATTACCCCTGATATGAAAGACATGTTTGCGTTCATCCCACTGCTAGATTATCCATCTCAGAAGGTCCTCCTGTCCCCTCATCAGCTCTAACCAAGCATACTTTAGCAATCCGCATCTACGGAGAACTAGCAAGGTATCGACATTGGTAACCATTTCACGTTCTTCCCGCTCATGCTCCCTCTCATGCCAAATACTCATGGTAAATAGCTTTATACCTGCACAAGCAACCATTTCACTGGATTAGTTTTTATCTGGAACACTTTAGAATGGTAGAAAATGAGTTCCTAAAACATCTTTGCTGGCTAACGTGGGCTATAGTGCCCAACAGTGCATGCTAACGCATTGTTTCTTCACAGGAAGAGCGTCTAATGCAGACACAACACTCATCACCCAGATTAGCCACTTAAATTTTTTAGGGTCTACTAAAATTAACAATTTTAACCAGAAAAAAGACTTCAAAAAATAATCAAATGACAGAGAAAGGTTCAAGATTTTACCTGGATCTCGCGGAATGAAAAACCGTCACCCGGATCATCCACAATTGACAGCTGAATTTTCACCACTTTTTTCTCCAGAGCTCTGTCACTGCACTCAACAGAGTGAAAATGAAGGTCTGTGACCTTCATATAGCCATTCTAGAGGTTAGACTCACTCAGCTAGTCTGATACCAAGAGGTAAATTCATGCTACATTTCGTCGCAAATATTGGTTGTTTATATGTTACTGATACTCTAATGAGTTTTACATGTTTATATGTAGATCTGACCATGTTCGACCCAATTTCAAGCTTTCTTTTTAGGGACTTTTTCTAGCTCATAAAACTAAAAAAACCCTAAGTTTCATTTTTCAGGCTTGTTATACTACCACGACAGAGACATATGAGCCATTCTTTTCATATTTTTCAAAGCTCTTTAAACAGAAAAAGTAACCGATTTTTTTCCGCATGACTTGTTAAAATTTCACGGAAAACATCAAGTTTTTCCTTGTTGGACTCGTTAAAATTTCACAAAGAACATTGAGTGTACTCCGTCTCCTCGTACTCATAACAACCTGAGGTAGATGTCCATGGAACATAGCTTTCTCACGGTTCTGGATTTAATGGACTAAACTCACGGAAAATGAACTGTTTCAGGCTTACTATTCTCCCTTCGTCACGCCCGGTTATCAAACATGACAAAGGTACCCCCTAGAGTTGTCTTTTACAGTGTTTTTTAGACTCTCTAAATATGCAAAAACCACCGAGTTTACCCATCTAGACTCGTTAAACTTAATTAGATGGGGAAAAAATTTGGACATCGTGGATATTTCTTCTGTTACATTTTCTAAAGGTCGATTTGGTAGCACAAAATCTTGAACATGGCACTTTTTAGAAAACTCTTTTGCATTTAGCTGAACCCTACCATATATGAGTTTAACCTTCATCTCCCAGTGTTCCTGCATTGGTGAATCCTAACGCTCTTTGGTGTTCATTAAGCCTAAAGATGCCTAGTACCCTGTTAGAGTGCCTTCTGTTATTCAAGAGGATCTCACTATCTACTACTCCTTGTATCAAGCAAATTCATCATATGCTAGAACTTATTTGTCGTCAGTTATCCCCATTTTCTCCTGATTATTTCCATCAGTACAAAATCATCTTTTCCCTTTTCGTGTCAATTGATGTAGGACGCCTCAGTGCCTGCCCTTTGACAGATATCTTCCTATCGACTTCATCATCTTATCTAGGAATTTAATCCAGAAACACGTCAATACCTGTATACTTACAGACATCAGTGGCAGGTCATCTTGTGTTTGGTTGGGGGTTCTCATTATTGGCTCCTAATCGAATGATTCTATAATTTTTTGACCTCAAATCCTTTTATTCACACTTGCTAGATTGTATTGTGCATCTAGGGGATCATCACCATTATCAGTGGCCGCCCTCACATCTGTTAACATTTTTTGTTATTTACTTGTAATCAGAAAATTTCCTGCATGTTTGACTATGACTCATTCATTCACATGTATGGAAATATGCAGTTTAGTGAAGCGTCGACCAAGACCTTGGGTCAAGGGTCACACCATTACATCTGTGTTTCCTCCACCAAGTTGTGATATTGTTTTTTGGAGACAACTTTTCAGTTTGATCCTGTTATGACAGAAACTTTCACGTTATGCTTATCGGTGGACATACTGTTCATATATATGTTCTAGAGAAATCAGGTTGATTAGGTACTGAGCATGGGAATTCCTGACTCAAGACAGATACTATCTTTTCTGAGATATGTTGTTGTTTCAGGTTTTCATCAGTCCTCCAATTCCTCTTATTCTGCTACACTTGTTATAAAGTATTTTTTCCATCGTCTTCTCTCTGACCTCACACTTTAGGGGGCATTTGTTATAGAACAAATGACCTCCTCATCAGCTTAGAGGATAAGGTAACATGGAAGGAATAAAATGACCTAGATAAGACCCATTTCTCCCAAGGTAACGCACCCCAGAAGCAACTACACAGTGTTATAATGCACTTGAGACATATAAAGAGAATTTTAGTACCTAGGGTAAAACTTTGTCTTACCCAAGAGGCAGCTTTATCCATGTTTGAGTGTGAAAAGGAAAATATCTTGCAGAAAAGTGACTGGCACTTCCAGATTTTACTCATAAAGGACTAGTGTAAAATAGAAACTAAAAGGCACAAACCTCTTATTAGGCCATTCCAAATACAACTGGACTCCTAAGGAAAAAAAAGCATGGAAGAACATGGAAACATTTTGGTCTTTCCCATTACAAAATGGTTGAATAAATTGACAATGTTTTCCCTCTCCATATTCTATAAAATGGAGCTGCGGGCTCTTGGTCTAAGGTCAAAGGATTGAATATATGTAGAGAATAATTTCATTGTTGTAGTGTGAGGTTTGAAGATCAACGAAGTTCATTGAGATATTTCTACCTTGAGCACCATCACACTCGGAAATAGAGAAAGAAGGAGAGGAATTAGGAGACTAAGGAGGGCTTGGTGCAACCAACGGTTGTAATCCTCCTTTTTATAAATCAATAGAACTGTATTTTCTTTGTCCATTCGATGCATAAATGTCACAACTATTTTTCAATTGTCTATGTAACATGATATGAAAGGCTTATATCTGTATTGTTTCATGTTTCTTATATTCTAGTTTAATCAATAACAAACTATACTGTTGTAGAGATTACACGGGTGCTTTGATTGATTGCAGGATCTTCATTTGGAGCCGGTGAAGGAGGATCTCTACTTCGCTGCTCATTGTTCTCCATAGGATATGCTATCGATAAAGAGGTAATCTCTCCATCTTACTTTGTTGGTTATAGATATTAGCATGAACATGTATGCAAATTCTTTTTGAACTTTACAACTAATCTTACTGTCTGCCTCGGGTACTGGAAATCCCTGAGAGGGATATTTAGTAACCACTACCCAAGCATATTACCCTATAGCACATAGCATGGGCATGGTAGATATATTTCATGAATTCCTTGATGGAAGGATGGGACATGTTTTTTTGATATGATAACAACATCAGGAGCATAATGTGTGCTCAATCTAAACCGGCTTATGCCTTCAATTTGGGGCCTCTTTTGGTGTCTGGAACATCTCTTTCACCTATCTCTGAATCAAGCCTTACTCCTAATAGGCTTGTAATAAAAACTGATAAATTTCCCACCTAGGTGATTCCCGCTTCAAAAAAACTAGTGGTGCCCCTTACAACTTCACTAAAGCTAGCCATTGCAGCCACCCAACCATGTTTATGATAACCAACATAGTCATGCATTGAATTATTTCACCATTGAATACCACCATTCCTTAAAACACTAGAGTGTGAAGTTTTCCAAACATATAAGAATAAAAAATAATTCATCGGTCAATCCATTTTTTTGCCTCCTTGCAAAAAAAAACCATGTATCGTTGTGACAGAGCATTACAAAAAAATAATGTGTTCCTTGAGTTTTTAATATTTATTGTTCGTGTAAGGATGTACAAGGAAACTTAAACAAGAAACATGTAAAATAATTAAGAAATATGTAGATAAAACTTGTGGAGGTGTTGATTACTTGGCCAATCAACAATTACATTGGTCTTACTATGTAGAAAACTGAATAGATAGAGAGGTTTTTATTTCTAATTTGTCATCCAATTTTCATGGAATGAGGTTGAAAGTGAAAATCAATAGCTGACCTTAATTAAGGGCAACCTTGAGAGAACTTGGAAGATTCCAATCAGACCTTAACCCCACTCGAAGACTTTGATGCTTCATCTAAAGTTAATCCAGGACATTTAGTAGTTGGGGTGGAAACCTATTTGTCCTATGGCCTTCAGATGACATCTCTCCAACTCCTCAAAGAGCCAAAAGTTTAGAATTATGCCATGGAGCTTGGAAAATGTATGAGCCACCATGATATTCTGATAGCTGTTTGGAATGGAATTTCTCCCTGATTTGTGAACTAATTGTATACCACCTCAAGAGACCAATATAAAATATTGGAAATATTTACATAATATTTTAACTATGGCCGTATTAGAGTTAGATTTCTTTTGTGCTCAACAGCACAAAGTTATTTTGACTCGCAAAAAGGTGGCAGTTCTCTACAACAACCTAATGCATTGATCAGGTTAGAATTGTGGAATTTTGTCATTTATGTGTACCTATGCGCATATTATTGGCTGATCACTAGAAACACACCCCACCACCCACACAATCCACCCCTAATCCCCACAAACCCATTAATTGTCCCCATGTCCCCCAAATTATTATTCATTTAAAAATCCACATGCTATTGTAGACATTTAACTTTTTAATGCATCACATATTATTGAAGCAGTTGTTAAAAAGCTTTATGAGATAAATGAAATGAAATTATTTCAATGTCCATTAATGACCAAAATAGGTCAATTGGACTGGAAAGTTCAACTGCCAATATGGGTGGCAGTTGGAGTGCAAAATACAACATTATTTTCTTTTTACAATTAGGAGCTTGAGAGGTTCCTCAAGGAGATAACACATGTGGACAATGGTTGCCACCTTTGTCATATCTCAATTTCACTTGTTCTTTCCTGATCACAATTTATTTCTGTCTCCAAGTCTAGAGTGCCTATAAAGGATACATGTTCTGTATTATCGTTCTATGATCTTATGCATTAAAAATTAACCTTGATAATGAAGGATCATGATATTTGACACCAATATAACGGAAAGGAAATTTTATTAAAGTCCACAAGTGACCAAAATATAGGTCAATGGAACTAAAACATACATGCATTATAAATAGCCTGTGGGCAGTGCTTGAGGAATCTCCTCTCTATGGAAGATAGAAACAAAACATATATACATATCAAAGTATGTAAATTCATATAGAAACATGAGGATGAATCCCCAACGTCCATTAGAGAGGCTCTCTCCAAGCTTCTATATTTTCTGAAGTTTCTTCTTACAATTGGTAATTTTTAGAAAAATATAATAACAATAATTAGACATGAAGTGTATAGAAAAGAGAGCAACATTGCAATTTATAGTCTAGAATAATCCAAATCTAACAAGGAAATTATCTTATTTGAAGTTTAATAGATACAACAGTTGTTAGATATTCTTGAATTGGTAAAGTAATTTATGTGCCATCTATGTATGCTTTTAAAGAAGGGGCGGAATAGGAAATCTTAGAAGCCTCACCTTGATTTGAACATGCACTCAAATTTTCTCCACTCGGAAAGGATACTAAGGGCGTCCTTAGCAAGAACCTATGTTCTGAACCCAATGTCTGCCATAAAATTTCTACTATAAACTTACTTTGTGTCTCAATCATAATATGATTCTCATTAGTATCAAGTTAAATTCTAGAAACTATAATTTACAAAATTGACTACATACTTGTGTGTGTCAACTTGGACCAAAAGTTGCACATTATTCTAGTAAACCATACAAGAATTACAAATGCAATAAAAAAAATTGCTGTCGCAAAAAAAAAAAAGTAATAGAATCAAGCAGTAAAATAAATGAAATTGGCCATCAATAGAATGATAGAGAAAAACACTACAAAAAAAATATTTGAAATTTAAATCCTAGAATATGAAAATTCTCATCCCGTAGAAAGTACTTGGAGGAGGGAATTCATATTTTGGACTCAGATGCTCCACCAGATTATCAATAGAGATTTTCTCATCTTCCATATTTTGTTTGGACCCTATTTCAACACAACTACCAAAGCAAAAGGTAGGCACAAACATCTTCCCATTTTCAACAGATGATTCTGCAATAAAATTGCTAGCATCCAACTCTCGCAGGAAATGTCATTTAAAGTTCTGTGTCTGGATCTCAAACACCTGTTACAATCACAATCTTGACTATATTACTAGAAAATTAATATGTATTAATCCCAAACATGGTGGTCAAGAGATGTTAATTTATTCCCAAAACCATAACCTATTTTTGGTGCAAAAAAAAAGCCACATTCAAAACAAAAACATAGGAAAACACTTGATTACAATACAATAGAAAATTATCAACTATATTTTGAATGAAAGCTAGTTAATCTCACCCAAAAAAGAGTCAATGGCATAGATCCATATTAACCCTGTATTTATTAACACCAAGTGAGATTAAAAAGAAACCAGGGTCCAAACCTCTTAGTGCTTAAAATATTTTTGGTTGAATATAGATATATGATAGTCTTCATTATTATTATATATTTTTTTAACGAAATATTGTGAATGATTAGAAATTATGGGGAACTAAATGTTTGAAATTTTCTTTCTTTCTACATTAAACCACTTCATCCTGACTGTCACATGCCAAGTTCAATAGGATTTTTTTTTTCAATTGTTGAGTTATTGTCTAAACTATGGGGTGGTTACACTGGAGATCATAACTTGTAGGAATCCATTGAACTAGAATTTGGTGAGAAAAAAGGATACTATCTCTTGGACTTCATGAAAAATATGTTGGAGGGATCATGCAATTATGGTTCCAGACTTAAGGATTTCCAAGTCATTCAAGAAATATATTTTACTCATGAAAATTTTAGTGTCTGGAAAAAAAATTGATAAAATTATAGTCTTCTATGAGAGAAGTTCGGTAAAGTTTTTCATAAGTGGTAAGTAGAATACAACTAGGAAAGTAGAGGACTCAAAGGCTTACAGTCTTCAGAATCTTCTAATGCCTTCCAACTTTGGCATGAGAATTTTTGTAGTTCATGTCATACACACAACAAAGTATCATGGGAATCTATTTTAGTAAATTCCATGTTGTTACAAAGTGATCTATTATTTGGTGTGGCTAAAATGGTCTTCAACCACTGCTCATGTATGGTTGAAAACTCTTTCCTCAATTCACTTCATTTGAAACTACTTGAAAGCAAAGATTTCATAACCTCACTAGCATCAAATTATGTTTTGACTACTAATTTTGGTATCTCAGCAAGCAAGGCTACATGTAGACCATATCTTTCAGGAGAGGCAACAGACCTTAGTTTGTACAAAAAGACAAGTTTCCTTTCAGTTTCTAAATACCTGAACTATAATAAATGTTATCAATATTGACTACTTTCTCAGAAACAATATTAGAATTCCCCTATTATCTAGAATAGTGGGATTTGCTTCAAATGAGCATGGCATGTGCTTCAGACTGACACAAGGGTGGGAAGAAAATTCCTTAGTTAAAGGATGATAATATGTGGCAAAGAGCAACCTACTTTCCTTCATTTCAACCAAATGTCGAAAAACTTGGGATGCATGAAAAGCAAGTGAATACATCAAATTTACTTTTGTTTTCATTAATCTCATTGTAAACGTGATGTCAGCAAAGGTGGTAAATTTAAAAGTATCCATATCTTTACGAAACAATAGAAATAGTGGATTAATGACAACTTACTGCATAAGCAATAACATAACCATCAAATGTAGATGTTCCTCGATCAAGTTCATCCAACACTACAAGAGAGTCTTATGTCACATATCACAGGACTGAAGCAACCTCCATGCATTCAACAAGAAATGTACCTGTCAAAGAGAAAGTTAGATGCTTTCTCCAAGATGGATTCATTATTTACTCAATATTTTTTGGTCCTCATTGTATCAATGGAAATAATCAGGTCAATCTCATAATACAATGTGTATTATATTCATTAATTATGATTTTAGAACATCAATCTCAGCCCATAAAAAGTTCGCAATATAGACTCACTTTCCCCAGATATTATACGGTCACTTGCACTGAGACAAGAAAAATTAACATCTGGTGACAGAGTACATTAATCACAAGGTACATAACATCCAAGCTGAAAATCCAAACAAGAATGGTGAACAAAAGTTAGAATTCAGAAATACTACCTTGACCTTTTTTTGTGAAACATCATAGCTTTTTATTTTTCAAAGGAAGGTAAATTGAGCCATTATCACTAATAAACAAGTGGTGTGCAATAGTGTTGATGTACCTCCCATATTTGGTCCTATTAAAAGCATTTCCTGAGGATAATCATGCACTCCATTTTTCCCAAGGTCAACATCATTTGGAACTGCCAAACCTCCTTGGCCTCCCATAGCAAAAAGATGTCATAAACCTTTGATTCTGAGAACAACACCTTATTTTCTGCCTCCCAGGCTATGATTTTCCACTTCAGGAGAGAAAAATAATGGTCTGCATGTAGATCCATTTGATAAGTTTTACAAAGTAGAAAAGCCTAGTAGCACATCAATGCAATCAATGGCATCAATAATGAGTGTCCAATATGCTACATGCTGACAAAACATGCCTGTAGTTGAATTCAATGTTTCGACCTAATCCAAACACATATCACTATCCTAGCAATATAAACACTAGATATATTAGTAGATACAAACCACAAGTACTATGAAATTACGTAATATACATGGAAACAAGTGTCAAGCATAGTATTAATAATATCGTATTATAACTTCTACAATATTAATTACAAATAAACTATAGATTCTTACAAATTTTACCCTGTGAAAATACAATAATGTAATGTAATTCATATTATAGTAGTCAAAATCCCATTCAAAAGTTTAACATAATGTGATTCAAAGAAAGAGTTATCGATAAACATACTGCCAATGCTAAAAGAACAATTAATTAAGTAGACATGTTGATTCAAACTTCCTTAAAATTGGGATAACTGTGATACTAAACCAATTACATACACAACATATTGATAAAAACACAAAGCTACAGCATAGGAATTGCTTAATTGTTGGATGTTCAAATTTTTTGGAAAAAAATTGACAACATTTTTTAACCAACCCTTTGGCTAACTATTGAAAAATTCTAGAATAGACTAAAAAATATAAGTAATGTCACATCCTTCTTGAGAGAGAAAAGAGAAAGAACACAGAAATGGGGTGTCTCTCTGTCTGCTGCCATTGTACTGGCATGGGGAGTTCTCATAATGATCCACAACTGACCATTTAATTAATATCTATTAATTTTATCATTAACATTAACATTAACTACAATTGACCACAGGAGGGTTGCACATGTGGAATTTTGACCTCAGGGGATGCAGGGCTGATGTTTCACTGTAGGTTGACCATTTGACCAATATTGACTTCTATAAATTTTGGCTGGTTTGACCAATGTTGACTTGTTGTTACTTTGACCAAATTTTGAATGATATTTAGACTTGTACTTGGTTCAAATTTCTAGACAAAATCGATGATTTTGTAAACCTTGCTGAAGAATAATTTCTCCTAAGAAAAGTTGTTGGTTTTTCTCCCAAGGTTGGGTTTCCTAGGGTAAAATTTGTTGTCTTCATTGTACATGGCTACCTTTCTATGATATTTAAAATTTCACTGCATTTACTCTTGATATTTTATGAAGTATAATTTATCAATGATAATGGTAGAATAAATGTTGGTTGGAAATCATTAGGAAGTAATTATCTCGAAGAAATAGTATTCTACTATGCTATTGTAGAAAATTCAACAGGGATGACTTCATCCAGAAGGAGATCTAGGAGAACTCCCTTACTAGAGGAAAATGAAAGGAAATTGAAGAGAAATATGAGCTTGCTCTTGCTACACAATCGAAAAAGGAAAAA
Organism: Pinus albicaulis; assembly: GCA_034641835.2. Lineage (NCBI taxonomy): Eukaryota > Viridiplantae > Streptophyta > Pinopsida > Pinales > Pinaceae > Pinus > Pinus albicaulis. Next base: position 378,249,833 of record CM076575.1, read on the forward strand.
GGGAAGGCCAAATAAAACTAGAGTGGAGGAGGACTTTCACAAAATAAAAAGGAGGACATGAACAAAGTCAAGTTCTTTGCATGTCACAAGCTCAGTTATTTTCCTAGTAAGTTTCCAAACAAGAAGCACAATGGAAATATAGCTACAACAACCTCTACACAAATGAATGAGATGGCTAAAAAGTTTGAGAAAAACTTTGCCTTGGTGTCACTCCTTTTTATAACCGTCACGTGAGGTGTTTGGTTTTTGGAAAATGAATCATCTCGTCACATGATGGGATCCTGAGACTTCTTCACTAACATGACCAAGGAGGCTAGGGATATACATGTAGAGTTTGGTGATAAGGCCAAGTATGCAGTAGAAGGTATTCGCAGTATTGAGTTTCAGATGGACTTTGGTGGGTTCAAGAAGGTGAACAAAGTATTGTATGTATTGGGCCCGGAGAAGAATATCCTTTTAGTTTCGGCCATAGAAGACAGAGAACTAGATGTCATCTTTGCTAGAGTGATAAAATTAGAAGACTAAATAAATCATGAGCATTCATGAAAACTGTCATTGTATATCACTAGTAGTAGGCCATATCACCAGCATAGATCGATAATAAAAAACGAGAATGATAAACTTTATTAGAGTTCTCTACATTGTTATCTTACTATGCGTTGGAGCCAACCTATATCCCTTTCTTCCCCTACTTTCGTTTCAGTTGTGTTTCCATGGATTATATTCCTTTCTCAAGTTTTTTTAACTATTAATGTTCGAGAGCTCCACTGCAAGATGGGTGATTGTTATGAAGCTATAATTTAGATGACCATGATTTTGAAAAAATTCATGATGTTGAAAAATATCTTTGGAGGCTCCATTACAAAAAAATTGAAGAGTTTTGAATGATAAATCACAAAAGTATTGTTGCAACCATAGCTACCTCTTCAGGGCCAACTATTCCCATTCCTAAAGCTAAAAATATCACAAGAAGTGAGCCTGTTCACAAGGTTTTGGAAAGTTTTAATTGTTTCTATTCTGAAGAAAAATAATTTTACCATGAGTTGATTTTGAAGCTCAGGGCGAAGCATGGGCTTCCCCAGGACTTATTCTCCATTGAAGAGATTAACTGTAAAAAAAATAAAAAAAAGTGCCGCAGATTCGAAAAGATGCCAGTTATCATCCCATCGCTGCTTGATTTATTTAGGCGATCCTACTCGATACAAAGAACTACATGGAGATGTAGATGGGAAAAACCATGATTGGTCAATTGCTACTAATTATTTCCTGAAAGCGATTTCTTTCTAGCTATCATGTGGGAACCCTCATAACGAGGTGGGTCTCTATCTTGGTGCATTTTTATAACAAAAACTAAGTTCTAGCACTTGCTAAAATTTTCAAAGTGCCATTTTAAATGCATAGTCATTTCAGTTCTTCTAATGATTGCAGTTTAGCTCTCAACCGAGAATATATTTTTAATCTATAAATCCATTAGATTTATTTCTGCCACTTCTATCATCTAGGTATGATTTCATAGTTTCTTTCAAGTTTGTCTTATGATATTCTTTCCAGATATATATTTTTAAAATTTTCTAATAGTTTTCTAGTTGTTATTTGCAACTTCTTGTTTTGGAAACCTATGTGGGGGATGAGTTACTAGTTGTATACTGCTACTTTCGAAGTTTGGTTGTTGAGATGCCTTTTCTGACAGCACAGGACAATAGGATTTTATTGTTTGAGAAGGTAAAGAGGGAACTTTACTTCATCTTTTATTAAACATCTGTTTGGTTGAGTTGGAGTCTATATTTTGTTAACAACAAGTAAGAGGGCACAATATGTTACATCGTGTTGAGAATAAATATCACAAAGCCTTTAGACATGTTAGTATGGTCTATTTTATGAATCTATATTATTATATAACATATTTCATATGAATGGCTGGGATGGTGAACCCCAAACATGTGAGGTAGGGTATCCTGCCTCATTGCTTTCCAGCACACATTTTTTGTGTATGAGAAACCCCTTATGAGGGTGTAGCTACCCTACACCTATTAGCTTTTAGTACCTTGGAAAGTGTGTCCAAGACTCCAATTCTTGGGTGTGAATGTGGCAGAAGAAGGTATAGGTATAGACATAAAAATTTGGCTAAGGAGGTGTTTGAACAAGTCGATACTACAGTATAAGGTATAGAAAGTAGTACTGCAGGTCCTTACATAATTGTGTCAATCTTAACAAATCTGTGCATCATTGATTTCTGTGCAGCATGATGGTCTGTGGATGAGGGCGTGGCAGTAGAGTTTATAAGAGGGGGTGCACCAATACATTTATAGGCTTTTAACATTGATACACGCATGCATGAACTAGAAGTAGATAGGAAGGGATATTGTTAGCTTCAACAATTTGCATATTTTTTCTTACTTAAGTAAATGAGGGCATATGCATTTTCATATGTTGGTTTCAATTTTATCAAGCAAGTTTCAAATTTTTAGTTCAAGTTGTCGAGATGAATTTTCTGACAACACAAGATGATCCGAATGGAAAATGGCATCAACCCATGGTATTCATCTACCCATGTTATCCATCCACCCATGGAATTTACCCATGGTATTGTAAATGGCATCGAACCATGGTATTCATCCACCCATGATATTTATTCGCCCATGGTATGGTAAGTGACCCATAGTATGTATCCACCCATGGTATTCATCCACACATGGGATTTACCCATGGTGTTGTAAGTGGTATCTATCCATGGTATTGGCCTATGGTATCTACACATGGTATTGTAACTCAAAAAAGGCTATAAATAACAAGCCTCAATTTTTAAAAGGACAGATTGTCCGCCACAATGTAGCTTGTACAGTTATTCTCTGTTTTAATAAAACAAGTTTCTTTGTGGTTTTATTTTCTTTGTGTTCTCTATTTTTTATGGCATTCTAATTTTGCGGATCTTTTCAGATCTATTTCAAATTTTTAGATCTTGGGGGCCTTCCCCCCAAGATCCGGATCAGTGGTATCAGATTCAGGTTATGAATCCATGAGAATGAGCGTTTGAAGCATATTTCAGTTTCAATGTTTTGGCAGCAATCTTCAGCAAACTCCATGAATTTCTTGGGTGGAAAGTTTGAAGATCAGATATGAACATTTTTGTGCAAAATTTACAAAATATAAGACCATATATGGATTCCTTGCCAAAAAACACCCAATTTCAAAAAATAAATCAGTCAAATTGGAGTTCAGATGAGGGAGATATTGTTGATTCAAAATCAACAATGTTGAAGCAATTTTTCTGATGACAATTCATGGACGGCGGCTCTCCTGTCATTTTTCGCAATTTTCAATGAAAAATTTCAGAAGAATGGATATAGATCTAAGTTCCTCTTGAAAATTCACCCAAGTTCAAAAAACAAATCGGTCGAATCGGAGTCCGGATGTGGGAATTATCGTTGATTTAAAATCAACTATTTTTTCAGAAATTTTTTGACGGCGAGATAGTTCCAGCACGAATATGAGAGTCTAGAGTCTCCAGATAGTGGTTTCAAACACATGAGAAGATACAGAATGATCATTCCATTTCCAAAAATAGGTAATTATAAATATTCTGAGTTATATTGACATAGTTATGCTCATTTTAAATCTAGATCAGCATTCAGAGCGGATTCCCTTTGGAGACATGCCCTCCCACCTCGCTTTAGTAGGCACCTGCTTCAAATTCATCAGTTTCAGCATAGCAGCATTTGGCTTGGGTTATTTTGAGACATGCCCTCCCACCCCAAGCTATGTAGGCACCTGCTATTTCATCAACAATCAGCATCACAGTTATGGGTCAACTGCACAAAATCTTTTTCATCGAAGTCCATTTGCTAGGCCGCACACTGTTAGTCACACAGTTGGTCAGAAGCATTACAAGGTATCTCTATCCTCAGATCTTCATTTGTCAAGGTTTTGGTTCATCCACAAACCCACACTTCATCGAAGTCCATTTGCTAGGCCGCACACTGTTAATATCATAGTTGGTCACAAGCATTACAGGGTATCTCTATCCTCGGATCTTCGTTCATCACGGTTATGGGTTAACTACACAAAACCCTTCTCTTCAGTGGCTCTTCATATTCAACAAAGGGTTCTAAGTAGGGAACTTCACGCAATGGGGTGTTACACTAAAATTTGTCACCATGACATTTTAGTACTCGAAAGTCTACAATATCAAAGTTCCCAAAGTCAAGCCTTGAAACTAAGAGAAAAGCTCATAAAAGCCTTAAAAATCTGGTACCACACTTTCTCCTAGTTTTGCCTACGGTCCCGCACTGTTTGGCTATAAATCCTGCATAGCCAAGCACACTTTCTGCTTGTTAAAAGTGCGGACCACTGTAAAAGATTAAAAAGGCGCAAGTAAAATCTAGAAGCTCAGTTTAAGTCACTTTTGGAAGCTTCCAAAAATGACTTAAACTAAGCTTCTAGATTTTACTTGCGCCTTTTTAATCTTTTACAGGGGTCTGCACTTTTAACAAGCAGAAAGTGCACTTGGTACACAGGATTTATAGCCAAACAATGCGGGACCGCGGGCAAAACTAGGAGAAAGTGCGGTACCATAGTTTTAAGGATTTTATGAGCTTTTATCTTAGTTTCAAGGCTTGACTTTGGGAACTTTGATATTGTAGACTTTCAAGGGAGTACTAAAATGTCATGGTGAAAATTTTCAGTGTATCATGGGGACCATTTCTTCTTAAGGAGGGAGGAATGATCCGAATGGAAAATGGCATCAACCCATGGTATTCATCTACCCATGTTATCCATCCACCCATGGAATTTGCCCATGGTATTGTAAATGGCATCAACCCATGGTATTCATCCACCCATGATATTTATTCGCCCATGGTATTATAAGTTACCCATTATATGTATCCACACATGGGATTTACCCATGGTATTGTAAGTGGTATCTACCCATGGTATTGGCCCATGGTATCCACCTATGGTATTGTATCTCAAAAAAGGCTATAAATAACAAGCCTCACTTTGTAAAAGGACATATTGTCTGCCACAATGTAGCTTCTACAGTTATTCTCTGTTTTAATAAAACAAGTTTCTTTGTGGTTTTATTTTCTTTGTGTTCTCTTTTTTTTCTGGCATTCTAATTTTGCAGATCTTGTCAAATCTATTTTAGCTTTTTAGATCTTGGGGGCCTTCCCCCCAAGATCCGGATCACAAGACAATATGATTTTATTGTTTGAGAAGGTAAAGAGGGCACTTTACTTCATCTTTTATTAAACATCCATTTGGTTGAGTTGGAGTCTATCTTTTGCTAACAACAACCGGAAGGGCACATTATCTTACATTGATGATTGTGTTGAGAAAAAATTTCACAAAGACTTTACACATGTTTGTATGGTCTATTTTATTAATATATATTATTCTATATGAAATCTATTATAGATTCATATAACTAGACTCATAATATAGATACCCTACCTCACATATTTGTATGCTTTCCAACACACATTTTTTGTATATGAGAACCCCCATTTGAGGATGTAACCACCCTACCCCTGTTAGTGTTTGGTACCTTGGAAAGTGTGTCCAAGTCCTAGGTGTGCATGTGGAAGGCACAAGTATAGGCAGAACAATTCAACAAAGGAGGTGCTGGAATAGGTCCATACTACAACATATTGTATAGCAAGTAGTACTACAGACCCTTACATACATGTCTCGTTGTTGCAATGGAAATCTTAACAGATCTATACAACCTTGATTTATGTGCAGCATGATTGACTGTGGATTAGGGTGTGGAAGTAAAGTATACAAGAGGGTGCACCAATACTTTTATAAGCTTTTAACATTGAGGAGACATGCATGAATGAAAAAATTTTCTTCTTGTACATTTTTGGATTTTCTCTATTTTGGCGAATGACATGGAAGTTCAAGAGAGGAAAGGTTAGGTCTAATTGGCCCAAGGATCTCATGCAACCGAGGAGGCAAGGTGTGATCCCACTTCCCTCGAAATCTCTAGGTACTGTGCTTTCCCAAACATAAATAAGGTCATAGGATCTCACCAATGCCAAAGAAAATGTGGCTCTCGAAGTTCATATTCCTAAGTAATCTTGCTTAAACTAGAGCCTCTAATAGCTCACATTAAAGATATTTTAATTTCTTAAATTATATTATGGTTCATATTCATTCGGATATTAGAAGAAATGGTTGCAATATGCGAAATACCAAGTGGTAAAACAATTATAGCATAGCATTCCTTATAGGGTTTTTAACTTTTTTATCAATCCCCAACATCAAGGATATAGTCTTCGAAGGGGTAAAATAGGATGATGGAGAGAGTAGGCCTTTCAATGAAGCAATTGAAAATGTAGTTTGACCACTTTGAAGACATGCTAGCATCAGTTCTAATGTGAAAAAGACTACTAGATTTCCTTTAAAGTTATGAAACAACACAATTTTCCAACATAACTATAATATGTAAGACAAACTCTTAATGCCATCCACAATAACTCCAGACTGCAAGGCTATGTATGGAATTGGACCTAAACAAACCCTTTCCGACCTCAATACAACTAAAAATTATGAATTACATATAGGAGAAACCTCTAGAGTCTAGACTTCAAAAATTTCTTTCAAGTGTAGAAGTTGCCTCAAACATTTCCACCTTGATTTTCCATGTCCAAACCAGAAAAAACTATTAAAGAATACAGACCCAACAAAGATAAAATAATGTGACCCTTGGTTAAATTAGGAGGGGGGGGGGGGGGGGGGCGTGAATTAGTTTAATGCAGTCATGGTCATGTAAAACTTTCTTTTACACTTATTTACATTTTCATTTCATGATAAACTTAATATACAATGGAACAACAATCTTAATAAGTGAGCAACAGGTATTAAGCAGATTAAATACAGAATATCAACATATAATCATCATGCACATAGACAATAGATATAAGTGGAAACCCATAAGGGAGAAAACCACATCTTATTATTGTTGTGATACAAAGGCAAGCTCCAACTCCCTCTCACCACTAATTTTCTGTAGGCTCCAACCTACAGGAGGCTACTACCTCAATTCTGCAAGCTACAACTTGCAAGGAAGCTCCAATTCCCATCTAATTTCTGCAGGCTACAACCTACAGGAGGTTCCTACTTGAACCAGCTACAACTGGATATATATCAAGCTACGTACCTTTATTTCAACGTACCTTTTACACCGTCGATCCAATCGCTCATATATCTAACGACTATCGCATAACAAAGATACACGACCTTTAATTTTTCAATCTCACACGAAATAGCCAGTTTTGTGTTTCTATATGTCAACTCCTTAACACAATCACATTCATTTCAACTTTTACCACTTACCACTCTAAAGTTGCGCGAAAACCCATTTGTTGGTTTTTCAAACCGTCTTCACTGTTCCATCTCTGCTATTGATTCATGGTTCCATACTCCGTTTGTTTACGTTGTCCCGCTCTATGACACTGGTCCCTCCACGCTACTCCTCCTGAGCTTGTCCTTTATTCTAAGTGCGCTGATCTCTCCTAATCTTGTTTTGCTACCTTTTCTCCTTTTCTTCCTTAGCTGCTTCTCTGCTACCTCTGCTTCTTTCTACTTCCTCTCTACATTCGTTGTTTCTCTGCTTTTTTTATTCCTCTGCCTCTCTTTTATGCTTTCTTACTGCATTATTTCCTGATTTGCTCCTTTGCCTTATTACTAGTTCTTCTCTGCTCCTTTTCCTTAGTGATAGTTCAGGTGCTACTCCTTTGTGGTCCTTTTCCATCAATGACAATATTTCCAACAGTCTCCCCCTTTGGCATTGATGGCAACACATCCACCAATACTCGCATACTTCCTTCAGGACTTCCTCCCCCTTTCATTCTGAGAAGTATCTTGTCTTTCTTCCTCTGCCTGCTTTACAGAAGAGCCTTTCTTATTTTGCTTGCTTTTCCTCCCCCTTTGACATCAATGGAAAAGGGTTTCACTTTTCCCAATGTGGTTTCTATCTTTTCATAATACTCTGATCTTGAGGACCTGTTCCATGCACTGCTCCATTGGTCTAGCTCTTTTGTGAGAATTTTATTGACTGCTCTCCCCTTGGAATGATGCTTTCTTGACTGATACAGACTATCACTTTACTTCTGTTCTGATCCCATTCTTTGTATGTAGACTTTACTTATATATATACATATATGAATTTATAATCATATCAGAGAGTAACATCTGTAGACACTACCCCTAGTTTGTCTCTTAGATATTCGAATGGTTCTTTAGCAAGAAGTTTTGTGAATGTGTCTTCTATTTGTTCCTTAGTTGGTACATATTCCAACTTCACTAATTTCTATGCTACTTGTTCTCTGAGGAAGTGGCACTTTATTGGGATGTGCTTTTTTTTTTAATGAATTATAGGATTTTTTGATATACTTATTGCACTTGTATTGTCACATTTGATAGAAATGGGTGCATCAATTCTTACCTTCATGTCTTGGAGAGTTTGTTTCATCCACATTACTTGTGTGCAACATGCAGCTGCTGGTATGTATTATTCTTCTGTTGTAGATAGAGAGATAGACATTTTATTCTTGCTTAGCCATGCCACCAGAATTTTTCCCAAATAAAATGCACCTCCACTTGTGCTTTTCCTGTCATCCACACAGTTGGCCCAATCTGCATCTGTGTATGCTGTCAATGTGAAGCTTTTTCCTTTTGGATACCATAGGCCATAATTTGAAGTTACTTGTAGATATCTAAATATTCTCTTGATTGCAAGTAAATGATTTTGTTTTGGTGCTGCTTGATATCTTACCACAAGTCCTACTGGAAACATAATTTTTGGTCTAGAATCAGTTAGGTATAACAGACTTCCTATCATGGATTTGTAAAGTTTTTTATCTACATCTGTTGATCCATCATTTGCACATAGTTTGCATCCAGTGATCATGGGAGTTGACACAGGTTTGCAGTCTTCCATTTGAAACCTTTTCAACATTTATATTAAGTATTTTTCTTGCGAAATGAATATTCCTGTGTTCTTTTGTTGAATTTGAAGTCCTAAATAGAAGGTGAGCTCTCCAATCATTGACATCTCAAACTCTGATTTCATTTCTTCAACAAATCCTTTTGCTAACTCATCTTTGTTGCTACCAAACATGATGTCATCTACATACACTACTACAATTAAGAGTTCATTTTCATTAGCCTTTATGTACAAATTTTTGTCTACTCCTTCTTTCTTGAACCCTTGTTTTTGCAAGTATTTGTCCAGCCTTGAATACCATGCACGAGGAGCTTGTTTCAGCCCATATAAGAATTTCTTTAATCTGCACACATAGTCATGTTTATCTGTTAAGGAGAATCCTTCGGGTTGTTCCATGTAGACTTCTTCCTCTAAATATCCATTCAGGAAGGCAGACTTCACATCCATTTGATATACCTTGAAATCATGATAGCATGCAAAGGCCAAAAACATTCTGACTGCTTCCACTTTGGCTACAGGGGAAAAGGTTTCATCATAATCAAGTCCTTCAATTTGAGAGTATCCCTTGCATACAAATCTGGTTTTATTTCTGATTACCTGACCTTGTTCATTCATCTTATTCTTGAATATCCATTTCGTGCCAATGACATTTTTCCCAGTGGGTCTTGGAATTAATTCCTAGGTATTTTTCTTCTCAATTTGGTCTAGTTCTTCATTCATAGCATTTACCCAGTTTTTGTCTTTGTTGGCTTCTTCGAACTTCTTTGGCTCTATTTGAGATAGCATGGCTAGGTATACTTCTTCTGTCTATTCAACAAGATGTCTTCTTGTCTGGCCTCCCACACTCTTGTCCCAAATGATTTGATCTTCTGGATGGTTCTTTTGAGTGTGTCTTGAGGGACCTTTTGAGTTTAATTTAGTATCTTCTGTTGTCTTTCTAAGCTCATCATTATCTTGGTTCTCATATTCATGATCATATGGAGGATTGCCACATCTTGTGCTTCTTGTTCTGTTTGGTAGATCTTCATTGAATCTTACATCAATGCTTTCCACAATCTTGTGTAGTATTTTGTTGTAGCACCTGTAACCCTTAATCTTGGATGCATATCCTAAAAATATTCCTTCATCAGCTCTTGCATCAAACTTCCCCAGTTTTTCATCATTATTTTTTATGAAACACTTGCTTCCAAATACTCTAAAGTGCTTGATTGATGCTGGTTTACCATGCCATAATTCGTAAGGAGTCTTATTACAATTTGGTCTTAGATGAGCTTTGTTGAGAATATGAACAACTGGGTGTACTAATTCTGCCCAATAGGTTTGGGGAATGTTACTTTCTTGCATCATGGCTCTTGCAATCTGTTGTACTGACCTGTTTTGTCTTTATTCCACTCCATTCTGTTGAGGTTTACCTGCAATTGTAAACTATTATTTTATCCCATGTTCATTGCATAGGTCTGCAAAATCATAGTCTGTGAATTCACCTTCTCTATTTGATCTGATGCACTTTATCTTTCATCCTATTTGATTCTCTGTCAATGCCTTGAATATCTTGAATTTCTCAATTGCTTCAGATTTATATTTGAGAAATTCCACCCACATCAATCTAGTAAAATCGTCTATTATCAGCATGAAATAAGATTCTCCGCTTGGTGCTTTAGTTCTTGAAGGTCCACACAGGTCCATGTGTACAAGCTGAAGAGACCGACTTCTTGGTAGTATCTCTTTTGTCTTGAAAGATATGCGGGTCTGCTTACCCAATTGGCAGGGTTTACATATGGTATTTGAAGGCTTCTTTATTGCTGGCATATCTCTAACGACATTCTTCTTGCTCAGACTGATGATGTGGTCAAAGTTTAGGTGTCCCAGTCTTCTATGCCATAACCATGATTCATCAAGTTTGCTTATGTGGCATGCTTCATTCTCTTCTTCCACTATATAGACATTACTTTCTGTTCTAACACCTTTGATCAAGGTCTTTCTTTTGGTGCTTGATCTTACCTCACAATCTTGGGCTCTGAAAAGGACCTCACAGCCTTTGTCACATATTTGACTAACGCTTAGCAGATTGGCTTTCAGCCCATCCACAAATAGTACATCTTGAGCCTTTCCTCTTCCACTATTCAGACTGACTGAGCCTTTTCCTTTGATTTTCCCTGCTTTATCATTGCCGAATGTTACATTTCCAGATTTCTTTTCATCAAAGGTTACAAACGTGATTTGATCTCCAGTCATATGCTTTGAGCATCCAATGTCCATATACCATTGGATTTTCTGATCTTGAGCTATTAGAGCCAGGTCACACTTATTCAACTTCTTTTTCCACTTCACGCAGCTATTTGTTTGGCACCTTTTCTGAGAAGATGGAGCACATTCTTTGAGAGGACATTTGGAAGACATGTGTCCAATTTGATGGCATACAAAGCATTTGATTATATTTTTAAAAGGATTATGTGTACAAGTGAACTCTCCATTGTTCATAAATCTCCTTGGGGTTTTGAATATCAGTCTTTGTCCATATTATCTGCACTCCATGGCTTTATGGTTGAACCTCTTACAACAAAAACAATACCCATGGAAATGCTTAGTGTATCTGGTGAAGGGTTGTCTTCTCCATTTTTTTTCTTGAGGTAGTCTTTTCAATTTCTACATCCTTTGCTAGTTGAAATCAATTATCTTTTTTTGACAGTATGCAGTAATATGTCCCAGTTTGTGGCAGGAAAAACAAGTGACATTTCTCCTAGGAGGAAATAATCTCCTTTGAGATCTTCTGAACTTGTTCAATTGATCTTCAGGAACAATTGAGTTTTTTTTCACCTGCTTGCTTCTTCCTCTCATTCTTTGTCTCTTGATGTTGATGCTTGTTTCTGTTTGTTTCATCGCACATCAAGTTCTTACTGTCTTCTGCTTCTGTAGTTCCTTTTTGAGCTACTTCATTATCCTTTACAACTTTTACAAAAATGATATTCTTGTTATCTTCTACCTTGGACTTACTGGTTTCTCCTTCATATCCTATCCTAGCCTTTATGAGAGGAGACCTTTGAGCATTTAGAATCTTGTCCAACTATTCAGTGCTTGTCATTCGAGGAGTGTTTATTGACAATTCCCTTTGGGTGTTTTCTAGTTTCTTTCTCAGGCATACCACTTCTTCTTCCAATTTCTCTTGCTCCCGATGTTTATCTTTAATTTTCTTTAGCATAATGTCTTCCACCTTCTTAGCTTCTTCAAGTTCTACTTTCAATTGAATGAAGTACTATGAATTTGGTTCCTCTTTTACACATTTGAGGAGAATGTCTTTCTGTTTTCTGCACTTGATTTTAAGTCTATCTATTTCCTCCAGGGCACTTCTTAGCTCCCCCTCAAGATCTACCTCACCTTCTTCCTCATCTTCTAGAAGGAATCCTTCAGACTCTTCCTTGGCCATCAACACAAATTCAGAGGTTCCTTCTTCATTTGAGGATTCATCTGAGTTTTCAGATGCACTACTATCTTGCTGAGCATAAAGGGATTTTCTATCAAATCTCTTCTCTTTATGCTAGTTATTAGTTTTGGTTTTCTCTGTCTCTTGAGTCTGATTCTTTATTTTCTTGTAAGGACACTTTGACGCATAGTGCCCAACTCTTCCTTAGTTAAAGCATTTGAATGGAAGTTTACCTTTATACTTACCTGAGCCTCTATCCACTCTTCTGACAAATTTGGCCTCTTCTTCATCAGAGCAGGAGCATGTATCTTCCTTTTCTTCTTTTCTCTTCTCAGCCTTAAAGGCTGCCTCCCTCACATTTGACTTCCTCTGTGGAAGTCTCATCTCATAGGATGTTAAGTTTCCAAGTAATTGGTTCATGGTCAATGTTTCCCAATCAGTTGTTTCTTCTATGGTAGAAACCTTGGGGTTAAAACTGGCTGGTAAAGATCTCAATATCTTTTGAACAATTACACATTCTCTAATGGTTTCTCATAGAGCTTTCATGTTATTAACAATTTCTGCAACCTTTAAGAAGAATATGGCAACATCTTCTTCTTCATTCATTTTTATATTTTCAAATTGGGCTCGATAGACTTGTAGTTTGGCCATCTTCACCTTTTTATCTCCCTCATGGGTACTTTCTAATGTATCCCATATTTATTTTGTAGTCTTGTTGTGCATTACTTTGATAAATTCTGCCTCACACAGACCACTTAAGAGAGCATTCATGGCTTTGGCATTAGCTATAAAATCTTGTTTGGCTTCTTTCTCTGTGTCAGAATCCTTTGGGGCATATCCCAAATCCACAACAACCCAAACTTCTATTCCTAGAGACATTATGTACGTCCTCATTCTTATTTTCCAGAAGGCATAATTTGTACCAGTAAACAAAGGGGCTTTATTTGTTGAGCATCCTTCTAGACTAGCCGTCTTGGGGACCTAGCTGGATCTCCTTCCAGTTGTTAAACTGATACAGAAGGAACCTACTTCGATACCAATTGTTGAACCCTTGGTTAAACTGAGAGGGGGGGGTGAATTAGTTTAATGCAGTCATGGTCTTGTAAAACTTTCTTTTACACTTATTTACATCTTCATTTCGTGATCAACTTAATATACAATGGAACAACAATCTTAATAATTGAGCAGCAGGTATTAAGCAGATTAAATACAAAATATCAACATATAATCATCATGCACATAGACAACAGATATAAGTGGAAACCCATAAGGGAGAAAACTACATATTATTATTGTTGTGATGCAAAGGCAAGCTCCAACTCCCTCTCACCACTGATTTTCTATAGGCTCCAACCTACAGGAGGCTACTACCTCAATTATGAGAGCTACAACTTGCAAGGAAGCTCCAACTCCCATCTAATTTCTGCAAGCTACAACCTACAGGAGGTTCCTACCTCAGCTAGCTACAACTAGACATCTATCAAGCTACAACTTGATATGGAAGCACCAACTTCCTCACTCTACTATGAAAACACATGCTGATTTACCTGGATATCAACTCTGTTATATTCCTTCTTCACTGTTGTCCTCCATCCTTCATATTTGCCTTATATTATCTTTGGATCTTCACAGCTTCTCTGTCTGCTCCTTCTTCTTCTTACTCTCTCTCACTCCTCTCTCCATTCTCTCTCTCTTTATGCATATGCTGGTAACATTATTTATAGAGATCACCTCATAACTGTTTGCATTCCACAGGGAATTCAAAATGAACAGGTATGACTCTTTGCCTTCCCCCTTCTCATTTTCTTGTCCAGCACATTCAGAATAATATAAAAGTATGTATACATTTGTGTATTACAGTGGAGTTTTGATTTGCCTACGGAGACTTGCCTTTGCATCACATACAATAAAAAAAAAATTCATTTACATTTACTGTTACAACAAGTATACTTCAATTCAACCCTTTCAGCCTCTTGCTTTTCTGTTTATTTTTTCTTTTCTACTGTTGTCAGAGTCGTTTTAGTTCCTGCTATTACATTCAACACAGTTTTTCATAACTGTCATTTTGGCCTAACTTGACCCAGCTGTTGTGTTTCCAACAGTGCCACCATATCATCCTTTTTCCCGACTCTGTCTCTTTTTCTCGTGCCTGCAGTGCTCAACCTTCACCACTCTTCTAAATACTCGATTCTGCCCTTTTCTTTGTGTTAGGTCCTTTCCCGAGCCTTTCTACCCGCGTTAAAACTTTTCTTCATAAACTTCCATTGCTGCATCAACCACTATTCTGCATGAGTTTCGGGTCTTATTACTTACCCAAACCTTTTCTTGCATTCAAGCTTTCCTTTTTTTTTACATTATAATCCTCCTTTTCTCTCCAATGCGATTTATCAACAGGAAAACCCATACTCCCGGACTTGAAATGCTTTATGTTTCGGCTTTGGTCTTCATCATGTCTGCTCTCTTTATCACACTTTGGCGATTCCAGTTATCCCATGTGCCTTCGTCCATCTGATCTCCCAATATGCGATATGCGATATTCCTCCTGCCCTGATTACGATATGCGATGAACTTCACATCGCATCACATCTTCGCATCGCATCTCATTACTACTTCGCGGTATGCGATGAACTTCGCATCGCCGATGTGCAATATAGCATTGTGCCACCACATTTCCCTTCGCATCGCTACATCGCATCGCAACTTTGCATCCATCCAACGGCTATCGCATTCGCTTGTGATGTCCAATATGGGAACAGGTCCCACTTGATTCCGATATAATCTCTATCGTATATCTCCTTTAATCTCATCCGTTGACTGTGCCAGTCCACAACTGCACTTTTGGGTTTTAGGAAAGCGGGTCCCAGTTCACGGCACTGCGGAGGCACTCCTTGGTACGGAAGGATCATCGGGCTTGTGCTACCGTAGTGAATGAAAACTCTCGATCTTCGGTCAATGCCCGATGGGTGGGTCAACTGTGGAGGCACCCCATTGGGTTAATCATTAGACTGTTTCTGCCCCCGCGGTACCGTTGATCCCAGATCAACGTTGATCGCGCTCATACGATGTGCATGAGGTTTAGCCTTCACTGCTGCCTTCGCTGGTCCCACACCTTTTATGATTCCGCTCTTTATATACCTTTTGCTTTAAAAAAAACACGTCAACAAAATGTATTGGCCCCATAGTATGCCTCCTCTTAACTCATAATTTTGTTATGCCAAATAATGTTGAGTCTTCGTCGATGCGATCATCACTGTTGATCTGTCCAGATCTACAGTCCTCATTGCTGCTGGCACTTCCGATTAATACTCAAGTGCTACCATAATATCATATCCACTTATGATTCTCAACTCTATGGTTTAAACCCCAAATAAACCATATAAATATTTACGGGCCCATAAATTTATTTCAACATACCTTTTACACCGTCGATCTAATCGCTCATATATCCAACGACTATCGCATAACAATGATACATGACCTTTAATTTTTCACTCTCACATGAAATAACTGGTTTTGTGTTGCTACGTGTCAACTCCTTAATGATATCGCGTTCATTTCAACTTTTACCACTTACCACTCTAAAGCTGCGTGAAAACCCATTTGCTGGTTTTTGAAACCGTCTTCACTGTTCCATCTCTGTTATTGATTCATGGTTCCATACTCCATTTGTTTACGCTGTCTCGCTCTTTGACACTGTTCCCTCCACGCTACTCCTCCTGAGCTTGTCCTTTATTCTAAGTGTGTTGATCTCTCTTGAGCTTGTTTTGCTGCCTTTGCTCCTTTTCTTCCTTATCTGCTTCTCTGCTGCCTCTACTTCTTTCTGCTGCCTCTCTACATTCATTGTTTCTCTGCTTTTGTTGTTCCTGTGCCTCTCTTTTATGCTTTCTTACTGCATTATTGCCTGATCTGCTCCTTTGCCTTATTGCTGGTTCTTCTCTACTCCTTTGCCTTAGTGATAGTTCAGGTGCTGCTCCTTTGTGCTCCTTTTCCATCAATGACAATATTTCCAACATTCAACATGTAGGAGTCTCATACTAGAAAAAAACCAAAATTGAGACTTCCAGATCTTCTAAAAAGAAGACAACATCCTAATGAGCAAGTCCAACTGATCTTAACCCCTCTAAGAAGTTCCAAATTCTAAGCAAGAGATTCCAGAGTGTCCCATTGAGCTTCCATATGCAGCAAAACAAGCTTAATGCAACTTATCTTAACCCCTCTCCAAGAAATTTAGATTCCAATATGTTAAGTCCCTATTTTACTATTTTAGTCCCTTATTGTTATTAGTGTAGCCCCCTTATTGTTATTTTTGTACCCCTGTAATCCCAATATTGTTATTATTGTGCCCTTACATTATTATTTTTAGGTCAGCTAGGATTATATTGTGACCCCATAGACTCCTATATATAGAAGGAGTTTTTTTCATTTTTATCATCCATGAATTTTTCATTTATGTAATACAAAGGAGGTTTCCCCCTCAAAGTGGCTTATTCGTAAGGTGTTGATCTCTCTTTTCTTCTATTTTTGGAGCTGGTTTCATAACATTTGCTATCAGAGCTTTGGATTCTAGGGTTTCACTACTCCAAACAGGTAATTGTATAATTTTCCCTATAAATTTTTTTCTACGAAGGTTCAGAAGCTGAAAGTTTTACAGAGTGAAGCTGAAATCTTGAGGAACGCCGTGTAAAAATTTCAGATCTTGATTCGCATTAATTTTTGAGATATCATCTGTGGAAGTTAGGGTTTTTTCAGGCTCTCGAATTTCACCTAAATAGGTCATCGTGGCATTTTCACTATAAATTTTTTATACAAAGGTTTAGAAGCTGAAATTTTTAAAAAGCGAAGCTGAAATCTTCAGGAACGTCATGTAAAAATTTGAGATCTTGGTTCGTAATATTTTCGGAGATATGATCTGTGGAAGTTAGGGTTTTTTCAAACTCCCGAATTTCATCTCAAAGAGGCGATTGTGGGAAAATCACCATAACTCTCGCTCTGAGCATCAGATTGGACTTTTCTAAAAATTGGCCAAAAGTACACGGATTGTAGTTTCCTTTTTATCAATTTGAGAGCCGAAGGAGGAAACAATGACACGTGGCATGTTGTACAAGTTCTCTCTACTGAACTATTCCATAATTAGGTCATTGTGCGTGACTGGGCATAAATTTTCCTTGAAGAAGCAAAATGAGGTCAGACTTGTGGCATTTGAAAGAAGATTCAGAGGGTTACTACAAGATATAATTTAAGATATTAAAGATCCAAAATTACAGAGATAATTCAGTCTCAAAATCAAGCTCCTAAAAAACATGAAAAAGGTGTGTATTTTTTCTGAATTGCATAAGTCTTGTTTGTAGAATCAGTTTGAATTGATTCCAAGGGCATATTATAGAATAGATATCAATATTTGGTTCTAAAATGTCCCCTAAAAATAATTCAATACCCATTAAGCCCCAAGAAGGCTCTACTATGAATCATGAAGATGAATAAGTGCAACATGACATATCAAAATTGCAAGAGAAAATGCACCAAATTTTGCTCTCGCAAAGAGCAACAAAAAATGAAATGGAAGTTTTGAAGAAAGGTGTGGAAGCTAAGATGGATGGCATGGAAGCTGACATGGAAGCTAAGATGGATGAAATGGAAGCTAAGATCGATGAAAAAATGGAAAACATGAAGAATGATCTAAAAGTAGACATGGATGGTTTGACAAAGTTGATACAATAAATGTTTCCTAATGGCGAAATGATAGTAGAGGAAACTCATGATGAGAAAAAAATAAATGTTAATCATGATTTCATAAAATTTAATTTTGGAGGGAAGACGCATCATATTCCAAATATTGATATGAGGAAGTTCGATGGAAAGGACCCTGTAACATGGATAATACAGATGGAGCAATATTTTGATCTCAATAATGTGAAAAACACACAAAAGGTAGCATTGCAACTTTATATTTAGAACAAAATACATTTGGATGGTATTGATCGATTCTCTCCCTTAAAAAAATTGTCACTTGGGTCAATTTTTTCGAAGGAAATGACAGCACATTATGAGGATACAAAGAGCAACACTTTTTTTAGCCAATTGATAAATCTAAAATATAAGGGTTCAGTGGTGGAACACATTGAGGACTTCCAAAAATTGAATATAAGTGTAACTGATATTCTAGAGGAACACACGATTGATGTCCTCATAGTGACTTTAAAAAATAACATCCAAGACAAGGTTCGTGTTTTGGAACCTGATTCATTGGAGAAGGCATTTAGGTTGGCAAGAAAAATTGAATGTAAAATTATGGTGACAAGGAAGCCTACCACTCACATCTATAAATATGGAATTGTTTCTACTCCTAGACTTCCACAACCTACAACATTGACACCACAACAATTGGAAGAAAAAAGAGAAAAAGGGATTTGGTATAGTTGTGATAGCAAATTCACTAAAGGTCGTAAGTTTGCTGAGAAGAAATTATTTTACATAGATTGTGAATAGGAGGAAGAAAATGAAAAAGAATCTTCAAAAGAAGAGTATATACACCAGGAACCAACCCTAGAAGAAGAAGAAATGAGTCTGACCATATTGTGTAATTCATTGGCAGGAATTACCACTCCTCAAACTCTCAATATAGAAGGACATATCAAGAAGAAAAAGGTAATAGTGTTGATTGATTCAGGTAGTACCCATAATTTTATTCATTGTAAGGTAGCCAAGGAATTTAATTTTTTCCTATACCCAACACCATAATGTCAAGTGATGGTTTCAAATGGAGGAACTATAAATTGATCTGGAAAATGCCATAATATCAAGCTAACCATGAGGGAATATGTATTGAATAGTCCAATGTTTTCCATTCCAATGGGAGGTGCTGATGTTGTACTAGGAGTACAATGGTTACAATATTTTGGGATGGTAGCTTTTAAGTCAAATTATGAGGTATCGCAGGGAAGCTGAGAAATAAAATAAGCTCTAATGTCATGAAAAAACTTTTGAATAAAGAAAAACGAGGCGCAATTGCACGATTATGCTCACCAGAAGTTCCAACATCAAAATCATCTATTTATACAGATCTCCAAAAAGTCTTGGACAATCATTCCAAAGTGTTTGAAACTCCCAAAGGACTCCCACCTATTCATGATCATAATCATGCTATTCATTTGATTCTAGGAAGTGTTCCTCCAAACATCAGGCCTATCCTTATGTCCAAAAGAGCGAAATTGAACGTATGATTGCAGAAATGTTAGAGGCTGGTATAATTCAACCTAGTCAAAGTTCTTTCTCTGCTCCAGTAGTATTGGTGCATAAGAAGGATGGATCATGGCGCATGTGTACAGATTATATGGAGCTCAATAAGCTCACTATTAAAGATAAATTTCCCATTTCTGTGATTGATGAATTATTGGATGAATTACATGGAGAAATCTATTTTACCAAGTTGTATCTTCGTTCAGGCTATCATCAAATTAGAATGAAGACTAAAGATATTTCGAAAACAACATTTCAAACTCATGAGGGTCATTATGAATTTTTGGTCATGCCTTTTGGCCTTACCAATGCACCTTATGTTGGAAATATTGTCATTGATGGCAAAGGAGGCAGCACTCAGGCAAAAGAGGCACAGCGAAAGCAATAGAGGCAGCAAGAAGAAAGTCAAAATGTAACAGTCATAGAAGCACAGTGAAGAACTGTTATCGAAAGGTAGAGACAGAGGCAGAGCGACAGAAGCAGCAGAGGCAGAGGCAGAGACTAAGTGACAGAGGCAGAGAGCCGTTACAAAATTCCGGGAATCACTTAACTCCAGCAGCAATGTAATGCATATAATACAGAACCATATTCCGGGAATCCCACACTCCAACCGGCGTTATACAACACAAATATTATTCCGGGAATCGCCTACCCCGATGGAGGATATATCTATATATATATATATATATATATATATATATATATATATATATATCCATCATCTTACATATAAATGCCGCGCATTACGTATGCTGCAAAGGACCAAGGCATATATATTATGTTATATAAGTGGAGCACATAAAACAAAGTTTATAAGGTGGGACCCCTCCCCAATCGCAATCGGAGATCGCAAGGGCAGCAGAACATGTAACCAACAGGAAGTTGCGATTGCGATTGAAGTTCGGATCCGACGGGTCTATAAATCATGGTTAATATATATTTGAGTTCCAGGTCTAATCGCATCGGCACTGGTCAATCGCATTGGAGAATATATGAGTTGCGATTGCGATTGGAAGTCCGGACCCGATGGAGGTATGAATTATAATTCAAACGTGTTTGAAGTCCTTTCCCAATCGCATCGGCAAAATACAATGAACAGTGGCCAATCGCAACACATATTAAAAGACTTGCGATTGCGATTAAGAGTTCGGACCCGATGGGTTATTAACGATGGTTTATATATATTTGAATTCCGGCTAATCGCATTGGAGATTATAAGAGCGTCGGAACATATGTTAAAGACTTGCGATTACGATTGAAGCCCGGACCCGATGGGCTTATAAATTATGATTAACAAATGTTTCAATTCCATGTTCCAATCACATCGGCACTAGTCAATCGGAACACATGTTAAAGACTTGCAATTGCGATTGAAGCCCGGACCCGATGGGCTTATAAATTATGACTAACAAATGTTTCAGTTCCATGGTCAATCGCATCGGAGGTAAAGTGGAGCATCAGAACATCACAACAGAAAGTTGCGATTGCGATTGAGATTCGGACCCGATGGACTGATAAACTGTGACTTGATAGGTTTGAGTTCCGGAACATGTTAACAAAGATTTGCGATTGCGATTGAAAGGTCGGACCCGATGGGTTTATAAGCCAAGACTGATATATGTTTGAAGTTTCGCCATAACAGTGAATAATCGCAATCGGAAGAGGCTGAGGAGTGATACATCGCATCGGAAAAGATCAGCGAGTGAGCCCGAAAGGAGTTCTTATTTGTTTAAAGAGTTTTTATTATATAATGCCAAGAATTGATTTAAGTCTTTTTAAAAGGAAGTTTGTATGTATGCCGAGTGTTGAAATTACTTATATATATATGAAAAGGCACTGTTATATATATATATATATAATGCTGTTGCGATAAGCCATGTGGTCTGTAGACCCACGGGCCTCAGCTTAACGGGAGGCCGATTATAAATATACAATGACTGTGATATATGTCCGTTCCACTTGCGGAATGTTCCACATCAACAAGACACTTGCTGCAAGTCAGCAGTCACGTATTTTTTTCTAAGAGGCACTGATATAAAAGCACTGTTACACGTATATAGAAAATACACTACAGCAGAGGACAGAAAAGCATACAGAGCAGAAAAGAGTCAAAACACAGTCACAGAAAAGACAAATGCGCAGCAAACCAAGAGACAAAATAAGTGAGCTGGAATTCACATTGTAATTCGAATGTAAAAGGTTTAATTGTTTTTATTGTTTGTGATGCATTGGCAAGTCTCCGAGAGAAAACAAACTCCCACTGTAATGTTAAAATTGACACCTACGGTTATAATTTATGAGTAAGCTTATAAAAGGAGTGAGAAGGCAGAAGGCAAAGAGACATGACTTTCCACTTCGAATTCCAAGCAGAATACAAACAGTCATGTGAGGAAATCTATAAATAATATCATCTTGATATTCAAAAAAAAAGGAGAGAGTAAATCAAGAGAAGGCAGAATATAGAAGAGTGAGGCAGAGAAGATTGAGAAACGAACAGGGCTGATATCTGAGGTAAATCAGCAAACTTTTAGTTTGATAAATTGAGGAAGTTGGAGCTTCCCTATCAAGTTGCAGCTTGATAGTCGTCAGTTGTAGCTGACTGAGGTTGGAGCCTCCTGTAGGTTGGTGCCTGCAGAAAACTGAAGGGAGTTGGTGCTTCCTTGCAAGTTGTAGCTTGCAGAATTGAGGTAGGAGCCTCCTGTAGGTTGGTGCCTGCAGAAAAACAGTGGTGAGAGGGAGTTTGAGCTTGCCTTTGCATCACAACAATAATAAGATGTGGTTTTCTCCCTTTATGGGTTTCCACTTATATCTGGTGTCTCTGTGCATGATATTTATGTATTGATCTGATATGTATCATTTGCTTAATACCTGCTGCTCTCATATTAAGTCTACTGCTATATTAAACTAATAATTTCTTATTACATTCTAAAATTACTCTCACATCAAATTGAGTTTGAAATGAAGGTGTAAATAAGTTTAATGAAAAGTTTTAAAAGATCAGGAATGTATTAAACTGATTCACCCCTCCCTCTCAGTTTAATTGGAGGTTCAACAATTGGTATCAGAGCAGGTTCCTTGTATATCAGTCTAACAACTGAAAGGAGATCCTAGGCTCTCAAGATGGCAAGTCAAGAAGGAAGCTCAACCAATAAAGCCCGTTTCTTTACAGGTGCAAATTATGCCTTTTGGAAAATAAGAATGAAAGCTTATATAATGTCCTTAGGATTAGAAGCTTGGGATGCTGTGGAAATTGGATATGTCACAAAGTCAACTGATATAGAGAAAGAAGCTAAAGAAAGCTTTGTAGCTAATGCAAAAGCAATGAATGCAATCTTAAATGGACTATGTGAAGCTGATTTTATCAAAATAATGCACAGTAAGACTGCCAAAGATATGTGGGACACTCTAGAGAATATCCATGATGGAAATAAAAAGGTTAAGACTGCCAAAATTCAAGTATATAGAGCCCAGTTTGAAAATTTAAAAATGAATGATGATGAAGATGTTGGGAGCTTCTTCTTAAAAGTTGCAGAAATTGTTAACAGTATGAAATCTCTTGGAGAAACAATACCAGAAGGTATAATTGTACAAAAGATTCTAAGATCTCTTCCATCCAGATTCAATCCCAAGGTGTCTGCAATAGAAGAAATAGCTGATTGGGAGACCTTGACCATGAACCAACTACTAGGAAATCTTACAGCATATGAGATGAGGCTCCCACAGAAGAATCCAAGTACAAGGGAGGTAGCATTCAAAACAGAAAAGAAGAAAGAAGAAAAGGAAGACATATGCTCCTGCTCTGATGAAGAAGAGGCTAAATTTGTCAAGAAATTGGATAGAGGATCAGGTATATACAAAGGCAAACTTCCTTTTAAATGCTTTAACTGTGGAAGAGTTGGACATTATGCTGCTAGATGTCCTCACAAGAAAGTAAGAAATCAAGCTCAAGAATCAGAGAAAGACACATCAAAGAATTGGCAGAAAGGAAAGAAATTCAGTAGAAAATCCTTCTATGCTCAGCAAGACAGCAGTGCATCTGAAGACTCAGATGAACTCTCAGGAGAAGAGGGAACCTCTGATTTTTTATTAATGGCCATAGAAGATCTTGAAGGACTCCCGCTAGAAGAAGAAGAAGAAGGGGAAGTCGATCTTGAGGGGGAGCTAAGAAGTGCCCTGGAGGAGATTGACAGACTCAAACTAAAATGTAGAAAACAAAAAGAGATTCTCCTCAAATGTGTGAAAGAAGAACAAAATTTATAAGTCCTCATGCAGCTGAAGGTAAAGCTTGAAGAAGCCAAAAAGATAGAAGATATATTACTTCAGCAAATCAAATATAAAACTCGAGAACAAGAGAAGCTGGAAGAAGAAATTCTGTGTCTGAGAAGGAAATTAGAAAGTGCTCAACAGAAAGTTTCTATATACCCTTCTCAAATGACAAGTTCTAGTAGGTTGAATGAAATCTTGGATGCTCAAAGATCTCCTCTAATAAAAACTAGGATAGGCTATGAAGGAGAATCAAGTAAAGGCAAAGAAAAGGAAAACAAAAATATAATTTTTGTGAAAGCAAAGAAGGTTGATGAAGCAGCCCAAATAATTCCTACAAAGGAAGAAACATGTAATGAGAAAGATAGAGACCAGAAGAAACCTCTAATAACAAAGATTGTAACAAATACTAAGACAACAGAAAAAAGATCATATATTCCTGATTATATCAAATTTGGAAGCCATCAAAGGAGATTCTTGCCTCCTATGAAGAATGCCACCTGTTATGTCTGCCACAAGCAGGGACACATTGCTGCATATTGTCGTGCAAGGAGGAATGATTCAAACCAGCAAAAGAGGCAAGCATGGAAGAGACAACCTTACATCAGGTATGCAAGTAATTTCTATGGCTATTGTTTTTATTGTAAGGATTTTGGCCATAGAATTATTGAATGTAGAAAGTATGGACAAAGACTGATGTTCAATACCTCAAGGAGGTTTATGAGTCAAAGCAATTTTGTTCATGCTCACAATTCCGCAAAAACTATAATCAAATGTTGTATATGAAATCAAATTGGGCATATATCTTCCAAGTGTTCTCTAAAGGGATATAATTCATCACCTCACAAAAGATACCAAACAAAAGGGGGCCTCCAGTGGATAAAGAAGGCGAATAAATGTGACTTGGCTTTAACTACTCAAGATTTGAAGAGTCAATGGTATTTGGACAGTGGCTGCTCTAAACACATGACAGGAGATAAAAACAAGTTTATTACTCTTGATGAAAAGAAATCTGGCAATGTTACTTTTGGCAATGATAAATCAGGTAAGATCAAGGGAAAAGGCTCAGTCAGCGTAGATAATGGAAGAGGAAAGGCCCAAGATGTACTATTTGTAGATGGGCTGAAAGCAAATTTACTGAGTGTCAGTCAGATGTGTGACAAAGGCCGTGAAGTTCTCTTTAGAGCACAAGACTGTGAAGTCAGATCAAGCACAACAGGAAAGACTCTGCTCAAAGGTGTCCGAACAGAGAGTAATGTGTACATAGTAAAAGAGGAGGATGAAGCCTGCCATCTGAGCAAACTTGAGGAGTCATGGTTATGGCATAGGATATTAGGACATCTCAGCTTCGACCATATCATCAGACTGAGTAAGAAGAAAGCTGTCAGAGATATGCCTGAAATAAAGAGGCCTTCAAATACCATATGCAAATCTTGTCAATTTGGGAAACAAACTCGCACATCCTTTAAATCTAAAGATGAGATATCAACTAGAAGACCACTCCAACTTGTGCACATGGATCTGTGTGGACCTGCAAGAACTAAAACACCAAGTGGAGAATCCTACTTCATGTTGATAATAGATGATTTCTCCAGAATGACATGGGTTGCTTTTCTCAAGAATAAATCGGAAGCTCTGGAAAAATTCAAAATATTTAAAGCATTAGCAGAAAATTAGACAGGATGAAAGCTGAAATGCATCAGATCAGACAGAGGAGGTGAATTCACTGATTATGACTTTGCAGACCTATGCAATGAACATGGCATAAAACAACAATTTACTATTGCAGGGACACCTCAGCAGAATGGAGTAGCAGAGAGACAAAACAAATTTGTTCAACAAATTTCCAGAGCCATGATGCAAGAGAATAATATTGCTCAAACCTTCTGGGTAGAAGCAGTGCACACAACAGTACATATCCTTAATAAAGCTCACTTAAGGCCAAGCAATGACAAGACTCCCTATGAACTATGGCATGGAAAGCCAGCTTCAATCAAACATTTCAGAATCTTTGGAAGCAAGTGTTACATAAAGAATAATGATGAAAATCTTGGCAAATTTGATGCAAGAGCAGATGAAGGGATATTTCTAGGATATGCCTCCAAAAGCAAAGGGTACAGGTGCTACAACAAGACCCTTCGGAAGATAGTTGAAAGTATTGATGTGAGATTTGCTGAAGAACTTCCAAACAATACTAGAGATACAGACTGCTGCAGTACATCAGACAACAATGAAGAAGAAGACGAGAATGATGATGAAACCAGCAAGACAATAGAAGATGCAGAGCTGAGCTCAAAAACCCCCTCAAGATACACTCAGAAGAATCATCCTGAAGATCAGATCATAGGAGACAAGAAAGCAGGAGTCCGGACAAGAAGGCAGCTAACAGAACAAACAGAAGAAGTATACATAGCCATGTTATCACAAATAGAGCCAAAGAAATTTGAAGAAGCCAGCAAGGAAAAGTATTGGATAAAAGCAATGAATGAAGAATTGGACTAAATTGAGAAGAACAATACCTGGGAACTAGTTCCTAGACCTATTGAGAAAAATATCATTGGTTCAAAATGGGTATTCAAAAACAAAATGAATGAGCAAGGACAAGTAATCAGGAATAAAGCTAGGCTAGTCTGCAAAGGATACTCACAAATAGAAGGACTTGATTATGATGAAACATTTGCTCCTATAGCTAGAATGGAAGCTATCAGAATGTTCCTGGCATTTGCATGCTATCAAGATTTCAAGGTATATCAAATGGATGTAAAATCTGCTTTTCTTAATGGTGATCTAGAAGAAGAAGTGTACATGGAACAACCAGAAGGTTTTTCATTGACAGATAAAGAAGACTATGTATGTAAACTGAAAAAGGCCCTATATGGACTGAAACAGGCTCCTCGTGCTTGGTACTCAAGACTGGATAAATATTTGGATAAACAGGGTTTTAAGAGAGGTGGAGTAGACAACAACCTATACATAAAAGCCCATGAAAATGAACTTTTGATTGTTGTAGTGTATGTTGATGACATTATGTTTGGAAGCAACAAAGATGATCTAGCAAAAGGGTTTGTTGATGAAATGAAAACAGAGTTTGAAATGTCTATGATCGGAGAGCTCAGTTTCTACTTGGGACTACAAATTCAGCAAAAGAACACAGGTACATTTATTTCACAAGAAAAATACATAAAAGAAATGTTGAACAAGTTCAAAATGGAGGACTGCAAACCTGTGTCAACTCCCATGACCACAGGTTGCAAGCTGTGTGCTAATGATGGGTCTGCTGACATAGATCAAAGACTTTACAGATCCATGATTGGAAGTCTATTGTATCTGACTGCATCAAGACTAGACATCATGCTAGCAGTAGGATTAATGGCTAGATATCAAGCAGCACCTAAACAAAACCATCTTCTGGCAGTCAAAAGAATATTCAGATATCTACAAGGAACAATACAGTATGGACTTTGGTATCCTAAAAGCAAAAACTTTACTTTATCAGCATACACAGATGCAGATTGGGCCAGCTGTGTGGATGATATGAAGAGTACAAGTGGAGGTGCATTATATCTAGGAGAAAGTCTGGTGGCATGGCTAAGCAAGAAACAAACATCCATCTCTTTGTCTACAGCTGAAGCAGAATATATAGCAGCAGCAACATGTTGTACACAAGTCATGTGGATGAAGCAAACTCTTCAAGACATGAAGGTAAGCATTGATGAACCTATTTCAATCAAATGTGATAATACAAGTGCTATAAGTATATCTAAAAATCCTGTACTTCACTCAAAAACTAAACATATTCCAATTAAGTATCATTTCCTCCGAGAACAAGTGGCTCAAAAGATAGTAAAGCTGGAATATGTACCAACGAAAGAACAGACAGCTGATATATTTACCAAACCTCTTGCTAGAGAACCATTTCAATACTTGAGAGATAAACTAGGGGTAGTATATGCAGATGCTACTCTCTGATATAAAGAGAAAGCACAGTCTCAGGGGGAGAGCAAAACGAAGATATCCTTCCAGGGGGAGAACATCCAGCAAGATAAGCATAAAACAAGTCCATAGGATCAACATTATCAGTATTATCAGCATTATCAATAGTATCAGCATTCCGAAGCAACAAGAACCGTTCAATCGTAAAATGCATATTACAGGCACTACAAATGAAACACAACTATAAAACATATATTGGCTCACTATACCAAAGTGTTCTCTCAACAAGTTTCATACATCACTCTGGAGCAGCATAGTCCAATTTTAGCAGAAGAGGACCTAAACGTAACTCAGAGAAAGGAAATGCAACGACAGAACCCATACAGAGAGATGAGGCGTCGTCCTTTGCCATTGATGTCAAAGGGGGAGGAAGAACAAACAACAGGAGGAAGAGCAAGCAACAAGAGAAAGAGAAAGCAAACAGAGAAAGTGGATTGCCATCAATGCCAAAGGGGGAGACTGTTGGAAATATTGTCATTGATGGCAAAGGAGGCAGCACTCAGGCAAAAGAGGCAGCGCTGAAGCAGAGGAAGGCAAAAGAGGCACAGCGAAAGCAATAGAGGCAGCAAGAAGAAATTCAAAATGTAACAGTCATAGAAGCACAGTGAAGAACCGTTATCAAAAGGTAGAGACAGAGGCAGAGCGACAGAAGCAGCAGAGGCAGAGGCAGAGACTAAGTGACAGAGGCAGAGAGCCGTTACAAAATTCCGGGAATCACACACTCCAACCGGCGTTATACATATAATACATAATCCTTATTCCGGGAATCGCTTAACTCCAGCGGCAATGCAATGCATATAATACAGAACCATATTCCGGGAATCGCACACTCCAACCGGCATTATACAACACAAATATTATTCCAAGAATCGCCTACCCCGATGGAGGATACATATATATATATATCCATCATCTTACATATAAATTCCGCGCATTACGTATGCTGCAAAGGACCAAGGCATATATATTATGTTATATAAGTGGAGCGCATAAAACAAATTTTATAAGGTGGGACCCCTCCCCAATCGCAATCGGAGATCGCAAGGGCAGCAGAACATGTAACCAATAGGAAGTTGCGATTGCGATTGAAGTTCGGACCCGATGGGTCTATAAATCATGGTTAACATATATTTGAGTTCCAGGTCTAATCGCATCGGCACTGGTCAATCGCATCGGAGAATATATGAGTTGCGATTGCGATTGGAAGTCCGGACCCGATGGAGGTATGAATTATAATTCAAACGTGTTTGAAGTCCTTTCCCAATCACATCAGCAAAATACAATGAACAGTGGCCAATCACAACACATATTAAAAGACTTGCGATTGCGATTAAGAGTTCGGACCCGATGGGTGTATTAACGATGGTTTATATATATTTGAATTTCGGCTAATCGCATCGGAGATTATAAGAGCGTCGGAACATATGTTAAAGACTTGCGATTGCGATTGAAGCCCGGACCCGATGGGCTTGTAAATTATGATTAACAAATGTTGCAATTCCATGTTCCAATCGCATCGGCACTGGTCAATCGGAACACATGTTAAAGACTTGCGATGGCGATTGAAGCCCGGACCCGATGGGCTTATAAATTATGACTAACAAATGTTTCAGTTCCATGGTCAATCGCATCGGAGGTAAAGTGGAGCATCGGAACATCACAACAGAAAGTTGCGATTGCGATTGAGATTCGGACCCGATGGACTGATAAACTGTGACTTGATAGGTTTGAGTTCCGGAACATGTTAACAAAGATTTGCGATTGCGATTGAAAGGCCGAACCCGATGGGTTTATAAGCCAAGACTGATATATGTTTGAAGTTTCGCCATAACAGTGAATAATCGCAATCGGAAGAGGCTGAGGAGTGATACATCGCATCGGAAAGATCGGCGAGTGAGCCCAAAAGGAGTTCTTATTTGTTTAAAGAGTTTTTATTATATAATGCCGAGAATTGATTTAAGCCTTTTTAAAATGAAGGTTGTATGTATGCCGAGTGTTGAAATTACTTATATATATATGAAAGGGTGTTGTTATATATATATATATGTATATAACGCTGTTGCGATAAGCCGTGTGGTCTGTAGACCCATGGGCCTCAGCTTAACGGGAGGGCGATTCTTAATATACAATGACTGTGATATATGTCCGTTCCGCTTGTGGAAAGTTCCACATCAACAAGACACTTGCTGCAAGTGAGCAGTCACGTATTTTTCTAAGAGGCACTGATATAAAAGCACTGTTACACGTATGCAGCAAATACACCACAGCAGAGGACAGAAAAGCATACAGAGTAGAAAAGAGTCAAAACACAGTCACAGAAAAGACAAATGCGCAGCAAACCAAGAGACAAAATAAGTGAGCTGGAATTCACATTGTAATTCGAATGTAAATGTTTTAATTGTTTTTATTGTTTGTGATGCATTGGCAAGTCTCCGAGAGAAAAAAAACTCCCACTGTAATGTTAAAATTGACACCTACAGTTATAATTTCTGAGTAAGCTGATAAAAGGAGTAAGAAGGCAGAAGGTAAAGAGACATGACTTTCCATTTCGAATTCCAAGCAGAATACAAACAGTCATGTGAGAAAATCTATAAATAATATCATCTTGATATTCAAAAAAAAAAAGGAGAGAGTAAATCGAGAGAAGGCAGAATATAGAAGAGTAAGACAGAGAAGATTGAAAAAAGCAGAACAGAAGGAGAAGCTACAGAATAGGGCTGATATCTGAGGTAAATCAACAAACTTTCAGTTTGATAAATTGAGGAAGTTGGAGCTTCCCTATCAAGTTGCAGCTTGATAGTCGTCAGTTGTAGCTGACTGAGGTTGGAGCCTCCAATAGGTTGGTGCCTGCAGAAAACTGAAGGGAGTTGGTGCTTCCTTGCAAGTTGTAGCTTGCAGAATTGAGGTAGGAGCCTCCTGTAGGTTGGTGCCTGCAGAAAAACAGTGGTGAGAGGGAGCTGGAGCTTGCCTTTGCATCACAACAATAATAAGATGTGGTTTTCTCCCTTTATGGGTTTCCACTTATATCTGGTGTCTCTGTGCATGATATTTATGTATTGATCTGATATGTATCATTTGCTTAATACCTTCTGCTCTCATATTAAGTCTACTGCTCTATTAAACTAATACTTTCTGATTACATTCTAAAATTACTCTCACATCAAATTGAGTTTGAAATGAAGGTGTAAATAAGTTTAATGAAAAGTTTTAAAAGATCAGGAATGTATTAAACTGATTCACCCCCCCTCTCAGTTTAATTAGAGGTTCAACACCTTATACATTTCTTGGGTTGATTAATTCCATTTTCAAACCCTTCCTTAGAAAATTTGAGCTAGTATTTTTTGATGAGAAAATTTGAGCTAGTATTTTTTGATGATATACTAATCTACAACAGGTCTTTGAAGGATCATATTCAACATGTTGACATGGTGCTCAAAATATTGCAGGAGAAAAAATTATATGAAAAGCCATCCAAATTTTTCTTTGGATTACAAGAGGTGGAATATCTGGGTCATATTGTATCTCACGAGGGTGTTAAGGTAGACCCTAAAAAAATTAAATCCATTAAGGAATGGAAAGTCTCCACAACCATAAAGCAGCTTTGAGGATTTCTCAGGTTAACAGGGTATTATCGAAAGTTTGTTAAGAATTATGGGAGAATAGAAGCACCTCTAACAACATTATTGAAGAAAGATGCATTTTCATAGACTCTTGAAGCAACTAAGGCCTTTGAACATCTTAAAGATGCAATGTGTTTAGCATCGGTGCTAGCTACGCCAGACGTCACAAAAATATTTAATGTGGAATGTGATGCCTCGGGGAATGGAATTGGTGTTGTTTTAATGAAATAAGGAAGACCCATTTATTTTGAAAGTCGTCCAATCAAAGGAAAGTATTTATAGAAATCTATCTATGAGAAGGAGATGTTAGCAATACTACATGCATTAATGAAATGGCGACCCTACCTAGTGGGAAGACACCTCAAGGTAAAAACTGATCATGATAGTCTTAAACACTTTTTGGAACAAAGACTATCTTCAGTAGATAAACAAAAATGGGTCACAAAGATGTTGGGTTATGACTTTGAAATCATCTACAAAAAAGGGAAGCTAAATTTTGTTGCAGATGCACTCTCAAGGAAGGATGAAGAGTTGGAAGCATTGATTTGTGCCATTTCTATTATCCAACTAGATTGGATAACCGGAGAAAGGGATGAATTGAAGAAGGACGAAGAAGTGTGGACGAGGAAGGATGAAGAAGTGTGCAAGATCCTAGTACACCTGATACATTTAGTTGGAAAAATGATTCCTTATGGTACAAATATCACTTATATCTTTGTAATAATTCCAAACTAAAACAAAATATTCTTTTGGAATTGCACACTTCTCCTTTAGGAGGACTCTCGGGATTTTAAAAAACTTACCACAGGGTGAAGAAAGAATTTTTCTGGGATAGCCTTAAATCTTGTATTCAAAAGTTTGTGGCAGAATTTTTGGTTTTCCAGAAAAATAAAGTTGAGACAATTAAGACCCCGGGTCTTCTACAACCTTTATCCATTCCAAGTGAGCTTTGGGAGGATATTTCAATGGATTTTATCACAGGTTTACCTAAGTCCAAAGGAAAGAGTGTCATCATGCTGGTAGTTTATAGGCTTACCAAGTATGCACACTTTTGTGCATTATCTCATCCATTTAAAACAAGTATAGTTGCTACTACATTTATGGACACAATTCAAAAGCTACATGGAAACCCAAATATTATTGTGAGTGATAGAGATCCCATTTTTATTGGAAAATTTTGGACGGATTATTTTCTTGTTTGGGTACTCAAATAGCTCATATCTCATCTTATCATCCTCAATTTGATGGTCAAATTGAGATAGTGAATAAATGTTTGGAAGGGTATATTCGATTTTTTGTATCTGGTAAACAAACATAATGGGTCAAGTGGTTACCTCTCGTTGAATGGTGGTATAACACTTCCTTCCACACTACAACAAAAATGACCCCATTTATGGCACTTTATGGATGTCATCCACCATCCATCACATCACCTTTAAGAGAAAATTCTAAGGTTCAATTAGTGGAAGATCACATCGAGCATCAACAAGAAGTTCTCCAAATCTTAAAGGATAACCTAAATTTGGCACAAAATCGAATGAAACAATAGGTAGATAAAAATATTAGGGAGATAAATTTTGATGTAGGAGACTAGGTGTTTTTACAGCTACAAACATACAAATAAATGTCCTCAAGCAAGCTAAGAAGGATAATAAATTATCGCCAAAGTACTTTGGTCTTTACAAGGTGTTGCAAAATATTGGTACTATCGCAGACAAATTGGAGCTTCCTGCTTCTTCAAGGGTGCACCTAGTTTTCCATGTTTCATGCTTAAAGAAGGTTATAACTGAAAAAATTCTAGTTCAAACAATCTTGCCAGAACTTGATGAGGAAGGAAAAATCATATTGGAACCTGAAGCAGTCACAGAAACAAGAACTCGATAGCTACGAAATCGATCAATTTCAAAGTATCTCATCAAGTGGAAGAACTTACCCACTAAAGATTCTACATGGGAGGATTAGAATTTTATACAGAAGCACCCAGAGCTACTCAGGCATTGAGGACAACACTTTTTTGAAAGAGAGGGGCATGTTAGGTCCCTATATTACTAGTTTAGTCCCTTATTGTTATTAGTGTAGCCCCCTTATTGTTATTGTTGTACCTCTGTAACCCCAATATTGTTATTATTGTGCCCTTACATTATTATTGTTAGGTCGGCTATGATTATATTGTGACCACATGGACTCCTACATATAGAAGGATGTTTTTTCATTTGTATCATCCAATTATTGTTCATTTATGTAATGTAAAGGATGTTACCCCCTCGAAGTGGCTTATTTCTAAGGCATTGATATCTCTTTTCTTCTATTTTTGGAGTTGGTTTCATAACAAAAGAAAGAGGTGGAAAAGTGTCTTGTTGATCTTACCTTTGCAGCAAAAGAAAATTTGAAGGAAAATTTTGCATGGGAAGAAAGAATCCACGAGCAATGGCAGAAATTCAAAATTGCATAGCCAACTAGGATCTAGAAAATCCCTTTTCTACCTTTCAAAAAGGATAAACAAAAGACAGAAGGAAGAAGACAAATCAAGTGAAGGAGAGAAGAAACTAGAGTTGAAATCTATTTCCCCAAGTCACTTCGAAAGAAAAAAAACCAAGAACTAAATGTTGTCTTGTTAAAAAGAACAAACATCCCAAGCCACTTCAAATGAAAAATTACAAGGAACTGAATGTTGTCTCATTACAAATGTTAACAGTCAACTATAGATCATCGAAAAACTAAAGTATCATTACAAATGTTAACAGTCAACTATAGATCATCGAAAAACTAAATTAGAAAGACTAACTAGATTTAAGTACCAACTATGTGCAAACCTTGCAAATAGTTGGTGTTTCATCTTTTGTCAA
Organism: Pinus albicaulis; assembly: GCA_034641835.2. Lineage (NCBI taxonomy): Eukaryota > Viridiplantae > Streptophyta > Pinopsida > Pinales > Pinaceae > Pinus > Pinus albicaulis. The sequence goes on from CM076575.1 coordinate 378,284,162, forward strand.
TCCACATTATTGATTTGTGCAGTGTTTATTGGTTTTGAAATATATAAAATGTTTTTGCATTAACAAAAATACGTTCCAAACTAGAGTAGGAATTTAGAGATATGATTTGCTGATACTACCTGACAATAATATTTATTTGATATTTCTTCATCACCACACACATCAGCAAAATGTTATGCAAATTTTTGGTTTAACTCCTAGCAAATGTCAAAAAATGATCATTTTTTTAGCACAAAAATTTGATACATCATCATTTCAACAACTCCAAATATAAAAATTGGAGAGGATCAGAGGACTACCTTTGTTGAACCGAAAAGATCAAGTATATCTATCAAAACGTTTAATGAATTTCAGCTGATAAAGGGATGAAAACCATAAAGTGACGCAGTCACTCCGCTGAAAGTCAAACTCCCCCCTTATTCGATGCCCTCGTTCTTTGTCTCCCCGTGGTCCCCTTTTATTCTTCGGCAATGTTATTCATCAATTTTGGGAAAATTGATAAATAAACATAATTGGTAGCTTTTATAATATTATATTATAGTCCCGGCTTATATATATATTCCACTGTATATTCACTCTATAATAAACTTTCACTCTTTTTAATGTATTATTATTATGAGCCGACGGAATAATATATCAATGATTTATAACAATAACCTTTGTAATAATATGTGGGTCCAACCACCTTAGCCTAGCGAACCAATCAACAACGGCGTCGTACTTTGGTTAATTATTGTGCATCTCCGTCACGCGAGGGCCGTCCGATGGCCTGCTCTGAGCTCAATGGCCTGTATAGATTCCGTTGTGTGTCCCACGATAGTCCTTTAACGCGCGAAATGGTGGTTTTGTGGGACGTCCCATCCACCACGTGTCTTCCTCTCAGTGGAATCTCTCCATGACCCAGCGATACCGCCTTCGTGCCAAAGGTGGTGCAGAATGGGGGCAATCCACCGTTGTAATTCCACTCTGGTTTTCTACAGTACTTGCCTCTTTTTAATGTATTATTATTATGAGCCGACGGAATAATATATCAATGATTTATAACAATAACCTTTGTAATAATATGTGGGTCCAACCACCTTAGCCTAGTGAACCAATCAACAACGGCGTCGTACTTTGGTTAATTATTGTGCATCTTCGTCACGCGAGGGCCGTCCGATGGCCTGCTCTGAGCTCAATGGCCTGTATAGATTCCGTTGTGTGTCCCACGACAGTCCTTTAACGCACGAAATGGTGGTTTTGTGGGACGTCCCATCCACCACGTGTCTTCCTCTCAGTGGAATCTCTCCACGACCCAGCGATACCGCCTTCGTGCCAAAGGTGGTGCGGAATGGGGGCAATCCACCGTTGTAATTCCACTCTGGTTTTCTACAGTACTTGCCTCGTTTAATGTATCGGTTTATGCTATATTTGGCTATTCTCCGCGTGTTAACTGGTTTAATTCTTCGGTGGAGGAATTTATTTACAAATAGATAGGTTATCTCGCGTTAGTGGGAATGCCACCCATGAACAAAGTCCACGACGCATGCGCTGTGATTGGGATTTAATACACAAAGACCATTCGAACCATTAAGAGACACAATACACAGAGGGAGGGAACTGTATGGCAGTATTATATATGCACAGGCTACAATCGCTTCACGATTAAACAAATTTACTCAGAAATACCAATTCGAGACAAATTTATAATCAAATGGGAACAGAATTCACTCAGTCGGAAGCAATTGCACAACACAAAATTTATTGTAGAAACCTTTCTTCTTTCCTCTCTCTCCCTTATTACATCGGAAGCATACATTTATATACAAAATCTCATGACTCTTCGGTTCCTCTGTGAGGACCGTTCTAGAATTCAACAGTCTAATTAGAATAATTCGACTAACTGGACTCTGACAGCTAGACTAACTGGCTATTAAACTTCTACGACTCCAACTGAAATAATAATACAATCAGCTAAGGTGAAGACACCTAGCTGTAGCAATTTGACTATTTTTCAACCCTCCTAGCCACAACATGTGGACAAAACTCCTACATTGCTGGCTAGTGCCTAATGCTCTTGCATCAGACTCCAGAGGGAAATCTTCTTCATGGGCTCCTGTCCATGAGCTCCTCCACTGATCTGCCCATCCTCTGCAACATGTCTTCAGTCATCCAAGTGGCATATTCTTCTGTTTTATCCTTCCATTTGATCAAGTACTGATAGTACTCCTATCCTCTGGTCTTCCTAAATGGTCTTTTATCCAATACCTTTTCTAGTTGCAATGGTTGTGCTGGTGGTAGTTGTTCTTTCCATTCAATTTGTTCCTTGTCTGCTAACCCTTCTTCTGCTCCATCATCTTCATACTTATACAAATCTGTAACATTAAAAATGGGAGATATTCCAACATCAGGTGGCAATTCAATTTCATAAGCATTTGCAGAAAACTTCCTAAGTATTTTGCATGGCCCAATCCTTTTGAACTTCAACTTATTGTACTGCTTCTTTGGGAATCTCTCCTTTCTCAGGTGTGCCAAAACCAGATCTCCTACTTCAAAATGAACCTCTCTTCTTCTCAAGTCTGCTCTGCTTTTGTATTTGATGTTGCTGCTTTGTAGTTGCTGTTTCTCTTGTTCATGTATGGCCTGGATCTCTGAAGCAAATTCCTCACCATCTGCACTTCTCAGCTCTGCCCTTCCCAGATTTCTTAACTCTGATATTCCCCTAGGGTGCATTCCATAAAAAATGTGGAATGGACTCTATCCTGTGCTCCTGTTTGGTGAGTCATTGTAAGCATATTCTTCCTGGGAAAAAATATGATCCCACTGCTTGGGATGCTCTCCTGCAAGACTTCTCAACAAATTTCCCAGACTCCTATTCACTACCTCAGTTTGTCCATCAGTCTGAGGATGATAAGCTGAGCTGAAACTTATTTTGGTACCAATTTTCTTCCACAATGTCCTCCAAAAGTGCCCCACAAATCTGGTGTCTCTGTCTGAAACAATACTCTTAGGCAACCCATGCACTCTAACAACTTCTTTGAAAAACAAGTTAGCAACATGGGTGGCATCACTAGTTTTGTAGCATGGAATAAAATGTGCCATTTTGGAGAATCTATCCACCACAACAAAGACTACATCATTCCCTCTCTGAGTCTTGGGAAATCCTAGAACAAAATCCATACTCACCATGTCCCAAGGCCTATCTGGAATAGGTAAGGGAGTGTACAATCCTGCATTTTGGCTCCTTCCTTTAGCATACTGATAGATCTTGCAACTCTTCACAAACTTATCTAATTTTTTTCTCATCTTGGGCCAGAAATAAAAGTGACTCAGTTTCTCATAAGTCTTATCAGTACCAAAGTGTCCAGCAAGTCCACCACTATGCTTTTCTTTGATCAAATTTTCTCTCATGGAACATTTTGGTATACATAGTTGGTTCTTTCTGAATAACAAGTATTCCTGCAGAAAAAAATCCAGCCACTGACTTCTATCTGTTAGAATAGGGTTACTACATGCTTCAAATGATTCTTTAAAATCAGGATCTATTTTATACAATTCTTTGAGAAAATCGAATCCTGCAACTTCAAAATTAGTCTCTTGAACAAGCAAATGTCTCCTACTCAAAGCATCAGCTACTTTATTTTCTTGGCCACTTATATGTCTCAAAACAAAATTAAAACTTTGGAGATACTCAACCCATTTAGCATGCTTATGTTTCAACTTGGGCTGCTGTACAATATACTGCAAAGCATGATTGTCAGAATATAATACAAATTCCCTGGACATCAAATAATGTCTCCACTTCTTTAGTGCTTGAACAATTGCATAGAACTCCTTCTCATAAGAGGAATACTTTCTCCTGGTGTCATTCAACTTCTCACTAAAATAGGCTACAGGCCTATCATACTGACTCAAAACAGCTCCAATGGCCTCTCCACTGGCATCACATTTTACTTGAAATGGTTTGGTGAAATCAGGCAGAATTAAAACAGGCTTCTCTGTTATCTTTTGCTTCAAAACTTTAAAATTTTTCTCTGCTTCAGCAGTCCACTTAAATGGCCGTTTTCTCTTCTTTATGGTCTCAATTATTGGTGCATTAATCTTACTGAAGTTTCTTACAAACTTTCTGTAAAAACTAGCAAGTCCCCTGAAACTTCTTACCTCAAAAACATTCCTGGGTGAAGGCCACTCCAAAATTGCCTTAACCTTTTCTGGGTCCATCTTCAATCCTTCTGCAGAAACAAAGAAACCCAGATACACCAACTTTTCCTTCATGAATGAACATTTCTTCAAATTTATCAGCAGCTTCTCCTGGTGCAGCTTCTTCAAGACATGATTAAGATGCCTTAAATGTTCTTCTCTAGTTCTGCTGAAAACTAATATATCATCCAAATATACTATCACAAATTTACCAATGAACTCTTTCAATACTTCATTCATAAGTCTCATAAAAGTGCTAGGTGCATTTGACAACCCAAAAGGCATTACCATCCATTCATACAACCCTTCATTTGTTTTAAAGGAAGTTTTCCACTCATCACCCTCTCTTATCCTAATCTGATGGTATCCACTCTTCAAATCTATCTTTGAGAAATATTTAGCACCACTCAAACAATCCATTAAATCCTCAATTTTGGGCAAAGGGAATCTGTACCTGATTGTGATCTTATTAATTGCTCTGGCATCAGTACACATCCTCCAGCCTCCATCCTTCTTTGGGCTCAAAACTGCTGGTACTGCACATGGACTCAGACTTTCTCTGATCAGTCCTTTGTCCACCAATTCCTGTACTTGTTTCCTGATTTCTTCATTTTCCTTGGGAGTCATTTTGTAGGCTACCTTATTTGGCAGATTTGAACCGGGGATAAAATCTATCTGATGGCTGATCTTTCTCACAAGTGGCAGCTCATCAGGTAAATCATCCACAACAATGTCACAGTAATTATCTAACATCTCTTGGATTTCTATTGGAAAATCAGAAATATTTGTAGAAGTAAGAACTACTTTTGGTTTGCAAACTAAAGCAAAGCTTACCTCTTCTTCTTCTATCTGCTGCAGATATTCTTTCCCACTCAGCAACAAGGTCTTTGGATCAATCACTCTGCTGGATGGCTCTCCTTCTTCCATGGGAATCAATATATGATGTACCCCATCCTCGAAGAACTTGTAAGTGTTCTTCTTGCCATCATGCACTGCTGCTCTGTCAAACCGCCAAGGTCTACCCAACAGTATATGACACACATCCATGGGCATTACATCACACAAAAATTTGTCCTTGTATTTGCCCATTTACACCTCTATTTCACACTATTCTTTCACAACCAGTTGGTGCCCTTTATGCAACCAGGACACCTTGTAGGGAGTGGGGTGCTCCCTAGTCTTCAGCTTCAGTTTTTCTATCACCTCAGTGGAAACCAAATTGTCTGTGCTGCCACTATCAATGATTAGATGGCAACATTTCCCTTGGACTTTGCATATGCTCCTAAAAAAACTCTTTTTTTGTGCAGGTTCAGTGACTTCTTTGGTTTGTTTCAACAGAAATTTATTAACCACAAAGGACTCTCCCCTCTCTGGAAGAAATGTTTCTTCAATTTCTGCTTCTTCTTCAACCTGGGCAACAACAACATTTCTTGGACCAGCACCCACATTCTCTGGACACTCATAGTGCTTATGTCCCACTCCTCGACATCTATAACACCTCAGCTCTCTGCCTCTGCCTCCTCTTCCTCTTCCTCTGTAAGAACCCCTTCTTCCCCTTGCATCATCCTCTGTAGATGCATTTTGAGGTGAGCTACTGTCAGCTCCATCCTTGGGTGTAGGATTTCCTCTACCACCCTGACTTCTCTTCCCACGGAAAGTACCTCTCTTCTTGGCAGACTGTTTCCTCAGGAGTTTCTCCTCTGCTTTCAAGGCCATCTGATAGGCCTCTTCCACTATATTAGGAGACAGAAGACCAATCTCATCTTGGACTTCCATTCTGAGACCATTCACATATCTGGCAGTCTTCTCTGGTGTATCTTGGAATTGCCCAGCTCTTATGATCACTCTGTAGAATTCTTCTGTGCATTCTTTTACTGTCAGCAACCTCTATCTCAGGTTCTGCATTTGTCTATATAATGTCAGCTGATAATCACTGGGTAAGAGTTTACCTTTTAGTTTAGCCATCATTCTGGTCCAGCTCTTGATAGGTTGCTTGCCAACTCTCCTCCTTTCTGCCTGCACTCCATCCCACCAAAGTGCAGCATGTCCCTTCAACTTTGTCACTGCAAACTTGACCTTCTTGTCCTCACTTATTTCTTCATAATCGAAGCACTTGTTCAATTCATTTATCTAGTCCACCAGCTCCTCTGGATTCAATCCTCCTGCATAACTTGACACCTCAATTATGGGCTTGACTGCAGACCCCAGAACAGTTCTCAGGAGCCTCATGTCAGGAGGAATTTCAACATTTTCTTCAGCTTCTTCCCTTTCAGGTTCGCTGATGTCTTCAGGATCTCTGGTCTATCTTCGTTCCATGGCATCTAGTCTGGCCTCGACCCTCTGCAACATTCCCAACACCTCAGCGTTGGCAACAGGTCTTCTCCTGCCAGCACCTCTAGCAATTCGGATTTCCATGTCAACAAAACAACGTCAACCTGCCTCTGATACCACAAATGACGCAGTCACTCCGCTGAAAGTCAAACTCCCCCCTTATTCGATGCCCTTGTTCTTTGTCTCCCCATGGTTCCCTTTTATTCTTCGGCAATGTTATTCATCAATTTTGGGAAAATTGATAAATAAACATAATTGGTAGCTTTTATAATATTATATTATAGTCCCGGCTTATATATATATTCCACTGTATATTCACTCTATAATAAACTTTCACTCTTTTTAATGTATTATTATTATGAGCCGACGGAATAATATATCAATGATTTATAACAATAACCTTTGTAATAATATGTGGGTCCAACCACCTTAGCCTAGCGAACAAATCAACAACGGCGTCGTACCTTGGTTAATTATCGTGCATCTCCGTCACGCGAGGGCCATCCGATGGCCTGCTCTGAGCTCAATGGCCTGTATAGATTCTGCTGCGTGTCCCACGATAGTCCTTTAACGTGCGAAATGGTGGTTTTGTGGGACGTCCCATCCACCACGTGTCTTCCTCTCAGTGGAATCGCTCCACGACCCAGCAATACCGCCTTCGTGCCAAAGGTGGTGCGGAATGGGGGCAATCCACCGTTGTAATTCCACTCTGGTTTTTTACAGTACTTGCCTCGTTTAATGTATCAGTTTGTGCTATATTTGGCTATTCTCCGCATGTTAACTGGTTTAATTCTTTGGTGGAGGAATTTAGTTACAAATAGACAGGTTATCTCGCGTTAGTGGGAATTCCACCCATGAACAAAGTCCACGACGCATGCACTGTGATTGGGATTTAATACACAAAGACCATTCGAACCATTAAGAGACACAGTACACAGAGGGAGGGAACTGTATGGTAGTATTATATACGCACAGGCTACAATCGCTTCACGATTAAACAAATTTACTCAGAAATACCAATTCGAGACAAATTGATAATCAAATGGGAACAGAATTCACTCAGTCGGAAGAAATTTCACAACAAAGAATTTATTGTAGAAACCTTTCTTCTATCCTCTCTCTCCCTTCTTACATCGGAAGCATACATTTATATACAAAATCTCATGACTCTTCGGTTCCTCTGTGAGGACCGTTCTAGAATTCAACAGTCTAATTAGAACAATTTGACTAACTGGACTCTGATATCTAGACTAACTGGCTATTCAACTTCTACGACTCCAACTGAAATAATAATACAATCAGCTAAGGTGAAGACACCTAGCTGTAGCAATTTGACTGTTTTTCAACCCTCCTAGCCACAACATGTGGGCAAAACTCCTACATTGCTGGCTAGTGCCTAATGCTCCTGCATCATAAAGTCATTGATAGGTTTGGTAAACTATATCCTCGGATCTTATGGATATCCACTATTACTCAATGAGGGACTTCTTATTCTTCATAAGGGTATAAACACAGCTAGGAAAAGAAAAAGAGTAAGTTATACACTTGTTGTTTGAAATCATTGAAAATTACGAGTTTTTAACAATGACTCATACAATCCTCAAACCCTTCTCCTCTCCTGATTTCTAGGGGATTTCATAATTGAAGAAAAAAATTTCAAGAAATTATGTTTACCTTGAGAAAGTGATGTTGATCCGGTAATTAAACTGTGGTAAAAATATTTGCTGACCGGTGCTTGTAGAAAAAATGAGACAGGAAATCGATGTCCTTAACGAATGTTTGAATAGAATGTGGTGGCACAACATCAAACACTGCATGGAGGTGTTGAAAGGCCTACGGAGGTTCCATGTGACCTTCCTCTACTAGATAGTATATTTCTTGGACCCCTTGGTCTGCAACAACAACAAGGGTAGATTGCAGGCAACGAAACAGAGCATCGTCCCCTCCCAATACTTCAAACCAAGGTGAGGGGGCACTCTCTTCAGCTTATTGAACACCACCATCATTGAAAATATTTGAATTTCCCTCTTGAGCTTATGGAATGCTGCCATCACTCCAAATATTTTAATTTCACACTACCATCACTGCAAATATTTTTGTTTCCCTCTTCAGCTTATCGAACACCGCCATCACTGCAAGTCTTTGCACTGCACTCTTGAGCTTATCGAACACCACCATCACTACAAATATTTGCATTTCCGGTTGAGGTGCATCAAGCTTTCCATGAGCAAGACATAAGAAAATGATGAGTAGAGAAAGAGTATCAAAATCCCTGCCAACAACTTGGCGAAGGAAGAAAAGTAGCGGGAAATAACAAGAAATTATATTGTAATAGGTCAATTTTAGATTTTAGAATTGCGAGAAATTAGTTTTTAATATGTGGTAATTTTTATGAGGCAATTTCTATAGGAACTTATGTTCTCCCCATATTTGTTATTTTTTTTTATAAATTATATTGTAATAGGGTAATCTTAAATTTTAGAAGTGCCAGAAATCAGATTTTGATAGGTAGTAATTTTTATGAGGCAATTCTTATAGGAATTTATATTTTCCCCTTTTAGATAAGTTTTTTTTTTGGAGCAAAAGGTGAGGTTGGATGACATATATATTATATCTAATGATGCTGAAGGTTCACGAGTGATAATGTTGGCGTAAGGCTATCAATAAAAATTATAGAAGACCTCCCTTATATAGGAAAGTATGTTTATATAAAGAGGGCAATGGGACATGAGGTTTACACATAATGGAAATATCTACTAACCCTTAAGGAGGTAGAAAATATCCTCTATTTTATGAATATTGTTAGCAATAAACCCAAGTAGTTGTAGGTAGCTCATTATTTTTAGGGAACTTCACACAGAGCTCAAAATACCCTATTAGAAGCTAACCATATTTTAGAAGATATCCACATGTGTTGCTAAGAGAGACAAAGGATAAAATTTGAATAAGGGAGATAAGGGGTACAATAAGATCGATGTGTAGAACCTACTCAAATCACCAAGTATATACCTAAACTATCAAGATGACACACTTCTCTGAGTAAAATTATGAAACACCATGGAACAACTCAACCTAGAACATATAGCCCAAGCATCAAGACTTACAATACAATGCTTAAGTGATCACAATAAAAATAATACACATTGGAGATATCATATAGACATGGATCATACATATCACATCGAGACCTAAAGATGCCTCATAATCAATTTAAAATGACTAGCATAAATCTGGAGTGACACTATTAAAAAGGACTAGCATAAATTACTAATTCATATACGTGTTGCACCAGTTACTTGGTCATATTTTTATTATTTGACTATAGTGTTCATTTTTGTTAATCATTTTTAATTTTGTCACTTATTGTAGTCATATATTTTAGTTTTGGACTAAATTAGTCATTTAAGTTAGCCACTTATTACCGAGTCGTATATTTTATCCCTAGACTAAAATAGTTATTTAAGTTAGTCGCTTTTAGTTTAGTCACTTATTATCGAGTTGTATATTTTATCCCTAAACTAAATTAGTCATTTAAGTTAGTCATTTTTAGTTTGGTCACTTAAAATTGCTCAAATTTAGTAGTAATTCACTTGAAATAATTGTGGTGACTAGCTTTTTTAGTCACCTAGTCATTAATTTCACCATTTTCTACTAGTGAATGAGGTCCCTCTTGTTAGCACTTGATCTAGACCCCAGGATCAAAAGGGAAAAACAGGGTAACAATTAAACCACGCTCAGCCTTGTAGCTAGCCCTACAAGGACAGGAGAGGGATCTCTCCGTAAATATAGATATTCAATAAAACACAATAATGATCTGATATTAAGCTAGGTATAATGATAGGAAAGAATTTTGATAAAATGAACGAATTTCAGGGATGTGTGGGACAAAAGGGACAGTTGAAACTGGGGATTAAATCAGGACACAGGGTATTTCATGGGGAAAGATAGGCAGGAAACTTTAGCAATTAAAGTTAAATAAGGATGGGATGGAAAGAATGGTGAGGAGCTGAAAAGGGCACAATAAATGGATCCCTTTCAAACAGAAGAAAAACACAGAGTATGAATGATTTCCCAAGGCAGGGAATAAAAATGGATCCTACCTTTCTATCTTGAAAGCATTCAAAATAAATGTTTATGGATGAATGGAACACATATCAATTTACATATGAAACAAAGGAGAGAGACAAATGCTAAATCTCATACCACATGAATCCCACAAATTAGAGCTGCATCTCTTATTAATCCCTGTCAAACTATACAATGGAGCGCAAAATTTTCTTCCACACTATTCCCCTACTACTGAATTATAGACCTCAGACCTTTACAAATGATTTACAATTACATTAAATACACTGAAATGTGGGAACAAAGATCCATGAAAAGAGGGAGTTGTTTAACAAATCAGAACTAAAATCTGAATATGGCAAAGAGAACCAACGTTTTGCCTCTAAAATCAAGGAACATTAATACATTTTAAACTCTTTGAGAATTCGCTGAAGGAAAAATAGGTAATCCGATCCTATTTTCCTGCTGCTGTTGATATCTCTATTTTATTTTAAGCTCTTCGGCTAACTGACTGTCGCTTTGCTTTCTGTTTAACTAAAACCAACTTTTTAATAAAAATACCTTTGAAATGAAACTTTACATTTAGTGAAGGGAAATAATTCATTGAATGGGAAAAAGGGAAGGGAAAGAGGCGGGACCCGCATTATAATCGCAATCGGGATTGGGAGGATCGGGGAGGTGTATCGCATAACTGAATAGAATATTTTCGATGCGATGGGAATGCAATAAGGGGGAGGCCTTTGATAAAATGAAATTAATTACAATTTGATTTTTACAAAGGGAAATGGCCTTTTTTATAATAAATGGGCAGAGGATTTATGGTGGGCCCGAGGGTCAATGGGAATCGGAGGTAGAAGGGGAGTGGAGTGCAACATAGGTGAAACTTCGATGCCGATTGCCCGATTGGATGTGAGCCTTTGGATCGGCGGGGGAAGATCGACGGTTGGGGAATGATCGGAGGGTTTTCCATCAGTGTTATATAATTGGGAGCGCTCAATCGGGGGAGCGGATCAGGAGTCAATTACATCAGAAGAAAGGTATTTGCGATGCGATCGGAGGAGGGGATGCGATAAATCGCATCGGAGTTTTGTAGTGGGGAGGGTTCAATCGGTGTTGGGCTTTAAATGATGTGATGTGATCGAAGGTAGGCTATCAGACGTCAGAATCGCATCAGAGTTTTTGCGATTGGCCAATCGTAAGCATCGTTCAAATATTGCGATTTGCGATGGGATGGTCGGCAGGGTTTTATAATAAAACCTTTGAATTTTATATTATAATGTATGGTGGGGAAGTGGTTTGGGAACGACGGGGGGAATATATATATGAACCTTTGAAATTTTTATCATAAGGTTTTCAACGGGGGATGGAGGGGAAGTGGTTTTAGAATAGGATTAATGTATTAATGTGATTTTTTCCATCGAAAGGGGAAAATGGATTTTCTAAGTAAAATATTAAACTTTAAACATAAAGTTTTAAAGGAGAAAATGGGAAATAGGGATTATTTGAAGATATAGGGAGTTTTACTTCACTTGAGAATAAATTTCAATCCAGAATTCAGTTTTGAGAGTGCAGTGTACCTTTGGAAAGCTCTTTCCGGGCTCTTTCTAATGGATTTGCTTGGAAGATGATTTGGCATTGAACAAGCTGTGGAAAACTTCTCTGAAGCCAGGATGATGACTTTGTAGAGAGAACATCTTATGAATTGTGACTTATTACATATGATGATATAAAATTACATAATGAATAATAATAAAGGCAAAATATCATGTTTTCATCTAAAAACATGGTTTTGAGGTGAAAATTACATCAAAATGGATAGAATATATCTTTGATCTTCCAAGTGTTGTGACTTTGAGTTTATTGACTTCCTCATGACCTTGCTGACATTTATTAGCATTTGACTCATTAATTTGACCATGGTGAGACCCTAGAAACTAATGAGACCCATCCTATGACCTACTGGAATGATTTTGAGAATCAAAGTGACTAATGACTGAAGACCATAGAGAAGAGAATCAACAAGTACCTCATGAGGAAAAACTGATGAAAAAATTACTACCATCAATGAATCCATGACCTAGAAGAATGGTGAAATTTATTAGTATGGGACTCCTAATATGCAAATGCAAAAGAGAAATTTTGATCACTGATGGCAGTATGACTAGACTGACACTAACACCTCTTAATTCTTGTTTCTTTGCAATATGATATAAGTTATTTTGAAGTGTATTCACCTCCATGATCATATCACAGAGTTTTTATGTTTATTTCAGTAAGGGTATAAACTTCGGATCTAAACTCCTTGCACTTCTCAAATACTTCATCCTTTATCTTGATAAGAATGAACTATGTCTTTCTAGAGTGATCACCGATTAAGGTTACATAATATTGGTGGCCTCCAAGGGATTTGTTAGACATGGGCCCACATACATCAGAATGAATGAGGTATAATATCTCATTAGACCTTTTATCTCTACTTTGAGATGTTTTCTTAGTCTTATTTCCAAAATCACATTTGTTACATACTCCTTCATGGTCCTCCTTGATGTTGGGGATGCCCTTCACCATTTAACTTAGAGAGGGTATTAGTGTGTAGTGAATATGTCCATATATTCTATGCAAAAGTTCGATGGGACTAATTTCCATATGAATAAGGGCTTGAGGAGATGGAGCTATAACTCGATATAATCTTCCTTCATGAATCCCAATAACCATTTCCTTTTCAAAACTAGAATATTTTCCCCAAACCAAAACTTTACCATCTAAAAAAGAAACTCTCTCTCCTTTATCTTCTAAATAAGAAATGGAAGTAAATTATTTTTCAAAATTGATACATGGAGGAGTTTTTTGAGGTGTAGCTTTTCTCCACTTTCTAGCTTCAAGGATGTAGATCCAAGGCCCTTGAATACATACTTGTTGATGTCTCCAAGGTCCACTGCATGTGATGATGATCCTTTTGATAGAGTATGAAGTTGTCCACTTTCTCCTGTCATATGTCTTGAGGACCCATTATCAATAATCTATGCATTTTCATCATCAAGTGTACCTATAAATGCATCCAATAATCCTCCACTCTTGACTCTCCTAGATATATTGTAGATGACCCTTCCAACCAAGCTTCCTGCAATTTTCATGATATTTCTTTTCAAATAACTTCCCATTGAGAGAGTGATATTTTCTTCCAAGATTTATTTTCCTTCCTTCAAATGATATCCAATAAAGTGATCTTCAAATAGTCCTTCTTTCACCTTATCTCTTATACCATGTTGAGAAATCACTACATGTATATATTAGGGTTTAATTCCTCTTTTCTTGATAATTAATTGTGATTTATGTTGGCTAATTTCACTTCTTTATTATGTTAACTTCCATCAAGTAATTACCATATTAAATTTATGATATCACGAGAACAAAGAACACAAGATATAGGCACTCAACTAGGGAAAAAAGTTATCTAAGGGAAACCCCAGTCCGAATCTTCCATTAGTAGTTTCAAATCAATATGAGATAACACAAGACCCTTTTGACCTAGATGTCTTATTCCAGAGTATCCAAGTGTCAGCTCCCCAGCTACAACTTCAATCTAGAATTTTGGTCCCCCAGCTACAAAATTTCAAACCTGCAGTTATAATAGTATAAGTGTCCTTAGACACACAAATTTTATTAATAAGGAAAAGAAAATTACATAGAATCTACAAGTTTTTACACACAATCACTCAAAACTATTGTAGGTAGAAAAAATAACTTTAAATAAGCTAACGTCCTAGCCTAATTTTTTTATGGATCACATATTTTATTAACAAGTGTCCATTTAAATTTAATGATCTCATAACAACACCCCTAACTATTTTCCTAAATTAGCTCCTAATAAATGAAACCTTTATAGATCCCATATCTTTTACAACAATTAACTATTCCAAAATGTCTCCAAAATATAATTAAATATCCTAAATAATTGAATATTATATTCTAAATAATCAAAATAAAGTTTATGTATTTTGGATCATCTAACATTCCCCCTTTTGATGCAAATATACATTACAACAGTGTAATATTCCAAAATGGAAAAGACGGGAATATAGAACATCTACAACATTCCAAATAAATCAAAACAAGAATATAGCACTAAAACCTGGAAAATGCCGGAAATATGATGCAAATGGAAATTATATTAAGACATCATAACCACGATTATAAATAGTTGAGTCATATAAATTTTTTTTTTCTGAGTAATTTTAATCTATTAATATACAAAAAAGGTTACAAGGAGGCCGAAGCCTAAAAAATTCTGGCCCAAGAAGGGCATTCTAGTGCAAACATGATATTTTAACAAAATTACAACACACAGTGCCTGTAGACTGATACAGCTTTGATGGACAGAAAGACTTCTAAGCACAGAGAAGCCACCCTTAAAGGGAAAACCGGCCAGAGAGTCCAAATAGCATATAATCCTACATCCTTCAACTTCAGATATGTAAACATAGTTATACAGAAAGAACTGCCGCCCACTGTGGGGAAACCAACATTCAGCAGAACAAAATAGATAAAACCAACTGAACCGAATTATCAAACGCGAGCCAAAACCGAGTCTGGCACAAAGAGCCGACCAAAAACGAACATAGAAAGGAGAAGCCATTAATTACCATGAGAGGAATGAGGCGACTCAACCATCGGGCATGCCAGAGCGTCAGAATCATCCTCGTCCTGCACAGCATCATTGACATTTGTAGTAGCCAGGTTGGAAGAGTGCACCCGAGCCTCGTCGCCCAGAGCAGTGGAGCAGCCATCCTTGAAAGCATTCGCCATCGATTTGAGTCATATAATTATAAACAATAGCAAATATAAATTACACAGTGCTCCAAAGAATATGCATTCAAGACGACAAGAAGTGGCTGAAATACACTAATGAAAACTATCACTGGAAATGTTGTGTTGTTACTGCTGCTGCTACTATTAATATGAACCATGTGTGGGAGGCTATTGGAGTGATAAAAACTATCCGAGATTTTAACCACGAACTCTACTAAAAAAACCAGAAATGGTTTGGCCATATTTTAATTTTAGATTTTCAACCCTTTTTGGGTTGCCAACTGCACCCCTGCAGGCTGACTTACACACTCCTCCTGGGTAACTGTTAAGGTGGGGATGAAATAATTATATAATTTTTGCAATAAAACCCATTCAACTCAGTACATGAAGGGCTGACCCCTTCTCTATATTCTAAAGCTAGAAACTTGAGATCTAGCTCCTCCTTCCTCAGCTCAAGTTGTAGCTGCAAACTGCACAATTGCTAGAATGGACTGCGTTGTGAAGGAGGTTGAATTTGCAGCCTACTGCTGGATGATGAGATAAATCTCACAAATAATAGAAATAATCTAACCAAAGTGAGGGAATTTTCCCTGATCTGAATGGAATTTATTAGTTTTGTTGTGCTAAGTATCAAAACAATAATTAAAATGTGTGCATAAGGTTCTCTTAAGTTTGCAGGTGAAACAAATGGTTTTAACTTAGTTAAATATATTTCTGTGTGAGGTTAAATCATGTAAATTTCTTATAAAACATTGTACAACAATAAATAACAGAGAATTAAACATCACATGTAACAATACTCAGCAAACTTGACGAAGCAGTTCACCCCTCCTGGGCTACATCTGTTGGTCCAACTCCCAATGGCATGTCCCTCATATTATTGCTCAAAAATGGTAAGTACATGTGAAATAAAGCCTCAAATGGCCATGGTCTCTATAAAAAAAAATTCAGAATGATTGAATTAGTCAGGAATGACTATTCATTAGCAGAAAACAGTCAAAGGATGCTCAATACACTGCCCACACCCTGGTGGCCCTAGTGGCTCCTTGATCTTTCCCAAAGATAAACCTGCTGAATATGACCTCTGATGGCTCTGAAACCTTTTCCAATGTGTTTATAATGTCTATAATACCCAAAATTGACTATTTTTTCACCCAAATTGGATGAAAAACAAAGAAGTTATGGCCAAAACCAAAATTTTCCTAGTGTCCCTTAAAAAACTCCACTAAATGTGGAGCAACTCCAGTTAAAGGCGCGAGTTTGGGAAACCTGCCGAAAATGGTGAAACACATCAATTTTGTCGAAACTGTTAATGGTTGTAAATAAATGTTTAAGTGGTAGGATCACATGGGACCCCCACCGGAACCACTAGATTAACCTTGAGTTTATCCATCCGCCTCCCCAACCGTAACATTAACTGTGATGTGTTGTGTTGGCCACATGTCCAGAACTGCCAGCATTAACCGTGACCACTCCCATGGGGTTGAAGGCCTTAAGGCCTGGTTCTATGTGCCGATTATATGGTGTTGGGGCTAGCCCTGAGGGGCTAGCCATTATATTTTTTGTGTCGTTGCAACTTTCAAACACAAATACATTTTGTTCCCCACATAGTGTTAAGAACTGCACGTAGGTAGGTTGGTCGGGCGCCTTTGCACGCATTGTCTAGTCTCGGGTTCAAATCACGTAGACTTAGAAAAAATTTTAAATCTCTAATTCCTCCTCATCCTGGGGCCACGTGGTAGCCTCTAGGAAGGCCACATGGCACCCAATGATTGGCCCAAAACAACTATAAGAAAAATAATAACTTTTTTTTTATAAAATTTTTCATAAAGTCAAAATGATTCAAAGGTCCATTTTTGGAGTTTACTAGGCATTTTAAAACCTTAATAACTTCTGCATTCGACCTCTGTTTTGCGAACTATTCACAGTTTCATAATCGAAGTGACGAGACCTTTCCGATCGTTCAAGTTGTAACCACTTTTGAGCATTTTTGAACTTGGACATGATCTCCTGATCATTCCCTTAGATGATCGCAAGCTAAAATACTTGGAATTTCCTTCCTCCACTGGATCTACCCTGCTGGACTGCAAAATTCCTGATGGAATTCCTACTGCATGGAGGTGTAAAATGATGGTATAATTCTAGATGTCACAATGCTTCTCCTAGAAGATTGAAATGAATGAACAAGGTGAAATGATGAACCCTCCATAGGTTTCCTAGCTAAAATGCTATAAACTACCTTCCTCCTCTCAAACCCTAATACAAGAATGTGTAATTCGTGAAGATGTATAAGAGAGTGGGTGAATGTGGTACCAATGCAGGATGATGAATGTATTCTCAAAATAACCTTCCTAGAGTAGGCACTTGAAGTCCCCCATGGGTAAGGGAGGGATTCCTGCTCGGGATAACCTGTGTGCTAAACAACAAAACAGACTTAGCTAAACAGTTGAAGTATGCAAATAAATTTCAAACGAAAATACAATATCAAATTCCAGACTGATTTTCTTTGCTTCCCTCATCTTCCTTATATGGTTGTGAGCCTTCCCTAGCCTTGGCCCACCTCATAAATGCACTACACATGTGGCCACTAGTCTCCATGAAGATTGCGTTGTCTCTCCATGATATCCATGATCTTTGCATTTACTTTCCACTCCTCCATCATGTCTGCATTTAATGCACCACTTCCTTCATCACTGCATCATTAATGCTATATGATCTTACTTTTATTCCTCCACTATCTCCATCATCTTCGTCATTATTCTCCATAATCTCCACTCTTCCCTCATTAATGAGCTGCTCCACTACTCCATGATGTTTATCTACTATCTACTAACCCACATTCACACAAAAAAAGTATATTTTATTCATCTATGGGGTTTATGGGTCCCTCCACCCGTTTATTTACTTAACTAAGTAAGAAAAGTAAGAACTCTAATATTCCAATTAACTGATGGAACATTAAGAATATTACAGTGCTCCTCGCCAAAATTTTGCTTGTCCTCAAGCAACTAAAAAAGGGAATGCTACAGCAATCCATCTCCCTCCAACTAACATCCTCATATGGAAGGTCTCCCCATCTACTCCAATGTGTAATGAATGCCCAACTCCATAGTTGCCTCTCTAGAATGTCTAGAATGGCTTCGAGTTATATAGCTAGATGCTTCTCCTCATCAATGAACCTCCAAGTGGCAACCATATGTTGTTCCAGAGCCCTCCTCTGCATGATTCATATGGAATTAAGTGGTTCCTCCCCCCAAAGTAAAGTCCCAACTCATGAACTATCTCTCCAACCCTTGCTACATGGAGTAGGATGTACCTCTCCATGCTCCCATCATTGGCCTTGTTGGCCCTGCTTTCTTTAAGCATCATCTCAACACTATGCAAAATAGGAAACAGAAACATATGGGTTGACATGTGAAATATGGAACGATACTCTCTTAATAACAACCACCACAACAATGCCTCTTACTTCCATACCACCCCATCATCATACCAAGTATGGTGGCCATTCTCTCCTAACAGAAGATAATGTAGTAAGGCCTCCTGTTGCCATCCCCCCTCCTCATCATGCAAGGTATGGGAGAATGTCAGCCCGTACTCTCCTAAGAGTAACCAAAGCAACAATGACTCTTGTTGCCACCTCACATCATCATCATGCAAGCCATGTAGAAACAACATACTAATTGACATGTAGAATGTCACATCAACCCAACATAACCAAGCTCCTTGCTGCCACATCATGTGAGTACCATGAAATGTTCCAAACAATAGCATACCCATTGACATAGGATATGTCATGTGATGGCCAAAATCTCTCAAAAGTAGCCAACACAACCATGCCTCCTCCTGCTGCATTGCCTCAGTACGGTGCAAGGCATGGAACATACCAATCTGAAATGTCGGGTGGTAACCATACTCACCCAAGAGAAGGAAGCACAACCATGATTATTGCTACTTTATGTCATAGATCTACAAGTAGCTCACCAACCACTTTCTCATCATCCTCACCCATCCATACAACTGTGGGTGATGACTTTATTATGCTCCAACTTGGTATCCACCCAATGGAGAATACCATCCTCCCCAATCTGATGATATTTTCACTCCATGATATATTGAAGTGCATCCTCCTTGAGGTTACTTCATGAGAAACTTTCATCGATGACCCGGTAGAATCCATAAGATTCTAAATATGTTGTAGGTTGAAACTTCTCTTTGAGCTTTAGCCTGTGAGATGCTCATCAAGAAGGCTCCATCCTGATAATAGAAAATTCCATCCATCATAACATGTCTACCAACTATCATCTATCCATCCAATGCTTTATGAGTGAAGCATTCATCAGAATGCTCCAAGAATATTTGGGCCCCCAATTCATCATTTCTCCTAAGTGACAGCTTTGTTGATCTACATGATGGTGCATTTGTTGTCTCATGATTATGCACAATGATGAACTCATAGACCAACATTGTACCGATTAGGAATATCCTCATCCGATCTTCCTAAACTCCATTCTTCAACACAAAGTGTTGTGTGTAGCTCAATACTGAAGAACTAGGATGGCTATACATCTCCTCCTTAAGCAAGCCAAGGTTCCACTGCGCAGTGATAGTTTGCTGCTCCCAATCAACAAGGTGATTTAACCCTTGGTTATGCAATTTCCTTGATGGCATGACCCCACAAATATCAAACTGAGGTGTTGAAATACTATGGGATGGAAATGTTTGCAAACCTTGGATAAGTTGATACTTGGGGATATCTTGTAAGGCTACAAGAGTTCCTCCAACCGGTGCAATGGCTTCTCCAACTGCTGGTGATGGTGATGCCTACTCCTCTACTACTATACCAGCATTCGTATCTGCCTCTTCTTCCTCATGCATCTCCTAAATCATGCATGGGACTCCCAATGTCAAGAGCTCAATACCAACTTGCAAAGATTCAAGTGCTCTTTCTCCTGATGTAAGTACTTTGTAGCTAGTGGTGGTGGTAGTTGCTCCCTTCCCAAAGTGATAGCGCTAAAATTTTCCTTTTGCTTATCATGTACTTCCTTATCAATGTTTGGAAATGTCTCCATGGAAAGTACCTCTGATTTTCTTATGTCGAACTTATTCACTACCCTTTGAGTGAAATCTGCATAAGCAATCACTCTTACATGTCTAATATGGATGAACCACCAATCCTTTGCTTCACCCTTAAGGTGCAACACTGCAATCTCAATAAACTATCTTTTCACTACTAGGTGTAGCTGGAAGAAATCATCTAACTCCTTCATCCAAGCTTTCACTGTGCGTGTGGATGAACCATCAAATGTAGGCAGGAAATAACTATTCTGTATGTGCCCTTTTCTTCTATTACTATTGCGAGGTCTCTTGTTCTCTTTGATATGAAAGAACTGTTGGAGAGTTAGATTCTCCTTGAGTGCTCTATATTGAGATTTGTACTCTGCAACATAATTACTCAGAGTTTCATGCTCTAAGTATCCTCCATATCCATGCCATTCACCTTCCTCTTCAAAGAAAGTGGACATAGTAGATTTGTGTGGAGCTCTTTTCTTTGCCATTTTTTTCTACTGTTGATAGGAAGGGGTTATACCTTCCTCATTCTGAAACCTTCTTGAGGTCTCTTTTTGCCTCTCCCTTCGTATTTTTTTTACCTCCTTGGAGAAATATTGCATAGATTTGAAGAGAAGTGTGGAAAAACTTAATCCCTCTGTCATTATATATCTCTACTTTCTGCTTCTTCTTATGATGTCATAAAATGTATTTTCCACAAGCTGAGCCAAATATCATGCTCTGATACCACTGCAATATTCCAAAATGGAAAATACATTAATTTAGAAAATATACAACATTCCAAATAAAGAAAAACAAGAATATAACACTAAAATATGGAAAATGTCAGAAATATGTTGCAACTGGAAATTATATTAAGACATCATAACCATGAGCAGAAATAGATGAGTCATATCATTATAAAAAAAAATATATATAAAGTACATAGTTCTCGAAAGATGATGCAGTCAAGCCAACAAGAAGTGGCTTAAATACACTAGTGAAAACTAGCACTGGAAATGTTGTGCTTCTACTACTATTGCTGTTGGAAAATACTACTACTGTGAAGAAGAACCATGTGCATGAGGCAGTTGGAGTACTCAAAAATATCCAGGATTTTAACCATGGACTATACTAAAAAAACCGAGAAAAACTAGAAATGGTTTGGCCATATTTTAACTTTGGATTTTCGTCCCTTTTTGGGTTGCCAACTGCACCCCTACTAGATGACTTACGGACTCCTCCTGGGTAACTATTGATATGGGGCTGAAATGATGATATAGCTATTGAAATAGCACCCAATCAGCTCAATACATGAAGGGCTGACCCCTTCTCTAGATTCTAAAGCTAGAAACTTGAGATGTAGCTCCTCCTTCCTCGGCTCAAGTTGCAGCTGCAATCTACACAACTACTGGAATGGACTGTGCTTTCAAGGAGGCTGAAGCTGTAGCCTCCTGCTAGATGATGAGTTAAAGCTCAAAACTAATCTAAATAATCTCACTAAAGTGAGGTAATGGTCCCTCATAGGATTTCAAGCTGAAATACTTGGAACTTCCTTCCTCCATTGGATCTACCCTGCTGGACTGCACAATTCCTGATGGAACTGCTGCTGCATGGAGGTGTAAAACGATGGCCTAATGCCGCATGTCACAATGTTGCTCCTATAATATTGAAATGAATGAAAAAGGTGAAATGATGAACCCTCCATAGGTTTCCTAGCTAAATTGCTATAAACTACCTTCCTCCTCTCAAACCTAAGACATGAATGTGTAATTCCTGAAGCTGTATATGAAAAAGACAGGGGCTAAATGTGGTACCAATGTATGATGATGAATGGATTCTCAAAATAACCTTCCCAGAGTAGGCACTCGAAGTGCCCTATGGGTAAGGGTGGGATTCCTTCTCGGGAACACCCGTGTGCTAAACAACACAGCAGACTTAGCTAAATAGCTAAAGCATGCAAAATAATGTCAAATGAAAATACAATATCAAATTCCAGACTTATTTTATTTTCTGCCCTCATCTTTCTTATATGGTTATGAGCCTTCCCTAGCCTTGTCCCACCTCATAACTGTGTTGCACATGTGGCCACTAGTCTCCATGAAGACTGCACTGTCTCTCCATGATCTCCATGATCTCTACATTTACTTTCCACTCCTCCATCATGTGTGCATTTAATACACCACTTCCTCCATCACGGCATCATTAATGCTCTATGATATTACTTTAATTCCTCCACTATCTCCGTCATCTTCCTCATTATGCTCGATAATCTCCACTCTTCCTTCATTAATGATCTTCTCCACTACTCCATGATGTTTATCTACTATCTACTAACCCACATTCACACAACAAAAGTGGATTTTATTCATATATGTGGTTTATTGGTTCATCCATCCTTTTATTTACTTAACTAAGTAATAAAAGTAAAAACTCTAATAATCCAATTAACTGATGGAAAATTGGGAATATTATAAACAGATACCAAGTTCATCCCTAAACTTAGTAAATTTGATCCTGCCAAGTGGTTTTCTAAAAATATAGGAAATCTGATATTTTGAAGGACAGTATATCATCTTGATGACATCCTTTACAATGAGTGTTTTGACATAATGATAATTTTTATATTTTTAAGGATTATGTGGTGTGATTTTTGAGCTATTGAATTTGGAATCTCCACAGTATGCATTTTTGCGTCTACGTTTTGGGTCTAGATCAAGACCCATCATCAGGACAAATCCTGCCAAAAAGAGAGGAGGTTAGATGCAATAAATATAAACATAATAAGTGCATGAGGAGTGAGCGTGAGTAGTGAGCGTGAGCCGACCAACAATTGTTAGGTAAATGAAATACAACGTTAATTATTATTATATTATTATCCTAAATTAATTTATGTTTTTTAGAATAATGTTTTAAGGTTCATTCTAATTGATTTAATTTAAATTATTAGAATTTAGAAAGTAAATTATATAATAATTAATTATAATTTATAATTATTAGGATTTAGAAAGTAAATATTAATTTTTAAGGAGGATTATGTGAGTAAATTATGGATGGATAATTTAGTATTTTTATTATATTTATAATAAATCACTTGTTCTGTATTAATTAAATTATTAATATTCTAATATTAATATGGAATGTTATAACCATAATATTAGTTTTAAATAATATTAATATTAGAGTTCTTATTCTTATTGGATAAGTAATGTAGGTTATTAAAGGTTGGTTTAATATAAAATTGGTATTATATGTATTTTAAATTGTTAATTTTGATAATAGGGAGGTTTAACCATTATAGATACTTTGTCTTCACATGCTTTGTTTTGGAATGAAAAAATGGATTTTTGGCAAGCTTTATGGTTGACTAATTGTCAATGAATAAAGATGTAGCTTCTACTTGAGGAATGCCCAATTCCTAGAAAACTCTATGCTTCCCATGTTGATTTATAGTCTTCTTCCGCTAAATAAGTGGCCATTGTACCTTGCTTCTTACGGCTCCAAGAAATGACACTTCACCCCATGTTCATCAAATAACCTGAGTTTTATGCCCGATCATCAATACTGCTAACAAAATATGCATCTAAATAACCACCAAGTACAAATTTCTTAGGCTTTTAGTAAAGAAGACCAAAATATTTCATTTCTTGGATATATCTAAGGACTATTTTGGTTGCATTCCAGTGGTTGTCTCGAGGTTCTTGCATAAATCACAAAAGAATATTGAATTCGTAAGATAAATTTGGATGAGTGGTTTTGAGATAGATCAAACTTCCAATCAGCTATCTATAAGTAGTATTTTTCACCATTCTCTCCCCCCCCCCCTTTCAAATTTTGAAAGTTTCAAGTTTTGTTTCATGGGAGTGAGAACGGACTTCCAATCTTGCGTTCAAAATCTCTGAAAAAGTTCAGATGCGTACTTGCTTTGACAAATGAAAATATGGTTTGGATGTTGGAATACTTCAACTCCAAAATAGAAGTGAAGTAATCCCAAATAAATCATTTTAAAAACAACTTGCAACTCCTTCTTTCCTACAAAATATGATCATTATTATTTCTAGTAATGATCAAATCATCCACATACATAACAAGAATCACTAGATTTTTTCCTTGCTGACATAAATATAAAGTATCATTAGAGTCACTTGGCTTAAATCTAAATTTGTGAAGGTACTCGACCATTTTGGCATACCAAACTCACGGAGCTTATTTCAATCTGTATAAATCCTTGATCAGTTTCCACACTTTATGTTCCCACCCTTCATTCTCAAAACCTGGAGGTTGTCTCATATATAATTCTACCTGTAAATATCCATTGAGGAAAGCACTTTTAACATCCATCAGATGAAATTTATAGCATTTTTGAGCTATTAATGCAAGCGTTAATTGGATGGTGTTCCATTTTATTGTAGGGAAAATGTTTCCTTGTAGTTGATGCCTTCCTATTGTGAAAAAACGTTAGCAAAAAGTCTTTCTTTGTACTTGTAAATTTCTCTATGTTTCTTATAATTAATTCTGTAAACCCATTTTCATCTGATAGGTTTCACATTTTGAGGACAATTAACAAGTTTCCAAGTATTATTTTCCATTACTGCCTCGTATTCTTCAATCATTGCCTTTTACCATTATTTATGTTTTACTACCTCTTTGTATGTGGAGGTCTCATTAAAATCATTTCTTATCAAGTAAAATTTTCTTCATTTCTATGTGAACCCAATGTTCATGTTTTTTCTTGCTCATTTGGCCGACATCCTTCAAAATTGAACGACCCGTTTAGGCAGTGATGTTCACTTGTTTGTGGATCTGAATCATCACCATCATTATAAAGTGGGTTTATATAAAAAAATGTTCTTTTATCAATTGAAGGTTTGTGGGCTGGAGATTCACTATCAAATGAACCACTGCTAGGAGATTCATAGGAACTTCCATAAGATCCAGATGGTTTAGATGAAGTAGGTGAGTTGGATGAACCATTTCCGGATGAAGGTAATTCAATATCATACCAAAGTTGTGTACTTGGTTGATTTTTCATTTTTATTCTCATTTTATCTCCCTCAGTTTCTAATTATTGTATAATATTTTCAATCTCTACGGAAATATTTCTCTATATTTTATCAAAAATCACATCCTAGCTGACAATAAACTTGTCGTTTGACAGAAGACGATATCCCTTCTTTTCTTCAGAATACCCAATCATTGTACACTTCAAGATTTGTGAATCTAGATTAGTTTGTTTTTATTTTAGAACTAAGGGATAATATACTCAAGAAAAAACTCTAAGATGTTTGACTCAAGGTTTGAAACAATCCATGCTTCATATGGTGTAATTCCATCCAAATAAGTAGTACAAGACTTGTTCCTTAATTATATTGTTGTAGGTATTTCTTCTGCCCAATATATAGGACTTAAATTTTTTAAAGTTAGCATGGATCTTGCCATCGCTAACAAAGTATGATTCATTCTCTCCACAAATCCATTTTTTTGTGGAGTGTAAACATTTTTATGTTGTATTTTGATACCATTTTCTTTGCAATAAGTTTGGAATTTATTGGAAGTGAATTTTCCTCCATTATATGTCCTAAGAGTTCCAATATTATATTTTATTTCATTCTCAACAATATGGAAAAAAGTTTTAAAATTTTCAACTGCTTCTGACCTTTTCTTCAAAAATAAACCAAATTCATTCTACTAAAATCATCAATGAAGAATAAAATTATTTGCAACCTCCTAGATAAGTTTGTAGAGGTCCACAAATGTCAATGCGAACCAAATGCAAATTTATAATTGCATGCCATGAAAATTTTGCAAAAAGTATCTCAAATTTGTTTCCCATAAATGCAAGCTTCACATTTTCCATTTTATTTTTTAAAAGTTGGAAGTCTTTTAACCATTCCCTGATTTTTAAGTTGAGAGAGACTTTCAAAGCTTAAATGCCCATATCTAAATGCCACAACCTTATTGGTGAAATATTTGTACTTCTTGCACCTACAAAATCAAAATTTTGTGGAATGACTATTCCTTTCATCCTTAGAAGTTTTCCATCTTCATATCCTATCATAATTGTCTTCATATTTTGTTTGATTGAGTTTATTTTTACTGAACCATCCTCCATAACAACTTAATATCCTGCTTGTCGAATCATGACTAAAGGCAAAGAATTATACTGCTAAGTTAATGTTTCTCCAATGCGAGGAAGAGAAAATTTTAATACACCTTTTCCAAAAGGAGTGTGTCTTTTATAATCTACAATAAAGATTGAATTGAGATGACATTGTTGAAAATTCCAAAATAAGTCACGTCAAAAAGTTATGCATTTTTTTACCCCTATATATAAAATCCAAACATCTTCATAATCACTTCAAAGGTATGTGGAGACCTGTAAAGTTGTTGATTATGAACTTTTATGTGTAGTAAGACATATTCTGAGCCATCATCTTCTTGATCATTAGAAAATTGGGCCATGTGTTGGTGAAACATTGGAATTTTGTCAATAGAAATTCGACAATATTCAAAATAATGATCAACTTTTCTACACAATCCACAAATAATTTGACTGAAATATCTGCCTCTTCCTAGAACCTATCCTCTTCCTCTACTTTGTCCTCTGCCTTGAATGTTGCCTCTTCCAGAACGATTTCCTCTACTGAATTTTTTCCCTCTTTTTTGATTTCTACCATGACCTTGTCCTCTATGTGATCCTTGATTTTGATGGATGTGCCCTCTTACTCTACCTCCATAATTATCACTTCAAGATTTACTAGTGCTAGCTTCCGTGAAGAACACATCTTCCCCAATTTTTTTCTTCTTCCCAAAATTTTTGTCGTGTTGAGCTAGCATTTCACTTAATTCATAAGATTTTAACTTCTCTATCTTTCCAGTTACTTGCAAATTTTCCAAGAAATGAGTATATGAATAAGGAAAATCAAAAATCAAAATTGTAATCATAAAACTATCATCCACTACTGGAAATCCAACGTTTACTACTTCCTGTTGAATGTTCTTAAGTCGGGAAATATTTCAAGTACATCCCCTCCTTCAGTCAATTTTTTTTGGAGAAACTTCAATTGAATATCAACTTTCTTAGATTCAAGTTGTGTATCAAACAAATATTTAAATGTTCTCAAAGCACACCATGCATCAGAAGCATTTTCAATATGAACATACATTTCATCATTAACTGAAGATTTGATTAATGTTAATGCTTTGGTATTTTTTATAGACTCACATTTAGCTAGTAAAGATGCATTTATTGGTTTATTTATTTTAACGTCACTATCACATACATCTCTCCAAAGTTCAATTTAAATCAAAGTTCTTTCTATGAGCATTTTCCATGTATTTTATGTCTTTGAGCCTTCAAGTTTTCCATAATCAGAAAATAAGTTTACCAACTTGGACATTGTAAAATTAGATGTATGCACCAAGATGCATCATGTGCCCGAAAAATAAGATGAGCAACACACCATACACAACACCGCATACAAAAAACTATTTATTAAGGCTTCACCTTGACCGTCGTATAGTTGTTAGAGGAGAAAAGTTACTGACATTTGCACTTTTCTCTAGTCAAATTCCCTCAAATTTTACAATGAAACTTTTGACATTCGACTATTCACAATGCTCTTGTTACAATTCGACTATTCGACTATTCGACTATTCGACATTCGACTATCGCACTTTGAGTTACAATTTTATCACCAAAAAAAAAATACGCCTTATTACTCCAAATTTACAAATTAAAAAATTACCCCTTATCACACAAAAATTACAAATTAAAGCATATCAATTGTTTGGAAAATGAGATCATGAAAGGTAAATATTACATACTAAATTTTCATCTATGGTCCACATGGAATTCTAGCATCGGTCATAAAATATCAGTCAAATTCTTCATAGCAGGCAGACGTCTCATGATCGATTCTTGAAAGAAACACATAAGTCAATTATACCAAGAGGCAAGAAATGGATACAAGTGTGATCTTAGGCATGGGAAACCCCTTGTACAGGTTTTTCGTTCTATTAATTCAATATCAGTGAAATACTTTCCAAAGTCTGTTCATGATGCACAAAAGCATAACCTTGTTTTCCGAAAGAATTTTCTAGTTGATAAAATCCTGCACACAACATATTTGAGGTCATCCTACTAGTGCATACGTAAAAGAGATTGAAGTGTTTCCTTCAATGTCACTCCTACTACAATAATCTGGACTGATTATGTTCTACACAATGGTACCTTGCTCCTCAACTTTGCAGGCTTCGATCTTGGGGTTGTATGCAGTGTTGTCAATCTCGTCCATGCTCTCGAACTTGAGACCTTCCGTATAGAACTGGAGCGCCTATCTATGTTTTGGAGACCCCACGATCCACTAAGAATTCTTCAATCCGGAGGCTGAGGAAAACAAAATTTACAGAAACCAACGATTGGAACCCAAAATTTAGTGAAGTAATGGAAGTAATTTAGTGAACCCAAAAATTATATCACACTTTGTTGAGCAACCGCACTTCACACACATATTTTACAACCACACAAAAGTCAACACCACCTCCTTGTCACATTGGAAGCACTCCAATGGTTCCTTTAAGTGCTCACTATAAGGATGGATAAAAAACACACTTCAAAAAAATATATTCACCCTCCTTAAAGGGGTAATTAAAATAAATATTGATAAATTTCTAGATTTTTTAAGAAGATCTGAAATCAAATTTCCTTTCCTTTAATAAAAATCTAAACAAATTGCACACCCATTAATCGCTTGGTGGATTTTTCCAAAATCCTGTAGAGCTGAAATCTCCTTCTTCACACCATCTACTTCATTGAAGCTTTGATACCACAATAATAGTAGAAGTGTCCTCAGACACACAAATTTTACACACAATCACTCCACACTCTTACAAGCAAAGAAATTAGATTTAAATAAGCTAATTTCCTAACCTAATTTTTTTATGGATCACTTATTTTATTAACAAGTGTCTATTTACATTTAATGCTCTCATAAAAACACCCCTAACTATTTTCCTCAATTAGTTCCTAAGACACCTTTCTATATGCCATATCCTTTAGAACAACTAATTATTATAAAATGTCTCCCAAATCTAATTAAATATTCTAAATAATTGAATATTATATTATAAAAAAATAAATTAAAGTTTATGTATTTTGGATCATCTAACAAGTTACTTCAGAATTTTGACCCCCAGCTACTTGTTTAGAAACCCTAGAAGACTTCACACGTGTGAGAGATAGATGCCCAAATTTTTGATTTTTTTTTTTCCTCAATTAGGTCTTCTTTCTTCTATAATCCTCTATCTTCTTTGTCCTATTTCTCTTGTAGATCTAACTTGTGAGTGTGTGCTTCAAAATGAGTCAATCTCCCTCTATTTTTACCAATTCTGTTGGGTCAAATTCCCCCTTTCTGGGCCAACTTGATAAGGAGGTGAAAAATGACACTTTTGACTCAAAAAAAAAAATCTTTACATGATACAAATGCCCAAGAAGGGTCTAATAAAAGTGACAAATACCCTTTTGACTCATGAAAAAACCTATAAGCCTTCAATGTGGCCTGTGACCTATTAACGATTGACCTAAGCATGAAACCCATGCTCTAATAAGTCAATTTATTTTACAATAAAAAAATTCATTCTTTTCACAAATACAAGACATTATGACTCAAATACAATTATGAAGATCAACACTAGTTACATTATTAAACATTATTGCCAATATTAATAATCTATGCAAAATATATTTCTCTCACATTATGTATAATTAAGATTATAAATGGATGATGAGGGTTACCGTTGCATATATAGGTTTTTACTTGAGTAATTATTATCTCTATTATTTATGATTATTTTGGCCACAATTATAGATAGATAAATAGATAGATAGATAGATAGATTGATAGATAGATAGATAAATAGATGCATTTATTATAGAAAGAAAGCATATATAGGAAAATTACAAATAACTAATATCTTACGTTGAAATTATTAGTGAGAAGTTCTGCTAATGTTTTTAATATTTTCACTAAAAATTTATTTGACACTAATAACTTGTGTGTGTATTAGATTATCAACGATGACATTGTTTATTTTATGTTTCCATTATAGACTAGTGTAACATAGTATCATTCTCCCCATATTATTGTTTCCAAGTGTGAATATATGAATTTTAGATTAGGTTTTTTCATTTTATTAAACACATCCATTTATTTTCTTAAAATGTTTCTAAACAAAGATCAAAAGTGCACATTTTAACAAAAATACCAATATGGATTAGTAGGGAATGAAATGAAGGCATAAATATAAATGAAAATATACAAAGAGATATTCCATATATCACAATAATATAAAGTCAAACTCTATAAATGAATGAAATAAAAAATCATTGTAAAATGAAAAAAAATACATACAAGTTAGAATGGTGGTAGTTTATATGTAAAGGGAGATGTGTTGACTACATGCATTCAAAATAAAACATTAACAGAGTAAAAAAACCCAATTTTACCATAAATTATGAATTTGTAAGAAGTATAGTGCATAAATATCCAAAATGCTAACCCTAGGCAATAATGTGGAAAAATAAATCTAGGCCCCTAATAGGCTAGTTGATACATAAAAGTCTTGGGGGTGAAAAATTTGCATGCAAACTCATGTTTTTCTTAAACTATCAAAAATATTAATCCATTTTCTATGTGTTTGTAAAATCAGACAATTCAATTTCATTTCATATGTCCACTGCCAAAAATGTAAGTAAAATGCTAGAAAGAAGCATCAGAATTTTGGGCCTTGAAAAACTATAATAAAATTGTAAGATGTGGAACCATTCTAAGTTAGTGGAATAATGTGTTGAAAATAAATGCTTACCTATATTAGTTATCCCCACTTTAGTAGGAATTGGTCTCAATTTCATCAAGTTCCTCTGTTGTATGGGGTAGCTTCTATTCAATCTGACACCGAGTGAGATACTTACCCCAGTGAAGGAGTTTCCTTTCCTTGATGATATGATAGAGTTGGATGAATGTTGAAAAATGCTAGTCAAGTTGGTTTCCGTGATCTAATCCATTATATACTACTCAATGTAGTAAGGATTAATCCTTATAAGGGGAATATTCTTAGTCACCTTGGAGGTGTCCAAGAAAAGTGGAAAATATGGTTGAATTAGATCCACATTAAACAAGCCACGAAAAGGGTAGCTAATTAATTCAAGGCCATTCTCTCCTACAACGTTATTGATGGTGTAAGATTCAAATTGAAGTGAATAGATATTTATATGGAGTATGTTGTTCTATATTCAAACACAACCATACCTTATCTTATACTTGAAACTTGTGTGGAACCCAATGTTGATCATGGCACTACTTGTACTTAGCAATGGATTTTTGAAAAGTATCAAGAGTTTATTGTTCAAATTTGCATTGGATCTAATCAATAAATTTGGCCACTCTATCGAGTTTTTTATTTGCATGAGAACATATTCTTGTGCGCATGCAATGGGTGTATCCATGTCAATTGGGGCTTAGTGATTGGAACCCTAAGCACAACTAAAAATGGCTTTGGATAATAAATATATGAAGGGATATATTATATCTATGTTGAACATAGGATTGACTCTTAGTTCATGTGAATATATCTCTGGATTCATACATTCTCAAGATATGCACAATGACCATGTTAATTACCTCTTATTTTCCATTGGTTTGGGGTTGGAAGGAAGTCAATACGGTTATCTTTAAGTCCACCATTTTTTATATGCTAGACCAAAATGAACCTAGGAACATACTCTCCCTATCTAAATTAATGGTATGTGGAAGTCCAAAATGAACCCAAACATGAGAAAATAATAGCTTAGTAGTTTACTTCATTCTGATACTCTTTCTACATGACATCAAATGGTCATCTTAGAAAACCAATAAACAACCACACATATATAGTCATTACCATTTTTATCTGAATGTGGGATTCATATGTAATCAATGGAGAAAGACTCTAAATTCTTGTCCAGAGTATGCATAGGAGTGTAAAATTCATACTTCGTAATGAAAATTTGGAAGTGACATGTGTATCATATGATATAATATACTTGTTAACATCATATTAAAGCATTGGTTAGTAGAAGTAGCTAATGTTGTTTTCCCCATGTTGAAGTTCCCTACTACCTAATTGTAACGTGCCTCACAAATCAATTTCTCATATTAATTGAAGGAACACAAAGATGGCACAAATGGCATAAATTTTATACTAGAAATTAAATTATAACATTATTTTACCTATTATTAGTGTCTAATAGGTAGTAGTGAATTTGATTCAATACAATATAAATCAATACACCTAGAGGCCTTATGTTCACAAGATTTGAGCACTATGGTTAGTGCCACAAACTAAGGTCATCTACGACAATACATAGACTAAGGTTAAATAAAGTAGTCCGCAATTTGATTTCTGATGCCTTTCTTGTACTTTATTTTTTAGTTGGAAATGATGTAGGTACATGGATCAATTTTGATGGTGGCTTCTTTGTGGCTTTCCATGTGTTTGTATGAACTACAGGGGCTTGTATGGCAATGTGGATGATCATCTCCTTCAATAGAATGTAATGCTTCCATTGAATCTAGGATTTCATAATGTATTACATCATGTTATTATAGGTGGGGTACCTACAAACCATATAAAACGGGGAATCTCACTATGATAGGCCATTGGGTGTTCATGCTAAGTGAGGATTGCAATAACATCATAATGTAAAATAATTCTCTCAATCTAAAAATATTGTTGTAAGTTTGGTAGAGTGAGAACTAGTGTTGAAAAAATATAATGTTTAAGATACTTAAATTATTTATGTTATAACTCATACCAGATGAAATTTGTTGTGGCTCCACCTATGGTCACTTGGATTAGGAGCCAAGAAATATGAGTGAAATTTGACATGAACATAATATATAATTTGGTAAGGCCTAATAAATTATGTAACTTTATTAAATTTATCCATGATAACCGATCATGAATGACTTGGATATTGGTTAGATCCACATGCACACCACCATGCTCATCCACAATGTATCTTGGATATTGAATTATCTACATGATGAATGATAATTTCTTCAAATTGGCATATAAATTGTGCTACCATAAGGTGCTTAAGACATACTAAATGTAATGCACGTGTTTTAATAAAGATTTGTTGAATATGAATATATCATCCAAATGTACAAATAAAAAAAAAATGTGAATTACTACAATATATCATCCATCATCATCATGAATGTTGTTGGAGCCTTAGTCAAGCCAAAAGGAATGACCAACCACTTGAAAATGAATTATTTATATTTGAGTCTGTCTTCCATATATCAATTTTTTTAATTCATACCTAGTGGTATCTTGACTTCAAATCAATCTAACTGAGAAACATACAACCCTTTAGCTATTGAAGAATATCATTAATCTAGGAAATTGGATATTGACTATTGAATATAATTTTATTCATATATTTGTAATTAATACTAAGTCTCCATGTACCATCCTTCTTCTGATATAATACAATTGGGTCCCCATAAGGTGAGAATACTGGTTGAAAGTGACCCTTTAGTAAGAGCTCTTGAATTTGACATTGATTTCCACATTCTCTAGAAGGGAGTGTATGCATACTAAGTCACTAGGTAAAGGAGTGATAAGTATCAAATCAATTGAATGCTTGAATTGGTAGTGTAGAGCCACCAATATAATTGAAGAAAATATATATTTTGTGTTCTTGTAGTATCTTTTCCTCCTACTTTTTATGTAGATAGACCATGTGCAAAATTCATGATTGTCACAACAATCTTCTATTCACCTTTTCCTCAAATCATGAAGAGAGCATACATCCTAGTTGTTGATCAAAATTAATCCTCTCTCAAAGTTCTAGTGGGCGATCTGATCTGAATACTCAAATCCTTCCCCGCCCCGTCTTGCAACGCTCCTTATCTGCCTAAATTTTCTCTTCCTCCCGCTCTAAATTACTCTTTCAAAGGCCATGACCCATATTTGAGAATACATTGGGCCTAGCCCCCTTTCGGTCTTAGCCCCCTTTATTTTACGCCCCGCATGACCTGAGCACTAAACCATGTGCTAAACCCAAAAGCACTTTTCGTATACGCCTATCGGGTGCGCTTGGAGCCGTTCGATTAAAAACAGATCAACGCACCATATCCCTTTGCTCCCGTGGTCCCCGCTTCGCTAAAACCATTCAAAAACCCGTGGTATCCATCGCAATGCTTATCCAAGGCAGGCGGTATTCCACAAAACGCAGCGATGCCATTCAGCTCAAGCCATGCGTCCTGGTGTACGACGGCAATACCACTACCCATCGCGCATTATCCTTCAGTCAGAGTCACAACGCGATATTCGCAATAGCCGTCCGATCCTGAGCTTTCAATCCGACGACTACCGCTCTCCGGAGTTACGCGAATCTTAGTCCCTGTGTAAAGTGTCTCGGGGCTCGCCTTTCATCGGTATCCAATGCATTTTAGGCCGTTGATCTGGTTTCAAGATCAGATGGCCCAGATCATTTGCGTGACCACCTGTTGACCGAGTCTCCCACCATGTCATCATCCCATGCGTCTATCGTGTTTTTCCTCCGCCATTCACATATTTCATTCATAAATCATATTTCAACGTTTCACATGGAAAGTTATCACCAGCCTGCCCTCCATCATTTCTCTGCATCTCTCCGCCACCCCGCATCGTTTCATCGTTCCACCAAGTCTGCACCACCATTTCCATCAACCCCGCCACGTTCACCATCCCTGTGTCTGGTTTTCTTTAACGAGTTTGTGGTTTTGCAAGTTTGCCGCGGCGGAGAATTATCATGATTCACCACCTCCATTATAGAAGCCGAGAACGCATGACAGGACCATGTTTCAGTAGAAAAATTTATGAAAAAAGATCTGGGAGATGCTATGATATGACCACCATTAAAGAAAGCAAGGATTTA
This sequence comes from Pinus albicaulis, assembly GCA_034641835.2. Lineage (NCBI taxonomy): Eukaryota > Viridiplantae > Streptophyta > Pinopsida > Pinales > Pinaceae > Pinus > Pinus albicaulis. Next base: position 378,319,563 of record CM076575.1, read on the forward strand.
AATCTATTAAACCCTCCAGGGTCATTCAAATGCACAGGTTGAGAAGATGAAGAATTAATGGCACAGATAGAGAATATCAGTAAAGAGCAGGGGATTAAAGAAATGTATTTAAGGACTTTGGGGCTGTTACATACCCTTTTGGAGACAAAGTACCGGATCGAAGACCCTGCAGATCACTAGAAAGATCTTTTCACAGAAAAAAATGCCCTCAAGGTTTATTTCAGCCGAATTTTCTTCAGGGAAGGACAGAAAGTTCATGTGAATTTCTCTCTATACCGTGTTCCTGAAGAGATTTTCTACCCAGTACATTTATTTCTGCAAGCAGCAGAGTACACACAGCTTAGCATGGTCATTCAGCAGTGTGGGCACGAAGGTTTTTCACCATTTTGTTTAAATTAAGCCAATTAAATGAGCATCACCTACCTCATTTTCGAGAGTTTTCAGTCTCTCCTATAAAACTCCAGAAAAAAGATATTGTAAGGGTTCCAGATTTCTATCAGAGAATTGTGCAGTGAAAGCCATTTTTGTATGCATCTTGTAAAAGCTCTTGTATGAAGGCTCAGAGCCCATAGGGTCTCAGGTAGGAGGAGTTCTATCTGTATTAGAGGATTCTGGACTTTGGTATCCCACAGTATGTAACCTCCTTTCATGTGTTAATACAACATTTCATTTTATCCATCTTCTTGTATCATGTACTGGAATGCGAGTGGCTCACTGATTTTAGGTAAGGATTTATCCTAGTTGATACCCATACTTGGAACAGTCAAGCGCTTTAAATATGGCTCATGCATGATATACTGTTTCATGTTCATTACATCCATCTTTCTGCTATATTAGTTGCTTTGGAAGGGTACTTTTAAAACGCCATTTTCATGTATAGATTCTTAGATTGATAAGCCCATACATGGTTCTATTGTGTATCTGGGTATCAGAACAAAGTTAATTAATATCTTCTTATATTTCTTTCACCGCATACACCTTCTGATACTTTATTTTTGTGGCATATTATTTGAATCGGCCCTCTTTACAGTAAATTGTCTCTTAACTGTCTGATGCCTTTGTGTTGGAGCTTTGCATCTTGTCTCTCCAATATTACTTCCCCTGTGGCAATTTCTGTGAGGTCTGGTCCCATTTAGATTAATTTCCTTATTTTATGAGAGATAGCAGGAGAGCCTTTGGATTGACACCCCAGATTTATTATATGCTCCTTGATATGATAAGATGTCCTAGGCACTGGTCTATGGCAACTCTAGACTGTCTCTAGGAGAGACAATATCTGTCGACAACATCTTTCTGGCGTCGTTGCCGGGGATCGAATTTAAGAATATCAGTTTCCCTGGGCCTCAACAAATCATATTCACTCTCTAATCAGGTGAGCAGAGAGAGTTGAAGAGTTTCATATCTCTCACCTTGGCGACTCCCCTATTGTTTATCAGATAAATCTATTTGTAGTCCTGGCTCCTCGTAAGCCACATCTGAGGTCTGATACATCACAGTCAAAGATACCTTTAGTGTCTGACCCAGAAAAGATCATACATAGAAGAATTTGGAAAGAAAGGAAATCATTCTGTGCTGAAATCCCTGAATATTTTGTAGAAGATTATCCATCCTCTTCTTCTCAAGAAGTTCTAATAGAAAATCCCGACTCCACTGAGGAAAATCTTGAATATTACTCAGATATCCCACCCAGGGGAAGTGCTAGAACTAAAGAGAACTTTTGTCCTAACCCTGAGGCCGAAGAAGTTAAATAAGTTACAGAGGTAGCCTCTGTTAATCGTGAATTGTTTCCATCTACACCTCAGGCTATTGTACAGTATATTACTATTGTTATTCATACTCCACTTCTGCCTCCTCCTCTTCCTCCATTCGTACATCAGATTGTTACACAACCTCCACCTCCTCCAATGGCTAATGTCCCAGCCTTTTTGTTGAACCAATACGCTCCCCTAGCACTGCCTCAAGTGTTAAATGATATGCCACAGGATTATTTGTAGATCTTGCCTAGATTCACTGGGGAAAATGAGATTGATGCACAGAAACATCTTGAGACTTTCTTCTCTTTTGCAGAGAACTTTAATGTTGAACATCTAGATGTGGTCTTAAGACTGTTTGTGCAATCTCTGGACAGTGAAGCTAGAAAATGGTTCAAGACGTTGGGAAACCGTTCCATAACCACTTGGGATGATATGGAAAATAATTTTCTCAGAAAATGGGGAGAAAAGAAAGATCATGGACAGTGTATTACTGAGTTCAATACACTCAAGAAGAAATATAATGAAGAGGTGTCAGAATTTATCAAGAGATTTAATAAGTTATATCTAAACCTCCCTGCAGATATGAAGCCTCATCGGAATGCTGCCAAAGTTGTTTTCATAGCAGCCTTTGACTCAAACTTTGGTTTCTCTCTCAGGGAAAGAAATCCTGCCACCCTATATGATGCTCAGTCAGATGATCTTGAGTTGGAAGCAAATTTCGCTTCCACGGGAAAATTAAGAGGAAAATCTGAACAAGATACCAGAAGAAGAGGCAAAGAGGAAGTATCTACTTCTAATCAAGATAAGGATTCAGATAAAATTGAATAAATGAGAAAAATTATTAAGAATCTTTCTAATAAACTGGTTAAGCTTGAATTGGAGACCAAGAACTCAGCTTCCAAGAACTTTCAGAATGTTCCAAACAGGGGTTACAATCCTCAGTATAGAAAGCCACCCCTGCAAATACTGCCAAGGGAAGCTAAGGAGCAACAGGACCAAGCACCACACCCATTGTACCTGAAAGGCCCAGTAGATGACTCCACTGAAGATGCTGCCTATGAACTGCAAGATGCAAATCTTGCCTTTTCAAACAATGATGAAATAGAATGCCCATTGCAAGAAGAAGAAGAAGAGATCATAGACATAGAAGATGCAGAAATTGATCACTATTGTAAACAGTTTAATGATTTCATGCAAGCACATTTCAATAGAAAATATGACCTCAGATCTTCCAGGAAGAGGACTCGAACTCAAGATCAAGAAGAAGAGCCTCCCCAGAAGGAAACACCTGCTCAAAAGGAGTCAATAGTGCAGAAAGTCGCTGTCAAAGGTAAGAGTCCTATGAACAAACCTCCGTAGTCTAATGATCAAGCTCCTTCTTCTTCAAAAATAGTCACTCCTAATGTTGAGTCTGTATCAAAAGAAGTTAAACTTTCAGCTGAAAATAAAGAGTCAAAAGAAGTCGCAATAGAAAAGTCCCCTCCTGCTTTTAATTTGCAAAAAGAAGTTGAGAAAGTCAAAATCCCAGTCCCTCTGACTGAACTGTTGAAACAACCAGCATATCAATCTCAAGTCACTTCTTTATTGTTCCCTCCTGAAGCACCAATAATCCCAGACAGTCTTAATCTTCAAGAAGAAATACCCATGGTAGTTTTTGGCCCACATGTTGAGGAGATAGACCCCTCTACTCCTTTCTATGTGTCTCTAGTTATTCATGACTTGTTGTTACACAATTGTATGTTAGATTCTGGGGCTTCCCATAATCTTATGCCTTTGTCTGTCATGGAGCAACTAGGTTTACAAATCACACGTCCATATAAATATCTATATTCATTTGATTCCAAAAGAGTTAAATGTTAGGGATGATTAAATATTTAGTGGTCAATTTGGCCCAAATCCCAGCAAAAAGTGTAGTAATGGACATCGTGGTAGTTGACATCCCAGCTCGCTTTGGCATGCTATTGTCAAGGTCCTGGGGAATGAAAATTGGTGGGTCACTCAAGTTAGATTTAACATATGCCACTATCCCAATTTTTGGTGGCCAGGAGAGGAGGTTATACGGAGAAACAAGATTTGTCAAGATGGTTACTAAGGCTGACAGCTCAGAGAATTCACCAGTCTACAGCAAAGAAGGAGATTTCTCATGTTTAATGTTAGAAGAAGATCAAAATTTTGCTCATGAACCTTCCTTCTGTCAAATCAAGACTGAGAAGCCTTTAGAAAACTGTGAAGCGGGAGTATGGACCCTACATTTCGATGGAGAAAATTCAAGAGAAGGTAATGGGGCTGGAGTATTATTAATCTCTCCTACAGGAAAATGGGTGCCATTGTCTTTTAAATTGGAATATGAAGCTACTAATAATGTGGCTGAATATGAAGCATTGTTGCTAGGACTGCAGATAGCCAAGAGCATGGGTCTACAGAGTTTAAAGGTTCTGGGAGATTCTGAGCTGGTAGTCAGACAAGTCAGAAATCAGTGTCAAACCAAACATCCTTGGCTGAGAGCTTATATAAATGAAGTATGGGACATGGTGGAGAATTTCTTCTCAGCATTCAATATACAGTTCATGCCCCGAGAACAGAATAGAATGGCAAATTCTCTTGATGTAGCTGCCAGCACATTTCGTCCTCCTCATAATCCGCTCCTGAGGTATGAAGTCGAGGTACGTTATAGGCCATCTATCCCAGATAATATCAAGCACTGGCATGTATTTGAAGATGAGGAACAAATGAAGAGATTCCTAGAAACAGTGGGGGAATTCTCCAATATGGAGATTGATGATTGTAAAGAAGATGAGGCTGAAGATATTTCAGAAAATAAATGGGAGGAGAAAATGGCAGGAAGTAAAGTGTTGCAGTTGAAAGGAAATGTTATCCCTAGAGGGCTGGTCCCCCTAGAAAGGTTGTTCGACAAGAATGATGTCTCATTGCAACCTAGTAAAGTGGTAGAGGAAGATCAAGTGGAAGATCTGAATCTGGGTACTAATATTGATCCCAAAATTGTAAAGCTATCCAAGAAGGTCACATAGGAGTATAAAGAAAAATACCTGAAATTATTCCAATCATACAAAGATGTGTTTGCATGGTCCTATCAGGACCTTAAAACTTTTGATATTAGTATAATGCAGCATAAAATTCCTCTGAGGGAAGATGCAAAACCTTATAAGTAGAAGCTCAGATAGATAAATCCTCTGCTACTTCCCTCCATCGAAAAAGAAATCAAGAAGCTGCTAAAGGCTAAAATAATTGTACCATTAAGGTACTCTGAATGGGTAGCAAATCTAGTTCCTGTCAGAAAGAAAAATGGAGAAATAAGGCTATGTGTGGATTTCAGGAATTTAAATAGAGCATCTTTAAAAGATAATTATCCACAGCCTAAGATGGACCACATCCTGCAGAAAGTGGTGGGAGCCTCTAGAATTTCAATGATGGATGGTTTTTCTGGTTGTAATCAGATAGTTGTGCTCCGAGAGGATCAGAAGAAGACTGCTTTCACTACACCATGGGGCACATTTATGTACGCCAGGATGCCTTTTGGGTTGATTAATGCAGGGGCTACCTTTCAGAGGGCGATGGACATTGCTTTTTTTGGTGAGTAGGATAAATTTCTGGTGGTATACCTTGATGATATTACATTATTCTCAAAAAATGATGTTGAACACATTGAGCACTTACGAAGAACTTCTGAAAAATGTAGAAGGTATGGTCTTTCTCTAAATCCACAAAAGTCTTTATTTGCATTAGAGGAAGGCAAGCTTTTGGGGCATATTGTAACTAAGGATGGGGTAAGGATAGATCCCAAAAGAGTAGAAGTCATAAATGGTATTCCTCTCCCCAGAAATAAAAAAGAAGTACAGGTATTTTTAGGCCAGATAAATTTCCTGAAAATATTTATTCCTAATTATGCTGAGATAGTTAGGCATATAATAGATATGCTAAAAAATAACAATGAAGTAAAATGGTCTCAGGAATCCAGAGAGGCATTCACCAGAATAAAACAGGCATTTGCTGAAGCTCCTGTGCTAGCTATACCGAATTATGCTAAACCATTTATGATCTTTTCTTTTGCATCACCTCATACAGTAGCTGGAGTTCTGCTACAGAAAAACGAAGAAGGATATGAGCAACCTATTGCCTTCTTCAGTCAGGTGCTTCATGATGCAGAACTGAAATATAATATATTGGAGAAGCAGGCCTATGCCCTAGTAAAATCCCTCAAATCATTTATAACGTATGTTTTGCAATCTCACATTACTGCATATGTCCCTACAGCAGCTGTCAAAGACATTCTCATTCAAGGAGATAGTGAAGGAAAAAGAGGGAGGTGGATTGCAAAGATACAGGAGTATGATTTGGATATTCGTCCTACCAAGTTAATCAAAGGACAGGGGTTTGCTAAAATGTTGTCTGAATCGAACTATCAAACTCTGGGCATAAATTTTTCCATGATTGCAAATGAAGAGTCTAGGAAAGAGAAAGAACAACAAGGATTGGAGGTAGCCACTCAGAAAGCACATATAAAATATCTCACCAGTCCATGGTACAAAGAAATAGTAGAATATCTTTTGACACTCCGTTGTCCCCCCAGTTGTGATAAAGAAAAATATAGGGCTTTAAGATTGAAATCACAGAAGTATATAGTTGCTAATGGACAGCTATATTGGAGGGACCCCTCAGGCATTCTACTCCTATGCCTCACAGAGGATGAAGTAGAAAGTATAATGATGGAATTTCATGAGGGAATTTGTGGAGGCCATTACAGCTAGAGGGCCACAGCTCATAAAATACTGAAAGTTGGTTTCTACTGGCCAAAATTATTTGGAGATGCTTTTGTTTGGGTTAGAGCATGTGATAAGTGTCAGAAATTTGCTGAGAGACAGAAGTTGGCAGCTATGCCCTTGATTCCAGTTCATGTAAATGAGCCATTTCAACAATGGGGAATATATTTTATTGGAGAAATACACCCCTCATCAAGTGGACAGCATAAATGGATATTAACAGCCACATATTACTTTACAAAATGGGTGGAAGCCATACCTACAAGGAATGCTACTGACACTGTCATTATAAAATTCATGGAAGAAAACATCATATCCAGGTTTGGATGTCCTGCTAGAATAGTGACTGATAACACACAGGCCTTCAAATCTACAAAATTTGTAAATTTCTGCCAGCAATATAATATTACATTGAATCATTCTACAGCCTACTACCCACAGGGGAATGGCTTGGCAGAATCTTCTAATAAAACTCTAGTGAGGGATTTGAAGAAAACTATAAATGAGAATCAGAAAAATTGGGATTCCCAATTGAAATTTGCTCTATGGGCTAATAGAATCACCAGTAAGAGAGCAACTGGGAAATCTCCATATGAGTTGGTATATGGATGAGCAGCAGTGTTTCCTGTGCAGCTGGCCTTACCAGTGGCACGTTTCATGCAAGACAGTCAGGAGGAACCTGATGACATGATCAGGAGAATTAATCAATTGGTAGAATTAGAGGAAACACGGGGCCAAGTGAATCAGAGATTAATGGAGTATCAAGAGAAAATGAAACACATATTTGATCAGCATGCAAAAGACAGAAAATTGCATATTGGAGATCTAGTTCTCAGATGGGATGTCCGGAGGGCTGAAAAAGGAAAACATGGTAAGTTTGACCCACTCTGGTTTGGCCCATTCAAAATTGTGGAACAGGGAGGCAATTACACGTTTGTATTGGAGAATTTACAGGGTGACTTACTGGATGACCCTGTAAACGGACAATTTTTAAAGCCCTACTTCCAATTTTGATTCAGGTTGAGGTGGCCTGATTGTATCATATTGTATATTAATTTTGTTTTGTTACTGACTGAACGATGCGGGTGATATAATGAATCATGAAGAGAAAGGGTTTTGAAGGGCAGAGTCTGCACAAAAAGATGATCAAAGGGTCTGCGTAGCTCTCGACACGTCCAGGGATGAACGTGTCGTCCCCAGATGGAGCCGATGTTGATTAAAATTAATCCTCTGTCAAAGTTCTAGCGGGCGATCTGATCTGAATACTCAAATCCTTCCCCGCACCATCTTGCAACGCTCCTTATCTGCCTAAATTTCCTCTTCCTCCCGCTCTAAATTACTCTTTCAAAGGCCATGACCCATATTTGAGAATACATTGGGCCTAGCCCCCTTTCGGTCTCAGCCCCCTTTATTTTACGCCTCGCACGACCTGAGCATTAAACCATGTGCTAAACCCAAAATCACTTTTCGTATACGCCCATCGGGTGCACTTGGAGCCATTCGATTAAAAACAGATCAACGCACCATATCCCTTTGCTCCCATGGTCCCCGCTTTGCTAAAACCATTCAGAAACCCGTGGTATCCATCGCACTGCTTATCCAAGGCAGGCGGTATTCCACAAAACACAGCGATGCCATTCAGCTCAAGCCACATGTCCCGGTGTACGACGGCAATACCACTACCCATCGCGCATTATCCTTCAGTCAGAGTCACAACGCGATATTCGCAATAGACGTCCGATCCTGAGCATTCAATCCGACGACTACTGCTCTCCGGAGTTGCGCGAATCTTAGTCCCTCTGTAAAGTGTCCCGGGGCCCGTCTTTCATCGGTATCCAATGCATTTTAGGCCGTTGATCTCGTTTCAAGATCAGATGGCCCAGATCATTTGCGTGACCACCTGTTGACCGAGTCTCCCACCACGTCATCATCCCATGCGTCTATTGTGTTTTTCCTCCGCCATTCACATATTTCATTCATAAATCATATTTCAACGTTTCACATGGAAAGCTATCACCAGCCCGTCCTCCATCATTTCTCTGCATCTCTCCGCCACCCCGCATTGTTTCATCGTTCCGCCAAGTCTGCACCACCATTTCCATCAACCCCGCCACGTTCACCATCCCTATGTCTGGTTTTCTTTAACGAGTTTGTGGTTTTGCAGGTTTTCCGCGGCGGAGAATTATCATGATTCACTGCCTCCATTACAGAAGCCGAGAACGCATGACAGGACCATGTTTCAGGAGCAAAATTTATGAAAAAATATCCGAGAGCTGCTATGATATGACCACCATTAAAGAAAGCAAGGATTTAAATCTATTAAACCCTCCAGGGTCATTCAAATGCACAGGTTGAGCAGATGAAGAATTAATGGCAGAGATAGAGATTATCAGTAAAGAGCAGGGGATTAAAGAAATGTATTTAAGGACTTTGGGGTTGTTACATACCCTTTTGGAGACAAATTACCGGATCGAAGACCCTGCAGATCACTAGAAAGAACTTTTCATAGAAAGCAATTCCCTCAAGGTTTATTTCAGCCGAATTTTCTTCAGGGAAGGACAAAAAGTTCATTTGAATTTCTCTCTATACTGTGTTCCTGAAGAGATTTTCTACCCAGTACATTTATTTCTGCCGGCAGCAGAGTACACACAGCTCAGCATGGTCATTCAGCAGTGTGGGCGCGAAGGTTTTTCGCCATTTTGTTTAAATTAAGCCAATTAAATGAGCATCACCTACCTCATTTTCGAGAGTTTTCAGTCTCTCCTATAAAGCTCCAGAAGAAAGATATTGTAAGGGTTCCAGATTTCTATCAGAGAATTGTGCAGTGAAAGGCATTTTTGTATACATCTTGTAAAAGCTCTTGTATGAAGGCTCAGAGCCCGTAGGGTCTTAGTGAGGAGGATTTCTATCTGTATTAGAGGATTCTGGACTTTGGTATCCCACAGTATGTAACCTCCTTTCATGTGTTAATACAACATTTCATTTTATCCATCTTCTTGTATCATGTACTGGAATGCAAGTGGCTCACTGATTTTAGGTAAGGATTTATCCTAGTTGATACCCATACTTGGAACAGTCAAGCGCTTTAAATATGGCTCAGGCATGATATATTGTTTCATGTTCATTACATCCATCTTTCTGCTATATTAGTTGCTTTGGAAGGGTACTTTTAAAATTCCATTGTCATGTATGGATTCTTAGATTGATAAGCCCATACATGGTTCTATTGTGTATCTGGGTATCAGACCAAAGTTAATTAATATCTTCTTATATTTCTTTCACCGCATACACCTTCTGATACTTGATTTCTGTGGCATATTATTTGAATCGGCCCTCTTTACAGTAAATTGTCTCTTAATTGTCTGATGCCTTTGTGTTGGAGCTTTGCATCTTGTCTCTGCAATATTACTTCCCCTGTGGAAATTTCTGTGAGGTCTGGTCCCATTTAGATTAATTTCCTTGTTTTACGAGAGATAGCAGGAGAGCCTTTGGATTGACACCCCAGCTTTATTATATGCTCCTTGCTATGATAAGATGTCCTAGGCACTGGTCTATGGCAACTCTAGACTGTCTCTAGGAGAGACAATATCTATCAACAACACTAGTCTAAGGTACTATCTTATTGTATTGATTCTCTAAATTACTGAGAGTGTTATAACCCTCTTTTCCACTTTATGTTAGTGTGAGGAACCTCATATCAACCTCTTTTAGTTCCTGGTCTAAATGAAGCACTTCTCCTCCTTGTTTGATGTTAGTTATAAACCCATAGCTCCCACAACCTTCCCATATTATGTACCAATCGCTCCCTTGCATGTGTGGATCTTATCACCCAATATAAAAATTGTCTTCTCCCTGGAAGTGATTAAGGTAAAAATTATAGAAGTGGTCCTTCCCAAGGAGACCAGCTCAACCTATCTTTTTATACATTGGATGATGGTCAATAATGGTATATGTTTCCTAAATTTTCTTTACCATAAGTTTTCAGATACATCCTCTCAAATAGGAGAGTCTTTTTTAGTGAGATCCTCTAAAGGGTGAGAGGAGGAAACAAATTTTTTTAGCTCAACAATGTTGGTGAATTATAATCAGAACACTCTTCTTTTGCATCTAAAATGAATCTAGTTTTTCTGTAAGTCCAAGGAAGAGGATGTTGGGTGTGTGTTAAATTCATTCAATGACTAGTCACATGTATTGGGGGGGGTGGTGGGGTGGGTGACAAGACCATGTTCATTACGCCGAGAGTAGAAAGGGGGGTGAAAATTGCCATGTCAGTGGGTTTGTAGGGGGGTGGTAGCCCCCCTACACATGGTCAAAAAAAAAATTTGGACCCTATATTAGTTAGGCAGACCTACCTACGGTTTTGGGCATGATGGTTTTTTTCCATGGTATTTTGTAGATCTGATCAAGGGAACTATAGTTATGTTCTAATCAAGGGTTAATGGATTGGGTTTTATGAACGCTTCGACATGTATATATTTGTATTGTAACATTGAAAGAAATAATGAAATATCAATCTGGCAGTCCCAATTTTGGGATCCATGGGAAAATATTTGTGTATGTGTGTTTCATGCTTATGTTCTTGCCATTGTTTAGTTTCTATTTTTAAGATTTCATTTGCTGGTAATTTTTGTATAGGGTTAAAACCTATAGAGGAGAAATAATATATCAGAGGGTAGCATATGTTATGAATAAGGTATAACTCCTTATGTATTTTTCTATGTTTTGAATTAAAGTTGATTTCCTTCTCTATTTCATGTTTGTATATGGGTGAAATATGGTTTCTTTATTGTACTAGTTTATTGTGCATGCTAACTTGCATGTTGTGGAGGAAAACCATTTCCTAGTTTGTTTGTGAATGTGTGTAGGTGTTTTGAACAAGGATTTGGTGAAATATCTCCATCTAGGATCAAGGGGTCTAGTTGCGAGAGTTGGTTTGGAATCTACACTAGCCTGCAAGGGTTCCAAGGTGTGATCATCCATCTATCTTCCTCTATTGATTGTATGGTTGGTTAATGTCAATATAAATTAGGAGATTAGTTTAAATATTTTACCCACCATATAATATATGTTGATTAAAAATATGAGGGGCAATAACTTCTTTGATTTTATGTTAATTTAGAGAAAACAAAACTAGAAACTCCATTGGGGAGAAATCACTAATGAGATTCTTGTCCTTCCTTATTTGTGATCCTTAGTTTTTTATTGGTTCTAAGTTTTTGTCTCCTCTTTTCAACCTTGTCTAATTCTATTAAATATTCATATGTTTGGTATCTTTCATATCTAAGGTTTTTTTTCTTTAAAAACCCAATTGTGGAGGCTATCCAGTCCATGTCTATGTGTTATAGAGTGACTGCAATCCTTGGCCACTCCTAGGAAGCCTTCCTCATAGTGATTGGTATACAACTTGGTCACTTTCTGAGATGGACTATGTAAGTCAATTTTTTAAATGAGATATTAATCAAATTGTACTATGTAAATCTTAGATACGTATTCATATCCTTGTGACCAATCAAATCTAAATATCTTCTCTTTCATTATATTTATTCTATTTTGCATTTCTTCTTTGTTTGTACAAGTTTGTGTTTATTGATTGATTCCTTCCAATGGTGTTTTTTCTTTTTGTTATATATTTTACTTTGAGAACCTGATTTGAGTTGTTTAGTTAGTATTTGTGACTTGTTTGATTTGAGGAATTTGAAAGAAGCCCTAGTGTCTAGGGTTTGGATTGTTTTCCTTTGTAGATAATTTTATGTGTAATTTTGTTGGCTTCCTACATTGAGTTATAGATTGAAACTTCCTTTATGTGTGAGCTTGTTCTTTTCCTAGTGTGATAAACCATAATTGATTCCTTTTTATTTTAAAACCCTAATTACGAGCTTTTGAGTGTTTTTTTGAGCTTTTTCTTGGGAATTTTGATAGTTTTCATTTTGGTTTCTAATTTTTTTAGTGGATTTTCTTACTATGAAAATTTGGTGAATGTCAAAATATCGTTCAGAGAGTTCGTGAGGTTTTTACTTGTTGCTTGGAAAAAGAAAGAAATTACCTACCCTTCCTTAGCTAGTTTTCATCAAATTGGACAAGAGATTTCATTATTCATTTAATTTTCATTTTTGATTGGTATTGAGTCTCTTACGCACCATATTAATTTTACTCCATACCCTTGAATTAAAAAAAACCAGAAAGATAAAGCGCTAATTAAAATTGATCTAGAATTTTTGATTATAGCACACCAATAATAGCTTAGGGTTGTAGAGACTTGAAACTTGTTTGGATAAGATACTTTTAAAGGATACAAAATTAAAAGTAGTTCATGAATGAGTGTAAATCCATTTTCACATTAGATTCTTTCAAGAAAATTGCGCTTACATGGGATTCAAGAATGCATTTACATCAGGAACTTGTGGAGCGACATCCCCACTCTGTTACTATTGGTGTTCACTAAATTGTGTGTGTTAATAAGGATCTCTTTGAGATGAATATGGCTCAATTTGAGCAACCTATTAAGAGGTTTTAGGATTATATACCCTGCCTATACATATGGTTTTGATCGCACGTGTCATGCCATTCATTTTTCATGAGGTGGTAACCATAGTCGCATATCTTTTAAGGCTCTTGTGTAGGGGACTATGAGTGGGATTCCCCACAATATATGAGGCAAATCGTAATCACCATATCAGTGCTCTCAGGGGTGATTCTCATCTCCATCGAGGTCACTTGTGCTGGTCAAGTCTGGTATAAAGAGGTTGGGGTAGATAATTCTCACTCCTCCAATAATCCAAGGTCATTATGGGATTGATATCCTTAAGAATATTGTCTTTTCAGAGGTACCATTTATAGTTTTTTTGTTTGTTGTATCTCTCAGGAATTTTTTAGTGTGTTATAGTTTGTTCAAGTCTAGTTGGTCATAGCAGTGTCTTAATTGATTAATTAATTAAACTTATATATTCACAGTGGCTAACCATATTACCCATTTTTATTGATATATATCCACCACCCCCCAACACTCAATATAAAATTATATTTAAAAGGGTCGGGCCCCGAGGCTAACCCGAGACCCTTCCCATGGCCAACGACCGACTGTTACACAATGGTACATAATATATATGGAGGCCAGTGGGAATTGAAGCCACGTCGATAAGCCCGCCCAATGCGGTGGCCCAATTCCCAACATAACCAAAATGTTATGCTATTTTAAAAGGGGAAATGGGTGGGTCATGGTTTGCAACCCGACCCACTCCTAACCGACTGCCAAATTCTACTAATACACCAACACATGGATTTGTAAAATCCACTGATAAATTTTATATAAAAACCATATTTCATTCATTTTCCAAGCGAACAAGGTCAAGTAGGAGCTATTAAACCAATATTGCACGGAAACCAACCTAGGCATAACACAATTTTTAAGGAGAGAATATTATAGAGAAATATTCCATAGTATATTCCCATGCAAAATCTTGTGAGGAATTTTTAAGATTCCCTTGGACGTTGATCAATTTTGATGGTGTCAGAAATATGCCAAATCTATACTCATATGAACTGATTTTTCCCTAAGAGTTTGATGGTGTGTTCTAATTCTTCATCTGAGAAATAATTTTTTCGCTCGTGTCCAGAAGAGAATCTTGTGAGGAATATAAAATATTCTTGGGGAGTCCAGATTTGACTAACTCATAAATGGGTCATGTTTATACTAGAATTTCATGGTTTTTCGTAAGGAACACAATGACACATGTCGTTTTTTCATCTGATTAGCTGATTTTCAGGCCATTCCCAGACTTGGAGATATGAAGTGTATTTTTTCCATGTGTTCATTTGATGTTGTTGAGATCATGATATGAATATGAGATCCATTTATGCCACTTTGTGATAGGATAATTGTATGCCACTTTATGTGAGATATTGTTCCTTTGTCAGGCTAAAGTAGAACTTCTTGAGATTGAGAGTTATTGATAGAAGAACTTCTCCTTGGAGAGACATGCCACTCTCTATAAAAGTTTCATCTTTGTATTAATAGAGATTTCATCATGTACTCTGCATATTCTTACAGAGACTGATGAAGTGACCTCCCCACTCTTGACACAGGGACTAGAGATGTAGTCCACACTAGACAAAATATATTATCATATTCCGCATTTATGATTGCTTCTTATTTTGTTTCTTATTTTATGCTAATGGTTTGCAGAGGTTTTGTTTAAGAATTCATATTTTTCATGATTTCATATGTAATTATGTGTGAGTAAAAGGTCTTATATAATGGATATTTTTTTTTTTAAACATTCCCAAAAATTTCCCAGATCAAGTGGTATAAGAGCGACCTGAACTTTTTTCCAGGGATTTTGAATGTCATCATGAGAAAGACTTAACATGAAACAAAAATGGAAATGGAGAAGAACCAATATCACTACGAGACCTTACAAAATGGAAAACATGGTAGATATGTTATTTCTAGGTTATGATAATAAAATGGCAAAAGATGAATAGGAGAAAGAGAGAGCTGAGGACGATGCTACATTTCGATCCTTGGGGGAATATTATTCTTCTTCATATTTTTCTCATCATTCAAATGAAGAGATAAACCAAATCCTTCAAGTGGATAATGTTGAGTTAAGGAGACTTATACAAGAAGTACAAGAGAAGAAGTAGGGGTTACAACTTCAATTACGAGCTATGGAAGAGGGCTTGAAATATTGAAGTAAAACAAAGGCTTAGCGAAGCCATTATAACCTGCTTTAGAATCAATGACTGAGGTAAACAATGTTGATATTTCTTCGGTTTCTTTTTCACATGATGATATTTCTGTTGGAAGCATTGAGATACCTCTTTTAGGAACCAACATAGGACTCCTCACCAATATGGGGTACACTGAAGGAGAGATTTCATGATCTGGATGGGAAAATAAGTTTTGTTGTGCTAAATTCCTCTTCAACATATAAACAAAGTGCTTTAGGATTTATGGAGTAAATTGCAAGTTTAACCATGATTTTTTATGTGTTTTATGTAAATATCATGAAAAAAACACTGAACAACAACATATAACAGACATGAATATCACCATATATAATAACATAACAACACATGATGAAGGAGTTCACCCCCTGGGCTACGTCTCCTTGGTCCAGCTTCCAATCGCTTGGCCCTCTTCTATTATGCTCAAAAGTGTGATTACATACATTTAAAATGCTCAAACATCTTTAAAACCTGCTCCAATGTCTCCAGAATTCCCAAAAAATCCTGTCTAGCCTCTTTCTCCACCCAATTTGGTCAAAAGTTGAGTAAGTTATGGCCTCCCCAAGTTTTTTCACTAACTGCACCCCAAATTCCACCAAATCCAGCACCATCCTACAATTTCGCCTCTAAATCTACAAACCAAGCGCCAGATTGCCCAATTTCTAGGAGAAATATTAGGGGCGCTAATTTTTCCACTAAGGCCTTAAATCCAAGTTTCAAACCATATTTTATATGGTCAAATATTTTTTATTTTTTTTTTAAATTAAAAAAAAAAACTCGGCAGTTAACTGCTAAGGGTGGACACATGGAGACGTCGTAATTTTATGTTAAAAAATATGAACATTGAGGTGGCACAGGGCTAGCCCGCCCTTTGTCCCGCCACTAGCCCGCTAGAGTGAAGTGACCAGGGTTGGGGCTAGACCCCAACTCCCACCCCCAAACTTAAAACCATTACATTTTAAATATATTTCATGCCATGTATGGTTAAGAATCAACGGTTGTCGCGATGGTGAAAGCCTGTGATAAATTCTTGGAGGTTGCGGGTTCAACCACCAGTGCTACTGCCCAGACCTTATTTAGAATTTTGGCGGCCCTCGGGTTGCCACGTGGTGGCCCTAGCCATGCCATGTCGTATGTTGAAGTTTAAAACAAGAAACAATGAAATTGGCATCCAGAAGCAACATGACAACACCTCCACTGGTGTGGGACCACAGGTCATGTAGTGATGGGTCTTAGAGATACATTAGTGTGAAATTCAATTTATTAAATAAATTGGATATGTGTCAAATTTAATTATTCCTTAATTAAATTGGACAATAAAATGTAATCTTATCTCATGGTCACTTGTAATAGTTAACTGAGTGTGATAAACTCAGTTAGCTCGTGAATTTCAAGTTGAGGGTAGTTGCAGAGGCATGCAGAGTGATTCTATGTTTTTTAGATTTCAAGTTGCAGTTAAGTGCATAAGTAATCAGTGAACTCAGTTAGGTGAGTTAAATTCAGTTGGACTAGCTGTAACTCTTTGTTTCACTAGTGAGAGATCAAGTGAATTAAATATTATTTAATTCACAATTAGTGATCTCCCATGCAACTGATGATTTACTATTAATAGCTGCATGCATGTCAGTTCCAGTGGAGACCTAGTTGAGACAAAGGTTAAAGGAAAGTTAATTATCATTTGTGATATTAGCAGGCTTCCTAGATGCAGCTAAAACACCATAGGATGCCCATGATTCTCAACGCAGTTGAGGAAGGCTGAAATTCTAAAAGAATATGGATTGCATTCATCAAGAATTGTGTGAGCAAGGCAGGCTGAAGACAGGCTGAGAATTGGCTAAGTGTTGGCCCGATTTTGTCTGGATTAGTGTGAGACGATAGGCAGATTGCAGGAGACTCTTGTGAGAAGAGTGCATTGTAATTTATTCATGATTCCTTATGGAATATAAAATATATGATAAAGGGGCTTTGAGCAGAAATATTTCCCTGTTGGGTATGTGTTATATTCTTTCCACGACTAGTCTTGCGTGGGGGGGTCATGGTGGTAACAGCCCTCATGGCAGCCAGCGTGGCCACAGGGGTCATGGGGGGGGGGGGCAGCCCCCACCTGTTTTGGCCCAGGCAGTGCCCCAGGAAATTTTTTTGGACATTATTTTTCGATGGGCGGACCCGCCCATGGTTTTGTGCATGACTTTGCACATGGTTTTGGGGCATGATGGTTTTCGACCCCTGGTATTCTGTAGATCCGGTCAAGGGAACTATAGTTATGTTCTAATCCAAGGTTAATGGATTGGGGTTTATATATGCTTCGACATGTGTATATATGTGTTGTAACACTAAAAGGAATATAATTAAAAATCAAGCTGGTCATCCCGATTTGGGATCCACGGAAAAATATTTGTGTATATCTGTTTTATGCTCTATGCTCTCGCTATTGTTTATTTTATTTTTTTAACATTCTTTTGCAGATAATTTCTGTATAGGGTTAAAAACTTCATTTCCCAGGAAATTATCTTATGATTGGCGATTGTGTTTAATTTCCACAATTGATTTATAGAAGGATTCGGTATCTAGCTTTAGTACATTGCTTGATTGGATTTAATCCACTGATATACATATGTTTTTATAATTTCTACATGGTATCATAGCATAGGAAATCAATATAGTGGAGGAGAAGCTAAGTTTGTGACTGAATAAAATTCGAATTTGCAAAAGTATTCTTGGTGCGACGGGTGAATCAGGATCGAAATGGCTTTCAATGGCTTGAGATTGGAGTATGCACTTGAGGGAAGTTCCAATTATATTGTGTTTAAATAAAATATGGAGGCATTACTGAAGGAAAATGGGTTTAAATAATTCATTGATAATGATGTTCCCAAACCCACTATAGCAAATGCCACAAATCTTAATGCTTGGAAAAAGAAGGTTGCAAGGGCAAGGAGGATCTTACTAGAGGGAGTACGAGACCACATTTTCTCAAGTCTCCATGGAAAAGTGACTCCATATGCAATGTGGAAGGCTTTGATAGATCTGTTTCAGAGCAAAAGTGATCATAGAAAATTGGCACTGAAGGACAGGATCAGGAAAATAAAAATGGAGAAAGGCGAAACTATTCCAATATATTTAACAAAGTTTGTCCCATGTCGATATGAGCTTGGGAGCATCGAGATTACTGTCGCGAATGATTACTTGGTGAGCCTAGCTCTTCTAGGACTTCCCAAGAGTTGGCATAGTTATCAGGACTCTGTCAATGGGAGGGAGAAACTTCCAGATTGGGAATGACTTTGGTCGGATTTGGTGCAAGAATAATTCCAGCGGAATACCAGGGATGGATCATCATCTAAGGAAGATGATGAAGAAAATTTCGCCTTGGTTGGTAAGGTGAAGAAGGGGAAGGGAAAGAATTTATATTCCAAATCTGAGACCCATGAAGAAGGCAAGGAGCGTGACATTTCCAGAGTGAAGTGTTTTTACTGTCACGAGCATGGACATTATGCCACTAATTTTCCACAAAAGAAGAAGAACAAGAAGGCTTCAGGATCTGCAGCTGGAGAGTATTTGGCCTCACAATTTTAGTTGGACTTCTCGCTGATCGCATGCATGGTGTAAAGTATGATGGGATCAGGGTGGTACTTGGATAGTGGTGCATATTTCCACATGACGGGAGGCAACGAAATTTTCAGTAGCTTGGAGGAGAAGGACCTCCAGATGCATATAGAAATGGGTGAAAATGGAAGGTATAGCGTTATCGGGATTGGTACAGTCACTTTCCAAAGACAGTCAGGTAAACCATTTTTATTAAAATATGTAATTCATGTACCAGGTGTTGGGCCTTAGTTTTGGTCTTATTTTGCTCAAAGAAACTTACTAATCCATATATTTCCCATCCATTTTCCATTCATTTATTCCATTTTGATATATATTTGATATCTATTCAGGTATTTAATTTTAATTTTTCAAATTCTAAAGTTTTTATGAAAGTTTGGTTTTTAGTGCAAAATTGGCAGATTCAGAAATTCCCGTAATAGCTCTATGGTTGATGTGGTTGCAGGACACTTGGGCACGAATTGAATGCATGGATGGACAACTTGGCAACTAGGATTAAGCCAGCTATGCTCAGTTCAAACAGAACAAGCTTTATTAGGCCCATTTGGTGCTAGTCAATCATGACTAGTCATTCAGAAATCCCATAGAAATAGGGCAGTTTTGAGATTCTATGGGATTGGTCATATTTCTTGGGATAAGAGTAATGAATTCGACTTAGATAGGTGGATGAGAGTAGATGGGTTTGTTTGAGTGAATATAGTTTGTTTCATGAGACTTCTTATTTAAGCCAAAACTTTGATGGCTTATGGAGATGGACTTATTATACTTTTATATTGTGACAAATTTGGATTGAGGAGTTAATTTGAAGACTTGTGTTGTTATTATTTTGCTGTTCAATGCTATGGATGTGTAACTGAAGTTAAGCTTCTGAGATCACTTATCAAGTGTGCAAGGCAAGGGTGGAAGGGCCCCCATTCCAAGCTAAGTACACTTTCTTGTTAACTAGTTTTATTTCCTTGTAATTTGATGATTGTAGAACTGGTTTTTCAAAGCTTTATTTCAGATTGCTTCATGGTTCATGCATAATGATTGATGTCATTAGTTTATAGCTTATTCATCACTTTATCAAGTTGGAAAAGCAGATGTATCAAGTTGAGCATCCCTTCTATTAAAATGATGAATTAAAATTGGTTTCTTTTGTTTGTGTGCAAGTAGTTTCTTGTTGAGATTTTTGATATTAAGATGAATGAATTATAATGGAATACTTTATATGTCTCTTAAGTTGAGAGCTTCTTTCATTAATAATTTATCCATCTTAAGTTCTTGGTTTTAATCTCTGATTCATTAAGTGGTAATTGAGGTGAAAGTGGATTTCTTGAGTCAAGAACCATTTCAATATTATTCCTCTTTTTAAACTAATTGAGTTAGAGTTATAGAATGTATTACTTTCAGCTTTTGAATAGCTTATCTTTCAAGGTTTGATTATATCTGATCTTCACATATATTGAACTTGCCTCAAAGCATAAACAACCCGGATTGATAATAAATAATTGTGTTAGTTTAGGTACATAAATTAGCTCAACATTTTGGCGCCGTTGCCGGGGAGGCAAATATCGGCATAGTCAATAGAAAAAAAAAAAAACACAAAAACAGTAGTTACACTTTTTAGTTATGATTCTTTATGCCTAGACATAGAGATCCTCATGGTAGATTTATTAAAAACCCCCCACAAATAGAGATAGGATCATCAAACACCCCAGTTACTGGTAATCCAATCATTGAGGAATTGGCAGAAAAACAAAGAAGTGGACAAAGATTAACTTTGATTGAGAGACAAACTTTGTTAGCTTGGGAAGCAAAGCAAAAACAATCTTCAACTTCTGGAAAACAAAAAGAAATTATCAAGGGAAAACAATCTTTATTTCCATCCATAAATCCTCCTATCTTCGACCAACCTGAAACTCCACTTAAAATTGAAACAAATCAACCAATGGCAGAAGAAGGACATGGATCTGTTATTCTCACTCCTGAACAACGAGCTCAATATGAAAGACAACAAGCAGAATGGAGAAGAAAGAGAGAGGAGGATGCAAAACAAGAAAATGATAGAAAAATATAAAATGATCGGAAAAGACAAGAAGATGAGACTACCTTTGGCTTTCCAATAATAGACACAAGTGCAATATTAGGAGAAGAAGTGAAAATGAAAAATATTCCACCTTCTGTATTGCCAAATTTTTATGGAATGTCAACAGAAGATCCTCATTCATTTATGTTTGAATTTGATATTCTATGTAGAACATATGGATATACTGATGACATTCATAAACTTCGTCTTTTTCCTGCAACATTAAAAGCAGCAGCCTTGAAATGGTTTATGGGTTTAGGAGAACATACAATAGCTTCTTGGGATGATATGAGATCAATCTTCCTTAAAAAATATCAAGCTTATTGTAGATCTAGAGATTCAAAGGAAGATATTTTCAGAATGACACAACAAGAAGATGAAAGTTTAGAAGAATATTTGGAAAGATTTTTATATAATCTACAGAAATCTAAACAAAACTCTCTAAATCAAGAAACCATTCGAACAATCTTTCTCAAGGGTATAAGGGATTAATACCTTGACATTTTGAATATGATGGGTAAAGGAGACATCTCAAACCTACCATTCGATGAAATTGTTGATTTATGTCAAAAATATTCTAGAGGAAGAGCAAAAACAGGAAGAAGAGAAGTAAGTTCAAAAGCAGCAAAGTCAGCTGTAGGAGGGATAACAAGAGCTGAAATAGGAAGTTTATTGGAGAATTTCAAAACAGATCTTTTGAGTACATTAGGGACACAAGTAGATGTGCTAAAAGCAAACAAGAGGAAAGAAGAACAAGAACAAGCTCTAGCAATCTTTTGTCCCAAATGTAGAAACAAACATCCATTAAGAGAATTTCCTTTGGATAGTGTTCAGAGTGTTCAGGTTTGTGGTCTTTGTACAGAAAAGCATTCCACAGAAAATTGTCTAAAATTGAAAGAATTACAAATAAATTCAATGGAAGAAGTGCCAGGAATGGAAGGTTTTTATTATGTAGCACCACGAAGACCATGGCAACCTAGGATGCCTCAACAAAATCAGCAACAATTCCCTCAACAAAATTACCTCTATCCACCTCAAAATCCTTGGACCCCTCCAATGCCATGGCAAACTTGGCTTCCACAACAATATCCACAACAACCTGCACAAGGTTGGAGAGGATATGGTTATGGAAACCAGCCACCTCAACAGTATCAACAACAATACCAGCAACAATATCAACAACCATTTACATATCCACAATATCCTCAATCCATACCATTTCAACAACAAAATTCTGCATATCCACAATCCATCCCATATCCGCAGCAGAATCCTCCACCGTTGTTGACCCAACCACAACAGTTACAGTTACCCACAAATCGACCCAGACCAACTCAATTACCAGCCCAACCAATTGCAAATCCGAATAATAAGGTGGACAAAACTGCATACACTGTAGAGGAAGCAACATGTTTTCCCACATATTCAATTCTTCCTCTTAATGAAGTCCATCTAAGGTCTGGAAAATATATTAAAAAGGATTCTCCTCCAATTATAGAAGAACCAACTGAACAAGGAGAATCACCTGAAACATCACAAACTAAGATACAAATTCAGAAAGGAACAAATATTACAACACAAACACCACCTTATCCTGAAAGGTTAGTGGAACAACAAAAAGAAATAACCCTTCCTGAATTTGATATTTTAGATGAGTTAAAAAATTCTTATGTAAAAATTCCTTTGTTGAAGGCAATTAAAGAAATACCAATATATGCTAAAACAATAAAGGAATTGTGCATTAAGAAATCACAGAAAAAGAAGAAGGATCCTACTACAATCCAAGTCATTGGTAAACTAGCAAGTCTGATGTCTACACAAACCAAAGTAGAAAAATATATTGATCCTGGTATCCCTATGGTTACTATATCAATAAATAATTTCTCAGTACCCAACACATTAATAGACTTGGGAGCAGCTATAAATGTAATGACAATGGAGACAATGAAAACTTTGCATTTGAACAACATTAGATCAACCTCTACAATCTTAGAATTGGCAGATAGATCTAAAGTTGTTCCTGAAGGAATATTGGAAGATATTATAGTCTCTTTGGATTCATGGGAGTATCTTGTTGACTTCCTTATTCTGCAACCAAAAACAAATTTGGGAGGACATCCTCTAATCTTAGGCAGACCATGGTTAGCTACCGCTGATGCCTTTATAGGATGCAGATCAGGAAGCATGATTATTTCGCATGGAGATGAAAGAAAACATATTGCTCTTTATTCACCTGCACAATCAACTTCTTTAGAATCAGTACTTGAAGCTCAAGAAAAACAACAAACTAAATCAGTTTTAAGTATAAATAAATTCTTTGATTTAAGAGAAGAAGAAGAGAATGAAGACTTAATGGATCTTTTCATTTCAGAACCAAGTATTTCAGAGCAGCTTAGAGAAGTTCAATATGAAGCTGCCAATAATATTTTGAATCAATGCTTTCAGGAAACTTGTACTGTTCAAACTTTTCGGAATTCTTTTATAGACATCTTTCCTGTAAACACAATCTCCAATCCAACAATAAAAACAATTGAGGTAAGTCCTGGAAAACATTTAAATATTGGAAATGAGTTGCAATCAGCACAAGAGCAAGAGCTAATTGCATTATTACAGAAATATTCAAAAGCTTTTGCCTGGGATTATACTGACATGCAAGGAATCCATCCTAACACATGTGTCCACCACATCTATACAGATGATCAAATCAAACCTGTAAGACAACCTCAAAGACGAATGAATCCCATGATGAAAGAAATAGTGAAAGAGGAACTGCAAAAATTGTTAAATGTTGGGTTCATCTATCCTATTTCAGATAGTCAATGGGTTTCTCCACTGGTTATTGTTCCAAAGAAAAATGGAAAGTGGAGGGTGTGTGTGGATTATCGAGAACTAAACAAAGCTACACTCAAGGATCATTTTCCTCTACCATTTATTGATCAAGTGTTAGACTCATTGGTTGGAAAGAAATTCTTCTCTTTCTTGGATGGGTTTAGCGGGTACAACCAGATTAGAATAGCAACAGAAGACCAAGACAAGACAACATTTACTTGCCCATGGGGAACCTATGCATATAATGTTTTTCCATTTGGTTTATGTAATGCACCTGCAACTTTTCAACGAGCAGTGCTTGCAATCTTTGCTGATCTAATTCATGAATGTGTAGAGTTTTATATGGATGACTTCACAGTTTATGGAAACACATATAATGATTGCCTAAATAATCTTGAGAAAGTTCTGAAACGATGCATTGAAACAAATTTGTCATTAAGCAATGAGAAATGCTATATAATGTTGACAGAAGGAATAGTTCTGGGACACCATATTTCTGCTTCAGGAATTAAAGTGGATCCAGCAAAAATCCAAGTCCTAATAAACTTAATGCCTCCTACAACACAAAAAGAGGTAAGAAGTTTCTTAGGCTATGCAGGCTATTATAGACGATTTATTGAAAACTTCAGTAAAATAGCCCAACCTCTGTTTAAACTATTAGCAAAATATATTGAATTTCACTGGACAAATGATTGTCAAAATGCATTTCAAATTTTGAAGGAGAAATTATCAGTTGCACCCATTCTCCGTGGGCCAAATTGGTCTTTGCCATTTCATATATCAACTGATGCATCTGATACTGCAATAGGTGCCTCTCTTGGACAGAAAGAGAACTTGTTCAATTATGCAATATACTTTATAAGCAAGAATCTAACACCTGCAGAATTGAACTACACAGTCACAGAAAAAGAAATGTTAGCCGTTATACATGCAGTAAACAAATTCAGACATTATATAACAGGATATCAAGTTTTCATTCATACAGATCATTCAGCAATCAAATACTTGATGAATAAACCCATCACCAATGGAAGAATAACAAGATGGTTACTATTATTGCAAGAATTTAATATCACAATACAAGACCGGCCAGGCAAGGAAAATCAAGTGGCTGACTTTCTGTCCCGCATACATTCACCCAATGATCCAAATCCGGTTGCAAATAACTTTCCCGATGAACACCTGTTTGCTATCACAGTAAGAACACCATGGTTTGCAGACATTGCAAACTATTTATCTTCTGGAAAGTTTCCAAGCCAATTCACTAAAAAGAAAAGACACAAAATTGTTAGAGAGAGTTCTAGGTATAGTTGGGTAAATGGTGATTTATTTTATACTGGCTCAGATTTGATAATTAGAAAATGTGTGCGAGAAGATGAAATATTAGATATTCTAAGGGCATGTCACGATGAACCATGTGGTGGCCATTTTGCAGATAAACGAACAGCATATAAGGTGCTGCAACTGGGCTACTACTGGCCATCCATCTTCAAAGACTCTAAGAAATATGTCAAGCAATGTGACAGTTGCCAAAGAACAGGGAGACCAATCACAAGAGATGAGATGCCGCTGAAGCCACAAGTCCTCATAGAACCATTTGAGCAATGGGCACTTGACTTTGTTGGACCCATCAATCCATCATCAAATGGAAAGAAGTACATCTTAGTATGTACAGATTATGTAACCAAGTGGGCAGAGGCTAAAGAAGTGAATAGAGCAACAGAAGATATAGTGGTCAACTTTCTTTTTAAAGAAATCTTTGTCAGATATGGAGTACCTAGACAAATTGTAACAGATCAAGGAACACAATTTACATCAAAACTAGTACGAGATTTAACAGAGAAGTACAATATCAAACACAGAACATCTACACCATATCATCCTCAAGCAAATGGGCAGGTTGAATCAACAAATAAAGTCCTAGAGAATATCATGACAAAAATAGTACAGCTGAACAGAAAATATTGGTCTGAAAAATTACAAGATGCACTATGGGCCTATAGAATTACATGGAAGAATACAACTGGTTTTAGTCCATACCGGTTAGTATATGGAAAAGAGGCCTTATTGCCTATAGAGTTTCAAATACAAACATACAGACTAGCAGCTGAATTAGGACTAGACCTGACAGAAGCACAACAGCAGCGGATCATGGAACTGAATCAGTTGGATGAGCATCGTCAACAAGCCATAGAACATACTACATTAGTGCAACAACAAAGAATGAAATGGCACGACAGATATATCAAAACAAAGACATTTCACAAAGGAGATTGGGCATTACTTTTTGATTCCAAGTTCAAAGATTTCAAAGCAAAGTTCACAACACACTGGCTAGGCCCATATGAAATTGATGAAATCTTCGACAATGGAGCAGTCAAGATCAAAACAATCGACCAGGACTCCACCTCCTTTATAGTGAATGGACATAGGCTCAAAGTTTATAATAGGCCTATCAGTAAAGAAGCATTTATGAAACAACTGACAGAAGATACAGAACTGGAAGTAATGGCACACCAGGATCAGCCATCTTCCAGTCCTGTAGTTGAATAAAAAAACATAAATAAAAAAAACATAAAAAATAAAAAATAAAAAATAAAAAATAAAAATAAAAATAAAAAAAAACATAAAAATAATTTGTTTGCTAGTGAAAACCAGGCAACTGGCACTAAGCAAACAAGAATTCATAGGGGAAAACCAGGGCAACTTGGACTCTATGAATTCCTTTTTCTTGTTCTACTGTTCTCACATAATTTCAATACAGGTACTCTCCATCAACAATTGACTTGAGGACAAGTCATATCTTAAACAAGGGGGAGACTTGTATTAGATCTTTAGCTGGAAAGCTGAAGTATAGAAGGAACTTGTATTGTCAGCAGAGGGACCTGAAAAAAAAAAAGAAAAGAAATCAATACAGAGGGACCTGAGAGACCTGCCAATGTCAAAACAACATGTGCATATTATGTAAGCAGTGCAGAGGGACCTGAAACAAAGAATCATTACAAAGGGACCTGATTTTTCAATTCAAGAACCAGAGCATGAAGAACAAGGAGCAGCAATAAAATTTTTCTTTTGATTCATCTACAACATCTGATTTCATTCCACCTGTACAAACATCATCCAGGGGAGTATATGTATAGTCATTTTTGTGCTTGAAATTCAAATTTTTCTTAGAAATTTTTAGTTTTTGTTAAGTTAAAGTTAGTACCTGAGGATATTCATTATTCTTTATACATATCCTATATTCCTATTACCCCTATACATATTCCATTTCATTCATACACATTTCCTATAACATATTCCCCATAATCCTAAGTATTTTTCTTTAGAAGCAAAAGACCAAGCTAGGACAACTTTTTCCACCTGCACATACAAATCAAGAATTAGTATGGTGATGATTTTAAACATGACCTAAGATGGTCATTTTAAAATCATAAAGGTGTGCATATAAGGCAAAACAAATAATGCGCTATATTAAACTATATACCATAGTTCAAATAAGGAATGCGTTAAAACCATCTATATAAAATTCAACGCAAAAGATATAAGGTTAATACATATGGTATATAAAATCAACGTGCATATGGCATAAGGATAAGCGGAGGTATATGATAGGAAAGGGCGCATAAAAAATGAAGGACGGCCATATGGCACGATTGTTATGATTTGGCAGGCTTGTATAATTGACAGGGTATGGTGAAATGATAATTGCATATACAATGCAGGAGTATCATTGCACGTATAAACACACGGCGGTGGTAATAGTTCATGCATATCATTCAAAATAACACATGACGGTGGCAATGATACGGGTATATCATTCAAAATAAAACACGATGGTGGCAATGATACGTGCATATCATAGCACACGACAATGGAAATCATACGTGCATAGCACATGGCGGTGGCAATAATATTCAAAACAAAATGATGATTTGGCATCCTCATGACACAGTCGGGCGACTGGTCAAAAAGGACGGTCATACCAACTGCGCATCATAACACCAATAGGCACAGTACAACCATGAACTCGGTCAATTCATGACCGTTTAGACCTCAGTCCTCATTGCCAGAGCTCAGAAAGAAGGCGTTTTGAAACAAAACATCATTCCGGAGAAGAGGGAAGGCGTTTGAAGCAGAAAAATAGTGAAAATCACTCCGGAAAAGCAAGAAGGCGGATTTAAGAAAGGAAATCGCTCCGGGTTCAACGATCAGAGATGGCAGATTTTCAGGATTAAGTCAGGTAACAGTGAAGTTTATTTACGCTCAGCGATTATGGGATATTGCTTGTCATTAACTATTAGATCCTTTGCTTTGCCACCAGCTCAATTAACCGAAGTAATAGGGATTTGGAGCGCCCGGTTACACTCCACGCGCTCGTTGACAGTCAGGTAACTACAAATCCGTGATTATCTCCAGATTGACAGCACGTTGATAGATTTTGATGCGCAGCATTTTAATGGAAACTCATTGCATGGATAACACGTTAAGAGTTTTAACAGAATGCTGTGATTGAAGTCAAGAACAGAGTTGTTATGGCATGGCGGTGGTTGTTGACTAAATGCGCACTAAACCGTGTTCTGCTGAGTGAATTGTGCGCATTAATATTCTAACAAACAGTTAACATGAAAACGAAAAATGCCATAAACACTTGCTGCCACTGCATTTTTGTTTTTGTTTTTGACTAAAACAGGGGATCGAATGCCGGATTGTCAAACTGAACTGTTGGTTGCCAAAGGAAGTCGGGTTGCTGAAGCCGTGTTTATATTTGGTTGAGGCCGAGAGCCTTTTTGCATTTTTATGGTTCTTATGTTGAGTCTGCAAGCAGAAATTTTTGCAAATGCCTTTGCTTAAGCCGAAAACATTTTGGAAATTTTGATGAGGCCGAGAACACTCTTTAGTTTTTTATTCTATATATACACAGTAAATCATGTTTTTTTTTTTTGTGTGATGAGTAAACATGGTTATTGCTGCGTGTGTATTTAATTTAAAAACACAGAGACCAGTGTATTAACAGAAGTATACAGGTGTTGTTTGCATTAAACAGGAAATTCAGATAGTGCTATTGCAAGGGAATATATCAGAGGTTAAAAAGGGGCAGAGTTGAGTTGAGTCAGAGGAGGAAGGTAAGCTTCTTTGCTTACTAAATTTCATTTTAAAAAAACGATAGTCATAAATTTTTATTAAAATGAAGTTAGTAACAGCAGAGGCCTACATTGATTGGTTTACAGAAACAATGACAAACAGGGTAGAGCCAAAATTTCAGATAGAAAGCTGGGGAAAAGAGACTATAGAAAAACTTTATCAGGCAGGAATGATAGGCTTCTTACAAAAATTTAATGGCCATTCTGAGGAGATAACCAAAGACTTTATAAATAATTTCAGTCAAGACCAGACTCGAGTAGGAGAAATCATTGTCCCGGTAACCCAAGAATACTTGTCCAAAGCCTTAGAGTTGCCAATGATAGGGGAAAAGTATTATAAAGGCCTACACTTCAAGGAGAAAGCATGGACTTTCTTCCTTGAGAAAAACCGGAAGGGGACATTTGATAGGACAAAAGGAATACCCAGGGAGTGGTTTAATGAACCATGGGGAGAATTGGTCTTGATCATCCAAAAGTTTTTGACTTGTGACCGAGGTTATAGTGTTGCCCATTTGTATCATGTTAAACTTCTGCAGCATATTAAGGGAGAAGATAGGATTAATCTGCCTTATTTCCTATATAAGAGCCTCTTGAGAATGATTGAAACAGAAAAACATGAACGCAGGCCTAAAGCAGGACAGATGTATCATCAAGGATTGATCAAAATCCTGGTTGAGTATCAGGTAAGATCACAGGGCATAGTGTGGAGAGAATTCATGATTAAAAATCATTTTACTGAACAGATTAAAGAGGTACAGGATAAAACAGAGCAGGAAAGTAGAGGATTGATGAATTCACCCTTGTATCCTAGAACAAGAGCCAAACAGCAGAGTAACATGGCCATGGAAAATGAAATATCTGTTATGTCTATTCCTAAAAGATTTACAAATAAAAGTCCCATTAACTTAGATAAGGAAGAAAAGACATATTTCCCAAGACCACAAGAAGAAAATGATGTTGCACAAGAAGAATTTGAGAGGGATTCTTCATATGATGATGAAGCAGCAGCATCACTAATGAAGACAACCCAAGACTTTGAAAAAGAAATTAATGATGGAAGAATTAGGGACTTAACTGACCAATTAGAAATTAGCAGAATTGTGGAAAAACAATTGAAAGAGGAAAACAAAGCAAATAAGAAAGATAATGCTAAATTGGTCAAGGCAAATGAAAAATTGAAAGAAGAATTGGGGAGATTGAAAAGGAAAAATGATCTAATTTCTAAACAAGCATTTAAGTGGTTGAAGGAAAAGAATATGTGGCAGGCCAAGTATGAAAAACAGAAGGTCAAAGCAGCTTTGTTCAAGGAAAGACATGACACAGGTTTGGATTGTTTGGCAAGGGCAGCACAACAGGAAGCATCTACAGGTACAAAATCTACTTCAGAAAGAAGAAGGTCAAAGAGGAATAGGCAAGCATGGGGACATGCTTGATGATAAGCAAGGGAGAGATGTTGGGCCTTAGTTTTGGTCTTATTTTGCTCAAAGAAACTTACTAATCCATCTATTTCCCATCCATTTTCCATTCATTTATTCCATTTTGATATATATTTGATATCTATTCAGGTATTTAATTTTAATTTTTTAAATTCTAAAGTTTTTATGAAAGTTTGGTTTTTAGTGCAAAATTGGCAGATTCAGAAATTCCCGTAATAGCTCTATGGTTGATGTGGTTGCAGGACACTTGGGCATGAATTGAATGCATGGATGGACAGCTTGGCAACTAGGATTAAGCCAGCTATGCTTAGTTCGAACAGAACAAGCTTTATTAGGCCCATTTGGTTCTAGTCAATCATGACTAGTCATTCAGAAATCCCATAGAAATAGGGCAGTTTTGAGATTCTATGGGATTGGCCATATTTCTTGGGATAAGAATAATGAATTCGACTTAGATAGGTGGCTGAGAGTAGATGGGTTTGTTTGAGTAAAAATAGATCAGTTTGTTTCATGAGACTTCTTATTTAAAGCCAAAGCTTTGATGGCTTATGTATTATTATTGTTATTGACTTATTATACTTTTATGTGTGACAACTTTGGATTGAGGAGTTAATTTGAAGACTTGTGTTGTTATTCTTTTGCTGTTCAATGCTATGGATGTGTGAATGAAGTTAAGCTTATGAGATCATTTATCAAGTGTGCAAGGCAAGGGTGGAAGGGCCCCCATTCCAAGCTAAGTACACTTCCTTGTTAATTAGTTTTATTTCCATGTAATCTTGTTATTGTAGAACTGGTTTTTCAAAGCTTTATTTCAGATTGCTTCATGGTTCATGCATAATGATTGATGTCATTAGTTTATAGATTATTCATCACTTTATCAAGTTGGAAAAACAGATGTATCAAGTTGAGCATCCCTTCTACTAAAATGATGAATTAAAATTGGTTTCTTTTGTTTGTGTGCAAGTAGTTTCTTGTTGAGATTTTTGATATTAAGATGAATGAATTATAATGGAATACTTTACATGTCTCTTAATTTAAGAGCTTCTTTCATTAATAATTTATCCATCTTAAGTTCTTGGTTTTAATCTCTGATTCATTAAGTGGTAATTGAGGTGAAAATGGATTTCTTGAGTCAAGAACCCTTTCAATACTATTCCTCTTTTTAAAACTAATTGAGTTAGAGTTATAGAATGTATTACTTTCAGCTTTTGAATAGCTTATCTTTCAAGGTTTGATTATATCTGATCTTCACATATAGTGAACTTGCCTCAAAGCATAAACAACCCGGATTGATAATAAATAATTGTGTTAGTTTAGGTACATAAATTAGCTCAACACCAGGCTTGAAGAAAAATTTATTTTCAGTCACAATGTTGGAGGATAGAAGCTAAGATATTGTCTTTAGTGAAGGGAAAATTTTCCTTCGATACAAAGCAACAGGACAAGCCACGAAGATCATTAGGGGAATTTTGAGGTCTAAAATGGGCCTCCTAAGAAAAATTTACAACCAAAATAAACTTTATGAGAACCAATAACATTCAAGATGATGATGTCAACCATGGGGGATGATTCACAATTTTTGGAGTAAAAAAGTAAAAAGATTAAGAAATAATAAAATAATAAAACTACTTTTTCCACTCATATTTTCAACTTATCTCCTTAATGTTTTACTCAAATTTCAAGTGATAGTACTCATTGGTTGCAAAATTTAAATCCTCATCCAAGCAGTACCCATGTTGCATACTTTTGATGGACCCTGCTACACGAAAAATGAGAAATACATGAAAAATGTGATTGCAATCACATTTTTCATGTATTTCTCATTTTTTGTGTAGCAGAGTCCAAAAAATGTATGCAACATGGGTACTCCTTGGAAGGGAAATTAATTTTTTCATCTAACGAGTATTCAATCTCGAAATTTGAGTTAAAACTTAGGGAGATAAGCTCAAAATACGAGTTGAAAAAGTAGTTTTTTCTTTTTTCCCTCTAAATTTTGATGATGTAATCAAATATTATTTTATTATTTCTACTATTATTTTATAATTTCCTTAGGAGGCCCATTTTAGACCTCAAAATTCCCCTAATGTGGGATTATTTTGAAGAATCTCTATAAAATTGATGTAGATGGTTGCACAAGATTGATGGGTAAAGCAAAAAAAGTGGTGAGCTGGGATGAGGGTGAGTTACACCATGGAGCTTTGAAGGTCATGCAACCGAATTCTATGGGGCTTCCAAAGGTACTCTTGTGCAGATAGACACATGCAATGGATGTACCATTGGGAAGTGTGAGAAAGCCATGTGATTGTCCCTTGAGGGGGAGCTTGATTTGCATGAAGATGAGGAACTCTTGGTTCCAAAGAATGAACCTCAAGATGTGGAGCAGCCACCTACAAAGGATCATGGAGTGGTATAAATCACTCAAGCAGATAGATTACGAGATATAAGGGTAGAGGGAGTACATGGAGCTATACCTCCAGGTGTGAGGTGGTGCGATGTGCAAAATTAATCCCAAGAATAAATTTTGGTAGGGTTCATTAAGATGGTGCATCTCATGGATCGAACTTGGCTATGAGGAGCCCACAATAGAGAAATAGCAGGATCAGTTAGATTGATGCAGTCATATGTCACGAGGACATAAATTAGAGTGATAGGTGTCATATATTGGAGCACAGATCATACTTGGCAACAATGCAAAGTGCATGGATGCAGATGTCAACAGTGGAGAGAGTCCAGTAGACATGTGCAATAGTCACCAGAAGTTAGAAGGATTTGATGACATATGCATTATATTGATTCAGTTTTTTGGAGGCTATTCATTTTCAGAATTGTTGCATGTGCGAGAAACACTAGTGAAGTGTTGCATCCAAGAGTTGCATGTGCAAGAAACATTAGAGAAGTTCTGCATGCAAGATTTCCATGTTGTATGCAAGAGTTGCATGTTGCATGTCGCATGCAAGAGTTGCATGTTGCATGCAAGAGTTTCATTCACATGCAAGAGGTGCATGTGTGCATGCAAGGACATTCCTTTCTTGTTGAGAGGGAGTGTTGAAGTTTGCAACAAGAGATAGTGAAATTGGCATCCAGAAGCAACATGACAACACCTACACTAGTGTGGGACCACAGGTCATGTAGTGATGGGTCTTAGTGATATATTAGTTTGAAATTCATTTTATTTAATAAATTGGATATGTGTCAAATTTAATTATCCCTTAATTAAATTGGACAACAAAATGTAATATTATCTCATGATCACTTGTAATAGATAACTCAATGTGATAAACTCAGCTAGCTCATGGATTTCGAGTTGAGGATAGTTGGTGAGGAATGCAGAGTGATTTTATGTGTTTTAGAGTTCAAGTTGTAGTTAAGTGCATGAGTTTAATGCATGAATAATCAGATAACTCAGTTAGGTGGGTTAAATTTAGTTGGACTAGTTGTAACTGTTTGTTTCACTAGTGATAGATCAAGTGAATTAAATATTATTTAATTCATAATCAGTGATCTACCATGCAACTGATGGTTTACTATTAATAGTTGCATGCATGTGAGTTCCAGTGGAGACCTAGTTGAGATAAAGGTTAAAGGGAAGTTCAATTTCAGTTGTGATATTAGTAGTCTACCTAGATGTAGTTAAAACACCATTGGATGCCCATGATACTCAGTGCAGTTGAGGAAGGATGAAATTCCTAAAGAATAGGGATTGCATTCATCAATAATTTTATGAGCAAGGTAGGCTGAAGAGAGGCTAAGAATTGGCCAAGTGTTGGACCAATTTTTTTTGGATCAGTGTGAGATGATAGGAAGATTGCATGAGACTCCTGTGACAAGAGTGAATTGTAATTGTTTCATGATTCCTTATGGAATATATAATATATGATAGAGGTGTTTTCAGCAATAAGATTTCCCCAGGAAGTTATCTATGTTTTGGTTTGATTTGTTTCTTTCTGCACTTGTTGTGATTTGAGATTATGTTTAATTTTTGCAATTGATTTGTAGGAGGATTCAGTATCTATCTTTAGTACATTGCTTGATCAGATTGAATCCATTGATATACATATGTTTGTATAATTTATACATGGTAGTTTGTGAGTGGCCACCTATAAACCAATAAAAACCTCCCATTTCAAACAAACATAAATGTGCCACTTGGAACAAGATGATTTGCTGGAGGAAATCGTGTTGAATAATCAACCTACCACATGGGCATGCCGAGTCAGCAATACAGACTCCTGACTGGAATGTCCCTGCATTTAGTTTTTTTTTTTTTTTTTTTTTGAAAAAATGAACAGAACATGTTTCTGGGAGCATACGGTGTCGGATTTCCATGAAACGAGCTAAAATGGATTCATAACAATGAGGTATACGTGGTTGTTCAGGTTCCACACCATTCCGACAACTTTCATTTTTTAGCATAATTTTGAGCACCTGCTCACTCCTCCCCACTGGAAGTTTTTGGACCCAAAAATATCACTTTCAATTGTTCAACAGATGATGGTATAGTTCCCTCAACTTTCTAATCTCGATCCATTTGGCCTTAGAAGGATTTTTTCCTTTGAGCCCCACATGAAGGTAGTCTACACTCCCTCGTTTTGATGTCCTTGTCCTTCTGTCAAGAATGGTGTTTTTCTAAAGCTCATCAAGGTATTATGGAGAAAATTCATCAATAGATGGAATTTGAACATTTTCTCCTTGATCTTCAATCAAAGGAGGCTCATACAACCTTAAGTTTTCAACATTAACAACATAGTAAATTTGCATCTATGAAGGAAAATCTAACTTGAAGGTGTTGTCACCAATCTTTTCCAAAATTCTAAAATGACCATAACGGATTGGTTTCAGTTGTTTACCTTCTCATTTAAGCCTCTCTTTGCTAATGTGAAGCCAAACTTCATCACCAACTTGGAACTTGTGATCTACACAATGCTTTTTTTGCCTTGCTTTGTACTTGCCTTGGCTCTTTTCAAGTTGATCTTGAACTATTTAATGTATGAATTAGATTTGTTCTATGAAATTCTTGGCTTTGTCTATTTTTTATGACCATCAATAGCAACATCCTTCTGAAAAATGAAATAAAATGGCGATCTAGGAAAGTATCCAAGACATGGTGATGTTTGTGTAGAGGAGTGTTTTGCACAGTTGTAAGCATGTTGAATGTAATGCAATTATTCATCCCACAACTTAGGATGATTGTTGCAGTATCCCTGAAGAAGATGTATGACTATTTTATTGACCACTTCGGTTTGACCATCTGTTTCTGGATAAAATATTGTACTCTTTTTCAACTTGGTATCCATCAAGTCCCACAAACTTGACCAAAAATTCCCAAAAAATCGAGAATCTCGATCACTAATGATGGGTGTGGGCAAGCCAAAATGAACCCAAACATGCTGAAATAATAATTGAGTTCTTTTCTCAGCCGTGGCTTGATTTTTACATGGAATTAATATAGACATCTTTCTGAACCTATCAAAAACTATATACAAATAATCATGACCTCTTTTTTACAATGGAAGACCTCCTACAAAATCCATAGAAACACTCTCCCATGGACATGAAGGTACAAGAAGTGGTGTGTACAATCCTAACTTCCTATTTCTAGGCTTACTGACTGCACAAAATGAACAACCTTTAATGAAACGTGACACACTTTCAAGCATATGAGGCCAATATAAATACCTCTAAATATGTGACACTGTTTTTCTTACATCGAAATGTCCAACAATAAGAGAAGTGTGTGCTTCCCTTATGACATTTACTCTCTCCCCCTGTGGAATAAAAAGCTTTCTCAAATGATACAACAAGTTATTATGTACATGGTAACACAATTCCTCTACTTGGTTGCCTTGAATCAAGTTTGCATAAACATCTTGAAAGTCATTATCAATTCATATTGCTCAACATAAATTTCATGACAAACAAAATTATGCTTGAGTAAAGTAGTTGCACTAACAATAGGCCTAGAAAGCATATCGGCAATATTGTTGTCTACACCTTTCTTATACCTGATGACGAAATTGAATTGTTGTAGGAAACCCATCCATATAAAATGCCTTGATTTATGAAACTTAGTTAGTGATTGCAAGTATTGTAATGGTTGGTGGTCAGTGTGTATGATGGTTTCCTTTCCCATCAAGTAGTGTTTCCACTTTTTCACACTTTGAACCAATGCATAAAGGTCCTTGTCATAAGTAGGATAGTTAATAACTACATCATTGAAATTTTCTAAACGAAATGAAATGGGCTTGCCATGTTGCATAAGGACTGTGCCCATGGCATAGTCGCTTGCATAAGTTTGAATCTCAACAAGATGTCTTAAGTCTAGTAGTGCAAGTATTAGGGTTGAAATAATATTCTCTTTCAAAGCATTGAACTATTTTTGATTCCTGCCTCCCCACTGGAAGACCTTTTTCACACTAGCCAATGCATGCAATGGAGTTGCGATATAATATAAGTTAGAAATAAACTTCCTCCAATATTGGACTGCTCCCAAAAAAATTCTTACCACAATGATTGTCCTGGGTGTTGGCCAATTCACAGTGACCTCAACCTTAGAGGGGTCTATCTTCAACGCACCTCCTCCAACAATATGCCCCAAGTACACCAAAGAAATTTTACCAAATTCACATTTTGACATCTTCAAAAACATGTGTTCTTTCCTTAAGACATCAAGTACTTTTCTTACATGCATGACATGTTCATCACGTGATTTACTGAAAATCAATATCATCTAAGTAGCCTATCACACACTCATCTACAAATGGCCTCAAAACATCATTCATCACATGCATAAAGTTATTTGAATCATTGCAAATACCAAAAGGCATAACAAGCCATTCAAATAAACCTTGCTTTGTTTTGAATGTTGTCTTCCATATGTCACCTTCAATAATTTTAATTTGATGATAGCCACTCCTTAAGTCCAACTTAGTGAAATAATTTTCATCTTTCAATTGATCAAGTAAATCATCTATTCTAGGAAGTGGATAATGGTTCTTTACCATAATCTTGTTCAATGCACGGAAATATATACACATGCGCCATGTTCCATCCTTCTTTGGAACCAACATAATAGGTGACCCGCATGGCAAAGTACTTTTCAGATGATCGCTTTGTCCAACAACTCTTGAATTTTCTTTTTGATTCCACCACTCTTTATCACTGACATCCTATACATGCCAATGTTAGTAAGAGGACAACCTTGATGCAACTATATTTCATGATAAGTTCCCCTCTTGGGAGGTAATCCCTTTGGTTCCCGAAACATCTCATTATTTTTATTAACCACTTCAATAAAAATCACAATTTTGGATAAAAGCCTTCAAATTCTTCAAAATCAACATCATTCTTTGTTTTAATAATAAGAAGCACAAAATTATTTCTTGAATTATCTAGTCTTTTCATTTGTCCTGCATTAACTAATGAAATATTTAGTTTCTTGCGGTGAGCTCTCATGATATACTCCATGCCATATTTGAAAAAGTGG
Organism: Pinus albicaulis; assembly: GCA_034641835.2. NCBI lineage: Eukaryota > Viridiplantae > Streptophyta > Pinopsida > Pinales > Pinaceae > Pinus > Pinus albicaulis. The sequence continues at coordinate 378,357,385 of CM076575.1, forward strand.
TACTTGTTTTCTTGGAGATAGAATAAGGTGTTTCTATAATAGAGGTAAGGACTACGCAAAACAATTCTTGAAATATCAAGCGGTACAACATCTAATTCAACTTCGTCAATGAAGTTTGTTGTGATTGCAAACCAAAGAATACGCTTTCTTGTAACGTGTAAATTTTGTTCTTGCATATCCGCCCCAATGGATATGGTTTGTGATGTGGAATGGTTTCAAGATTAATTTTCATGACTAAGTGTTCATATGTCAAGTTGGCTTGACCCACTATCAAATAGTGTGTCGATTTTTGTATGTTTTGTAATAACCCTCACATGGAATAATTTAATCCTCGTTTCTTCATTTGGAGTACTAGTGCGACAATTTGATGAACTAGTGCTAGAAATGGATTCTTTTCCTTTCATAGCCATGGCTATAATTTTAGTTTCATCACCCAAATCGGATCCCAAATATTTTTGAGTGGTTGTAACTATTTTTTGTTTCCCCTTGTTGTTGAATTTCCTGGGCCTCATCTCTGGATGAAGCTTCCAACAATGGTCCTCATTGTGACCCTCTTTGGAACAATTTTTTCATGTTATTTTATCTCCTTCCTTTTTAACGAATGCATTTTTTTTCCTTTTCCTTTGAAACCATTTCCTTTCTCTCCACCCTTAATGGATTATTTTTACCCTCTTCTAGAATATTTTTCCCTCTTGCCTCAAGGTGAGTGGCTTGCACACAAACCTCATCTAGACTAGTGGGATTGAACATAAGGATAGTATGTTGTAGGTAGCTATGTAAACCCCCTATATACTTCAACATCGTGTCTTGTGATTGCAAATAGACACCTAACATAAGAGGCCTTATTCTAAATTATTGGGTGTAATCTTGCATACTTTTATCTTTAAGTTGTCTAAATTTCTACCAATTCATGGTGGCTTTCAACATATATGCTAGAGGGTAAAATTGTTTTTTAATTGCAGCAATGAAATCATTCCAAGAGATTGAGATTTTACCATGTTTTTTTTTTTTATCTCATCTTCTGTCTTGGCTTCACACCATACTAGTGTTGCACCCTCTAGTATCAAGGAAGCTAGCTGAATATTTGTATCATCATCTTCAAGGCTTTGAATCCTACAATAGACCTCAAATTAGATAACCCAATGGTCAAGCTTCTCTGCATTCACTTCACCATTATACATAGGCAGCTCAAATTTAATATCAAGTTTTAACAATGGTGTTTTACCAATTCATTTTGAGGTAGGTTGGTGAGTACAAGTAAGGGTTGTAGTAGTGGAAGAGGATGAAGATGAAGGTGAGGATGGTGGCGAGGATGATGGTGGAGTAGATGGTGGTTTATCACCATTTCCTTTACCTCCTCCTCCTGGATAACCCTCTCCTCTTGGAGTCCTGGAGCTTTCATCCTACAACCTTGTATTCCTCTTTTCATAAACAACTTTCACCATCTCTATCATCTCAAAGAAAAGCTTCCTAAAATCCTTCTCATCCTCTATCATGTTATCATTTCCTCCTTCATGAAACATGCTTACTGAAGGCTTGGGTAAAAAAAGAGGTGAATATTTTGGTGGAGATTGTGGCAACTGTGCCCTCCTTCTCCTTGCTCCAACTTGAGAATATGCACCCACAAGCTTGCCTTCTCCTCTTTTGAGATTCAACCTTGTAAGCATTTAAACACTTGCAAAACAATTAAATCATCCTTACAAAAGTAAACCTAGTGATATAATACTAAATTTATCTGAATGGGAAAATTATTTTTATTGTGCTAAATTCCTCTTCAGAATATAAATAAAGTGCTTGAGGATTTACAGAGTAAATTACAAGTTTAACCATGATTTTTATGTGTTTTATGTAAATTTCATGAACAAATTAACATGAAAAAACAATGAACAACAGCATATAACAGACATGAAAATCACCATAAATGGTAACACAATAGCACATGATGAAGGAGTTCACCCCACCTGGGCTACATCTCCTTGTTCCAACTTCTAATGGCTAGGCCCTCTTCTATTATGCTCAAAAGTGTGATTATATACATTTACAATGCTCAAACATCTATGAAACCTACTCTAATGGCTCCAAAATGCCCAAAAATGCTTGTCTAGCCTCTTTCTGCTCCCAATTTGGTAAAAAAATGAGTAAGTTATGGCTTCCCCAAGTTTTTTTCACTAATCACACCCCAAATTCCGCCAAATCCAACACCATCCTATAATTTTGCCTCCAAAACCACTAACTGAGTGCCAAATTTCCCAATTTCTGGGTGAAATTATCGGGGCGCTAACTTTTCCACTAAGGCCTTAAACCCAAATTTCAAACCATATTGTATATGGTCAAATATTTATAAAAAAACAAAAAAAAATGTGGTTTTCTCTAATCGTCGATAGTTAACTGCTAAGGGTGGACACATGGAGCTGTCAACATTTTATGTTAACGATTATAAACAGTGAGGGGGTGCAGAGATAACCCTCCCTTGGTCCCGCCCCTAGCCTACTAGGGTACAGTGACCAGGGCTGGGGCTAGACCCCCACCCCCACCCCAAAACTTAAAACCATTACATTTTAAATATATGACATGTTGTATATGGTTAAGAATCAATGATTGGTGCGATGGTGAAAGCATGTGCTATTTTCTTGGATGTCACAAATTCGACCCCCGTTGTTGTTTCCTGGACCTTAACCAAAATTTTGGTGGCCCTCGGGCAGCCACAAGGTGACCCTCGGGCTGCTACATGGTGGCCCCTGGTATAAAAGGTATCGATATTCTAATGTTCCTTTTGATTACAAGAATATTGATAAATATGAGCATAATTTGTAGCATAAAAAACCATGTACTTTTTGTGGCTTGTATAACCATGTTATTTCCAAGTGTTGGAAAATGATGGCAATGAGGAGGAGGAAAATACATGAAAACTATTCCTCACATGAGGGTAGGAAGAAGGCTAGGAAGGTCTGGAGGAATACGAATTTTTGTAGTCATTGCAACAACAATGGACATCATAGAACCACATATTGGGGACTCCATCTAGAGCAACGATCGAAGGAGGACTAGAAAGAACTTTTGAATGAACTAGTAAATGAAGTTGATCAACAAGAGAAGTGGTTATGGGAATAAGAACCATTAACCTGGTTGGATAATAAATGGGTATTTCTAAGTACCTGAACATGGCCTCATTTGTAGACCACATGTTGTGAAATGTTTGTAAAAGTTATGAAGTGTTTTCCATCACTTATGAATGCAACATAATGATGTTGTTTTCATTTTAGTTGATGGCTTGGGATATATTTTCTGTTATTATTTTGACATAAACTTGACCATGAGTATGTTATAAATTTTTAGAAAGTATGGGGTTCATTTGGGTCCTGTTTGATCTTGTAAAAGAACATGTATCTTGCAAGATTGTACTATAGGTTTGCATAGATTGTAGGTGTCAGTTCATCACTTATGCCTTTGAAGTACAAAGGTGAAGGGGAAGGAAGTGTGGCTTGTTAGGTAACTTGTTATGTATATGAGGGAGTACAACATATGTTAGAGTGAATTTTAATCGCAAGCGTACGAAAAAAAATCACTTTAGTTGTGCATAAAAAACAACCCTAACATCAAATGTGGCTGTCAATTTCCTTAGATATGTAGTAGGTGATCAGAATGAATGCTACAAAAATCAAAATCTATGCAGTTAAAGACCTTAAACAGTGAAAATAAACAAGATTTTCTCCATACATCCAAGAGAAAAGACAAGAATTTATAAAGAATTTTTTGCATTATGAGACTTGGGAAGGGAACACAAAAAGATGTTACCATTCCCCCTCAATGGGATGGGTTCTTGTATGTCCTCGGCCCTTTAGATCCAAGGTTTCTCTCTCTTGATGGTGTAGAAACCCAGAAAAAATAGAACTCAAAGGGAGCTCACAAGTAAAAGTAGAAAAAATATGACAATGATGGAGGATCAAAGTCAGACCAAAAGTATATATCAAAAGGTGATAAAAAAGGCATTGAATGAATGGAAAAACTCTTCTATTTATAACAAAATATTGAGTTAGTCTAGATATTGGTGTATAATTAAAATATTATTAACCAAATCTAGATCCAACTTACTTGGAATGTTTTATTATTTTTGGTGGAGGGAAAAAAACATTTAGAATTGGTTAAATCCCTTCATTTAGAAATAATAAATAAATAAATGATTTATTTATTATTTCAATGATGAGGTTAAGGAATAATTAAATAAATAATGATTTACTTAATTATTTAAAAATGATTTAGTCAAATTCAACAAGGAATATTATTAAATAATGATTTAAATAATTATTCCTAGAGAATAATAAGATAAATAATAATTTATCTAATTAATTCTCATGTTTTGGGTTAAATATGACCAGGAATATTAATTAAACAGTGGTTTAGTTAATTATCCCTAGAGGAAAATCAAACAAATAATGATTTATTTAATTATTTCTCATGGGGTTTCTTGTTTAGACCAAAAGTAATTTAATAAACTATGGGTTATTAAATTATTTCTCATAGTGAAAGCAATTTTACTATGGTAAAATTGCTCTTACATGGCGTAATTTAGGCCATCTAATAGTAACAGGTTAAATGACAAAAAATTGGTGTAACACATTACCCCCCAAGGTGCGAGCATTAGGAGCTAATCATGTGACCAAAGTACGCTGTAAGAACACAATCACTAGACACTGAAGGGGAGTTAGAGAGAGAGAGAAATATAAGATAGACTGAAGTGAGAGAGGACAAGACCCTGAGGAGGGGAGACTTACAGGTGCAACAAGTCTCTTTTATGAGTGAGTACATGTTCTCAATGAGGCAGGGGAGGCATGCCTATGCCCATCGAGATGAAAAAGTACAAAGAATAATGGTGCACCCATAAAACATGGGACTGAGCTATATAGTACATGCTAGCATAAACATGGGCCAGATAACAAATCATAATGGATCCCACATACATAATGTGACAATATCCAAGACTTTTATAATAATATCCTGAGTACATGAGATATAATAACAACAACCAAAGAGGCCCTATAAAACAGGAAAGGGCTCTGGAAACATGAATGATACATAAAAACTAAAAAATTCGCTGCAAGCAGCGAAGGTTGGAACCATAAAATCTACAGATCTGCATCCAAGACTATAGTAAAGAGGTAATTCGGGTATGTGGGGGGCTACCTGAAGGGCCACCCCATCATGAGGTCTAAAACATCTCACACACACCCGGGAATCATGGGTACAATATACTGCATCACTGAATCGTCAAGTATACAGATCTTGATCATGCCATAAGGAGCTGGAACTGAGAAAAAATCAAGTCAAAGGGAAATAAAGGGTCCCTTTGCCTGATTTGAGGCACCAAACAAGAGTGGAAGCTAGAACCAAGGTACACCGCCCTCTAGACTTGTCTTTTGGAATGAATAAGCTGATGTCAACAAAAGGAGGTCTAACATAGTGAGGTAATATGGAATCCTCAACTAAGGCACGAGGGATAATAGTATAGAGATTGATAGACTGACACCTGGGATGATGGTGGAATGTGGGGTACTGAGTAGTAGGCTGACGAATTTCCTTTTTAGAGTATAAAGGGCATGAATGACCTGGCATCTACTGACTTGACTCCGGAGGGGATAGGGGATAGTATGGCTGAAGGCCAAAATGTTCGACACGAGAGAGGTACAAAGCAATGAAGGATGGAAGATTGTGAAGGGAGACAAAAGGAACTTGGTACACTCCATGGATGCGATGATGACTCAACTTGAATGCTCTAAACAAGGGTGACTCGATGATGCTACCACACAAAATAGGTCTGGTGGGGACCATAAAAACATGAGTAAAAGATGGTTACTATTAGAAAATTATATATTAGAGAGCAATGAAACACATAAAATATATGTGGAAACACAAACAAAAGAAACACATAAAACTAGAGAGACACAAATATACGTGGTTCACCCAGTTTGAACTACGTCCACCCCGAATAGCTAGTCATTCCTTTCTATTATCCAACAAAATGAAGAGATACAACCTACAGCAGATTTGCTGTAATATCCTTTGTTATCTCTCACAGTCTCCCTATCTATTTCTCACTCTGAGAATACACATACAATAGACAACCGAAATACAATACCCTCATAAAAAACGAGGGGTTGCCTTCTAGGGAAAAAAAACCTAAATCAAACATAACTTCTACTGTCAGATCATCCGCCTAATGAACAAACCAAATTGACTGGAAATTACTATACTTTTACAAGGAAATTTTACATCTATTTTTAGCTTCGGGGGTGCTGCCCTCGAAACCCTTGGCTAGGGGGGGGATCCATAAATTCACAGCCGCCCCCCCTGGACCCCCCAGGAAATGTACAATTACGGGCGGCGTTGCCACCTCGTTAAGAACATGGGTCCAATGTTGTGATACAAAATAAAGAAGATAATCAGGCTCCACACCCAACAACTAATCACAATGAAAATCGACACAAGCATCAACAAGTATGAAGGTGAAATGGTGCCCCAAGTACAAGTGTCGCAATTGAAGAAATTAGATTTTGAGAAGCGATGAAGTGACCCTTCTTGGAAAAAAGGCTTCTGGGTGAAGTATCAAATCACTAAAAACGAAAGGATACCCATTTGAGTGCTTGGTGAGATCTTTCTAACGGTGCTGACGGTTCTTCAAACCGAGCTACGGTTTGGTCGCAATTGGCGAAAGAAAAATTGGGGTTTTTCTTTTAATAAGGCAATTTCCCTCCAATTTGATTCATTTGCAAGTGTAGCTATGGTGAATGTGGAGAGGAGGAAAAGGCCATAAATCTTGCGGTGATGGTAGCAGACAAACCGACCATTGGAATTGAGATCCGCGACTTTCAGGTAGGTGACCTTACTTGTCTAAAGGTGGCCTTAATGCTTCTTGGAAGGATGGACTTGGTGAAGAATCAAGGTAAGAAAAGAATACGAGAATGACTGCTAGAGAAGGTCTAGAATCATCCCCGCCCACCAAATAAAATAGAGGGACCAAGAGGTAAGTATGGTATTACTGATCTAGGGTAAATTCTTGACACCCTTAACCAATACCTTTTACTTTAGCTAATAAATTAGAATTGCATTAATTAAAGCGTTAATGAACATAAATGAAAAACTATCTGCTGCAAAGAAGAGGAACATAACATGTCAAGATCAACAATCATAAGAACACGTCATTTGATAATGAAGTTCTTCCAGGAGGGACTACATCTCCAAGCCTCGGTTTCAATATGGTGTAGGCCACTGCATTAAGTGTTGTAAGAAGAAGATTTACATGAACATGTTTAATCTGATATACAAGGAAAATGCCCTCATGTAGGAGTGGCTAGACCTCTCTACGAGATGTTCCACTATGGAATTCTCATGCATAAAAAGAGACTCCTATCAGTATGACAATAGCTCACGCATAAATACTGTGAGTATCTCGCCAACATGACAAACAAGGGATCTCAATGACATACGTGTGATATGGAGTATCCCACCAACATGGGATAAAATGGATCTCAAACAACATACATGAGTATCCCGCCAATATGGCATCAAGGGATCTCAACATAATACAAGTCCATGACAAAAAGTACATCAATAACAAAACAAGACAAGATCCCGCGACTCATACATCAACAGGGATCTGTACAACACTATTCATCTCAGGAACAAAGAAGTACATGAAATCAACTAGTCATCATTTACCTCACATTGAAGATGACTGAAGAATGAGCTGTTGCACTGTTGGATCTGAAATCACCATCACCATCGTGGCGTCAAAAGGTGTGAAATCTACTGCTCACTCATTGAAAGCTAACACCTGCAACATCACTTCAAAAAGTGACCGTTAGATGAAAAATTTGAATGCGCCATCAGATTTGTGGTGTCAAATAGTGCAAAATAGGCTATCCATTTTCTCAATTCTGATGAAATGAAAATCCGAGGAAAAAAGGAATCTTTTAGATTCCCCTAGATTCCTCCACATAGCTGCTCCATGGGTGGGCTAGAAAAATACAACCCAAAAGGCGAATCTGACCTTGCCACTGCATTCGCTACGAAAAACCGTGAAAAATGACTATAAGCTTGACTATATTCTGACATGGAGAAAAATTATCTCCCTAGGAAAATTTCAATTCTCATGGTTCCGCCCCCTATTTCTAGGCCTGCTCATGGTTCCACCTGCATCAGTTTCCATGGTCGCCTCAAACTGCATGTGCGCTTTCCTCTAGTTTGGCTTGCCTGGACACACTGTGCAAATGTTGGGTTTAAGTATGAAAATCCTGGTGGAGTTTTCAAAATGAGTCATTGGCTCAAATGGAAAAAATAGCATAATGGTTGAGGAGGGGTCGGGGGGTCAAATCCCTCCCCTCCATACTTCACTGGTTCTTTTTTTACATGGAGAAATGGGTTGGTTTATTGGTGGTGCCACCCGCTCGGGGGTCGGCCATGTGACTGGCGGATTCGACCCTTGCCGGCACCGAAATATAAATATGTGATATGTTCTTATATATATATATATATATATATATATATATATAGATATATAACATACGTTATATGGATGCTGTGGTGGGTGGTAGGGTTGGTGGCCTGCCACCCAAAATTTTAATTTTTGTTTTATTCAAAAAAAACAACCACTTTTGAAAATTCCGAAAAGAGGCCGTAGGAGTCAATTTAAATAGGCCACAAATTTTCCCAGAATCTGGCCGGAGTTGGCCGAAATCCTGTGGCAAGAAAAGTTGAATTTGTATCTCCCTTAAGGCTGCCCAGTCATCTAAGTCAAACCAAAACTTTGACCGCTCCTAACTTTCACATACGGGCTCAGTTTGATGAACCGTTCACACCGTTGCGATCAGGGAGACGAGCTATTAAACCTAAACCTAGTTCGAGAGAAATAAAAACACTTTTATTTTTTAGCCCTATTTGTCCTGTGTGTGTCTCCAGAGGCACCTGGATCAATCCTCCTCACCGAGGAGATTTTGGTCCTCAAAAAGCATCAAAAGAATCTATATTTCTGTGTACTATGTCTGCACCACAAGTGTCCTAAAAAATTCACCCTTCCTTCTCATTCACCTGCGTTCTTCAGAGCCACAAGTGATGAATTGACACCTGCATCCCCTACAAACCTATAGTACAATATCCTGCAAATACCTGCTCAAATTTACCAATCTATGACCCAAATATCCACATACTTGCCACGCGTTTATAAGATGTACTTGGTGGTCAATTTTACATCAAAAGGGAATCACACCCCAGCTACCATTACAAGACAAGATATCATCATCACATTTTGAAGTGATGGAAAACACCTCATCACTTTTACATGAAATAAATGCATCACACGACTCATAAAACAAGGCTAGCAACATCATCATCGCATTTCAAAGTGATCGCAAACACCTCATCACTTTTACATGAAAGAAATGCATCAGATGACTTATAAAACAAGGCCAAAAAATATCATTATCACTAAAACAAGTGATGGAAAACACATCATCACTTAAAAAAAAAAAATCCGACAAATTATTTACAAAAGCGGCCATGAAAAGCTAACATATCTAGAAAAAATAATCTAGAAGAACCATCTCTCACTTATCAAAGTGAGTGGATAATTTCCCTGTGGCGAACTTGCTTGTCGATCAGCTCTTTTCACTGGTTTATGCATGGGCGCTTTGTCTTTAAGGTGTTGCTCTGGATTGAGTCTCTACTATGTGGCTCTTTTAAGGCCACTTCAGTCGCAATGAGTGCAAAAGGTCTTTCTCCTCCAAACCTGCTTAACTGATTTCTTTCCCTACTATGGAGAAGGCTTCCCATGCCTTATCCTCCTTTCTACTTTCATCCTTTTCCAGCACTCAGAAAACACATGGTTATGTAAACCACAAAAATGGCACGTTTTTGAATGCCATGATTTACGACCATGGTTATCAACATTCTTATAATAAAAATGAACTATGGAATAATGATACTTATTATACCTTCTCGGGTGATCTCTGGTGCGATCATGGTGATGGGAGCTCGCCTCAGTGCTTTCACTGTAGCATGCATTACCATGGAACGATAAAGAAGTGTCCCCATCATTCATCTTCCCTGGAGAGTTCATCAATATCTATTTTCCCTTGATGTCCTTTGAACATCCTTCTTCATTGTACCCCAAACCTGCATAGCGAGGTCGTTTCACAACCTCCAATGTTTGAGTTATGCCTTGGCCACGAACGCCAAGTCCTCCTCCTCTGTACCCCATCTTGGTGAGGAAACTCATGCTGGTTCCTGAAATGGGTATCTCCACACTTCCAACTGAAATGATATCATGTGAAGAAACTAAAGAGAAATTAACATTGTTTACCTTAGCTGTCGATTGCGAAACAGGTGAAGAAGGCTTCTATAAGCCTTCATTGCGTTTCACTTCTTCCCACGCCTCTGTCGTGTCTTGCGACTAAAGCTGCAATCGCTTCTTCTCCTCCTTCTCTTCCTGTAGGATTAATTTCAATGCATCATGATCAGCTTGAAGACTTTCATTGTTGTGCTTCAATTCTTCCCATGCCTCTGTCGTGGCTTGCATCTGAAGCTACAACTGTTGCTTCTCCTCCTTCTCTTCCTATAGGAATTCCTTCAATTCGACGTTCTCTGTTGCTTCTTTTTCATAAGCCTCATACAACATGTCCACTTTCTCAGACACCCTGAGCATGGTCTCGTACATGTCATTGACATTCTCCATGGCTCAACTCAGTGAATGTTCAATAGCTCATGCCTACAATCCAATCAGCAAGAAGACCTACTCTGATACCACTTGATCCACGGTAAATTCTTGATACCCTTAACCAAGACCTTTTACTTCAGCTGATAAATTAGAATTGCATTAATTAAAGCATTAATGAACATAAATGAACAACTATCTGCTACAAAGAAGAGGAACACAACATGTCAATATCAAAAATCATAAGAACACGTCGTTTGATAACAAAGTTTGTCCAAGAGGGACTACATCTCCGGACCTCAGTGTCAAGATTGTGTAGGCCGCTGCATTAAGTGTTGTAAGAAGAATATTTACATGGACATGTTTTCTATGACATATAAGGAAAATGCCTTCATGTAGGAGTGGCTAGACCTCTCTACGATATGTTCCACTGCGAATCTCTCATGCATAAAAAGGGACTCCTATCAGTATGACAATAGCTCAGGCATAAATACTGTAAGTATCCCGCCAACATGGAAAAAAAGGGATCTCAATGACATACGCCTGACACGAAGTATCCCACCAACATGGCATAAAAGGGATCTCAAACAAAATCCATGAGTATCCCGCCAATATGGCATCAAGGGATCTCAACATAATACAAGTCCATGACATAAATTAAATCAATAACAAAACAAGACAAGATCCCACAACTCATACATCGACAAGGATCTGCATAGCGCTATGCATCTCAAGAACAAATAAGTACATGAAATCAACTCATCATATACCTCACGATGAATATGACTGAAGAATGGGTTGCTGCGCTGCTGGATCTGAAATCACCATCACCATCGTGGCGTCGAAAGGTGTGAAATCGATTGCTCACTCGTTGAAAGCTGACACCTACAACTTCACTTCAAAAAGTGACCGAAAAATATAGAGCTTAGATGAAAAATCTGATTGTGCCATTAGATTCATGGCGTCGAATAGTGCAAAATCGACTGTGCATTTTCTGAATTCTGATGAAATGAAAATCCGTGGCAAAAAGGAGTCTTTTCAATTCCCCCTAGATTCTTCCATGTAGTTGCTCCATGGGTGGGCTGGAAAAATGAAACTCAAAAGGTGAATCCGACCTTGCCATTGTGTTCCCTGTGAAAAACCGTGAAAAATGACTGTAAACTTGACTATATTTCGACATGGAGAAAAATTACCTCCCCGAGAAAATTTCAAGGCTCATGGTTCCGCTCCCTATTTCTTGGCCCGCTCATGGTTCCACCTGCATCATTTTATGTCCCCACCTCAAAATACCTGCATGCTCTCCTCTTTTCTGGGTTGCCTGGGCACACTATGCAAATTTTGGTTTTAAGTATGAAAATCCGGGAGGAGTTTTCAAAATGAGTCATTGGCTCAAATGACAAAAATAACATAATGGTTGAGGAGGGGTCGGGGGGTCAAATCCTGCCCCTCCATACTTGGCGTATTAATGTTAAACATAAACACTACATGCTTTTATAGAAACCCAATTTTATATTATAATGTAAATGGTACGTTGGGGGGGGTCGAGCCCGCATTGGGCAGCCTGCCCCCCATACTCCGTTGGTTCCATTTTTACATGGAGAAATGGGTTGGTTTATTGGTGGTGTCATCCGCTCGGGGGCCGGCCATGTGGCCGGGTGGGTTCAAACCCTGCCGGCACCAGAATATACATATGCGATATGTTCTTTTATATATATAACATATGTTAAATGGATGCCATGGTGGGTGGCTCGCCACCCAAAATTTTAATTTTTTTTTATTCAAAACAAACAACAACCTTTGAAAATTCCCAAAAGAGGTCGTAGGAGTCAATTTAAATAGGCCACAAATTTTCCCAGAATCTGGTTGGATCTGGCCGAAAAAATTCAAATTTGTGTCTCCCTTAAGGCTGCCTAGTCATCCAAGTCAAACCAAAACTTTGACCGCTCCTAACTTTCGCATACGGGCTCGATTTGACGAACCGTTCACATCATTATGATCAGGGTGACGAGATCTTCAACCTGAACCTAGTTTGAGAGCAATCCAAACACTTTGATTTTTGAGCCCTCTTTGTCCTGTGTGTGTCTCTAGAGCCACCTAGATCAATTACGCAAAGTATAATATTTGAAAATAGGGTATCGAACATCTATGATATATGGTTCGCCGGAGAGGCCGGTAGGCCCAACTATCCAAGGAATGGGAGGATAATAGACCATACATAGATCGAGTGTGTTTAAGTCGAGACTTTGGTTAATCAAGTGAGAAGGTGGCTAGGGGTGCCATCATGCCCCCAAGCATGGGATACTGCCCCCAAGCATATTTTATGGAGGGGACTAATCTGGTATGTACAGGTGGGAATGATGCCCCTAGTAAGAGAAGTTTAAGGAGCGCCATATATGGTGTCACTATACCAAAGAGTGTCTTTGGAGATAATGAACTAGTGCTCATTGAGAAAATATAGAGGTTGGTCAACAAAAATTTCTAAGGGACTGGGTTGTTGATGTAAGTTGAAGGAATGATGGGGGGGATCATCCCTAGAGTGATCTGAAGTGATATGGAACTCTAGAGTTTCTTCTAAATGGGGAAGAATAATGATACTAGAGTCGACACGACCAGATGCATTAGGAGGGTTGTGGAGAATTGCTTCTCCTGGACTCTCAAATATGGGTGCCCCCTTACCCAAAAATTGGGTGTTAATGTAATGGCCACAAAGTGTATGTGGTTTGAATGCATGGGTTCGATGTAAGGGGGAATAGATAAAGTCAATGGTGGTGATTGCTTCCATAATGTTGTCATAATAGTAGAATATGGGGTGACTAGTGGAAGGATGACCACATGACGCAATGAAGCTACCTAACTCATCATTATGAGAAGTGAGGTTCACATGCACATCGTCACGGAGGGTGATAGAAGATAAAGTAGATGAAGAATCTACCGATGTTGAGCTCAAGGTGATCCCTGAAGGGAGGTCAAGTGAAATAGAACGGGATGCCCCAAAGGGGTCTTCCACTGTGGATCTCATAGATGGTGACAGGTAGAGGATAGTGGCTGAAGACTCCGTCATCTCGACATAGGGAGGGGGTATGTCAATGGGAGTGGATGTTTCCTCTGGTTCTACCAAATCAGAACTCACAAGTGATGGAAAAATTGACTCATTGCGCTCAGCCTCGAATTGGCGAACTACTTCCAAGGAGATGTAGAAATCATCGAAGCGGGGACAAAGGTGAGTATAGTTTCCATGGAAATCATACAAATCACAAGGTTGATTTCTGTGCAAAGTCTTGAGTTTCTTGGCTGAATCCACTAAAGTGACATGTACTTCTGGGATATCAAACTCAGGAAATGTTTCTTTGACCATGGGTTTGAGATGAGGCAATTCAGGACAATTGTGGGCAGCATGACCGACAACATCACAAAAAGTGCATGGAGATGTATGTTTTGGAGGTTTAGGATGAGCAGGTGTTTCCTGGGCAGCCTTGTCCTTAGGTGCCCTTTTACAGGCTTTTCCCCCCTCATCCAAGGCTTTCGCAATAGGATTAGATTCTTGTTGAGGTGGCTGAGGCACAGAAGTGAAGGGAGGAGATATAGCGACCGATTGGACTAGGGTAAAAGAAATGTAAGGTTTGATCTAACCAGGCGGGGTACCGACTGGGGGATCAATGGACCAGACTGGGACCCCCAGGGTCATGTTGGGAAGGGTCAAGGTAGCCATAACAGGTACCAAAAATACTCCAGAAGGGGGAGCAGGAAACAATATTTGACTGGAGGGGTAATGGTTAGCCAGAATAGCTCCTAGATGGTTAAGGGTAGGGGGGAATTTTCCATGAGGAAAAAGAGAATCAGGGACACTAGCTACAAATAAAGGGCATTGAGCAGGAGGTCTTGAAGGAAGAATCGAAGTACTAGGAGCAGGTTACAAAGGGATAGGCTATTAACTAGTCGAACCAGATCGTTTGAGGTCGAACTGAGACGATTGCATCATGCAAAAATTCGATGAGCTAGGGTCAGGGATAAGAGGGGAGAGACCAGGGAATGAACCAAGCAAAGATGAATATCTATAGACACCGGGTGAGACACTAATTAGAGGTTTGACTATTTTTTTATTGGCCACCAAAGAAATAATGGACTCTAGAGAGGTTTAAGTCTTTGGTTCGTAATATGTCAGTTGATCTATAGTGACGATATTGCCGTTGTGAGGAAATAAAATCTTGTGGTGAGCCACATATGGGACAAAAGACATCTCATAAGTGTAGCTATGACACAATAGAATGTTATAGTCTACGAGGGAATCAATGACTTCAATGTCAACACAAACCCGCAAGAGTAATAGGACAATTGCGAAACATGCCTAAGGGCTGTCAAGAGTGGACATCCCACGCATGGAGGGTGATAGTGGAAGGGGCTAACTCGGGCAATCTGAGATTTTTCCTAACATAAGTGGACATCACGCAGGTGGATGCCCCCTCGTCAATGATATATCGAGAGACGTTTGCATTCTAGATCTTGATAGGTATTTGGAAAGCGATGGATGCAGGTAGGGGTGGATGCTCTGACTTGTCAACATCGAAGACAATAAAATGATTATCTGAAGGATCCACAATGCCCGTGGAAGTTAGTAGAGCTTTATGTTGAGAAGAGCATGACTAGAGGACTTCTAGCATTGACATGGCGGTAGGGGATTGTGCCAAGTCCTCTACTATACTGTAGGTGTGGGCGACTTACCGAAAGCAGCGTTTCGGCATAACGGTCCTTTGGGGTCTTGGTATGTACCTCTGACTTAGGCTAAGGGATATGTAAAGGACCATTGGGTGTTGAAATTGGTTCTGTGGGACTTGAGGACTGAGGCTCTATTTCGGACAGAGCAGGGGGCTTCGTGTACTAGCATGACTGAGTCTGATGGTTGAGATCAGCAGTATTGGCTTGGTTAGATTGCATTACAAGGATCTGGTAATCAAAGGAACCACACAGGGGAGGGTGAGAAGCCACCTAACCTTCAAGGGGCTAGGTAGCCACATATCCTTGCTGAGGGAAAAGATTGGTAAACATAGTCGGTTGAGTAGGCGCAACATTAGGAGGAACCAAAGTAGAGGCTTGTTGTCGTCGAGATGCTGCTTGAGCTTCCCACAGTTGATGCATCTAAGGTAAAAGGGGAAAATCATGGGTATAATGACCATGGACACTGCAACAAGAAAAAGTCTTATTCGTACGAAGGGGCCTATTCTGCTTGGGTTGATTGCCCT
This sequence comes from Pinus albicaulis, assembly GCA_034641835.2. Lineage (NCBI taxonomy): Eukaryota > Viridiplantae > Streptophyta > Pinopsida > Pinales > Pinaceae > Pinus > Pinus albicaulis. The sequence goes on from CM076575.1 coordinate 378,373,324, forward strand.
GTTGTTGAGTTACAGTGTTAGATGTATTCACTTGGGGATTGTTTCCTTGATTACCTTGAGTGGGTTGGTTTTTTTTTCCTTTCCTCTTCTTTTTGGAAGTGGGAGGATTAGTCGTACTCTGCTGTGCATACACCTAACCCTGAGGGGGGGTGGTTGCTATTGTAGAGCTTGAGAAGGCATGGGAGGCTGAGGTGCTTGTGCTAGAGGAGCTGGAGCACCTAACTGTGGATACGGATAGTAAGGAGTTTGAGCAACATTGGGGTAAACAAGTTGGGTAATAGCATGCCCTGACATCGGAGAATGTGGTTGGGCAAAGGCGTGAGGCATGCCATGTCCTAGATACATGCTATTGGGAGGGGAAAAAGTGCTAGAGGAGTTGGCCCCTCCATGAGAGAAACAGTAACCCATAGAAGGATGAGTGTACAGATGCAAAAGGGATCCAATGATACCGTTGACGGCATGACATGCCCTCGGTGCGTTGGCACCACCAGGTCTAGGGAGATCATCTAAGACAATATAAACATAACCAGATTGCGCATAGATCAAGTCATATTTCAACACAACTTGTAGGGCTTCTTCCTCAGTCTGAGGAAAGTGATACGTGATATATTTACCAATAGAGGGGAAAAGGGATCTGAGAAACCAGTCCATGTAGACATGGCCTTCAAAAAATAGAGCTCAACATAAACTCTTCCTTCTACACCATTCTTAAGCAGGGTTAGATAGGCGGGTGGCAGAAGTTTGACAGAAAGCGGTTAAAATTTCGGTACCGGTGTCATAGCGAAGGGGAAGTTGGAAGTAGGACAGAAACGCCTTTGCAAGGGTCACAAAAGTAGCATGATAGGCAGCGACCTAGTCGACATGCCACTTGGAAGCTTCTCCAGTAAGCGTACGTTGGAATAACTGAAGACAGATAGAGTCATCAGTGATAGATTTGGACGAACACCACATGTGGAATGAACGAAAATGGTTGGTAGGATCCTCTCCAGTATTTCCTTAAAACTTATGGATGTCTGAAAGAAACTTGGTTGGCATAGCAGGCCAACTTGGATCATGGTGTATAGGGTCATTAATCAACTGGATGAACTCGGGAAGGCTTAGGCCTGCCATATAAGGAAGCAAGGGAGTAGCCAGGACCGTTCATGTTGCGGCTCCACTAGTAGCGGCTCCAACATTAGAGCCAGGGCCACCACCAATGGTAGGTCTTGCACTAGACATGATGAAGGTGAAAGGTGGAGTAGAAACATGGATAGGAACAGAACGAGAACCTGAAGAACTAGAAGCAGAGTTGGAATGGGGACTCGGAGGAGGACTAACTTGGACCCTACGCGGTGGAGTAATTCTTCCTAACGGAAACTGAGGATGAAGGCCTTGGAGTCTCTGGGATGAATGCCTTGGGGGCTCAATGATGGGAAAGATACACTGAACCTAATAAGGAAGAGAGGTAAAGAAGGGTACGAATGTGCAGATTAATTAATTAATTATAATGTTTTAGTCTTAGCCTAGCAGTGTAAACTAGGTGCTATTCACTTTAGCTTTGTGTGTGTGTGATAAGTGTGTTAATTTTACATAAGACCAGACGTGTGTATAGAGAAAATAAAAAAATGTTGTATAACTGTAAATAAAACTAAAAGTGACAGTAAATAAAACTGAAAGCGACAGTAAAATAAATAGATAAACATGCATAAATTTAAACCCCAAAAGGAGGGCTTCCCAACAGCTAGTATAAGGGTGGGCAAGAGGGATAGGGATCTAAAGGTTAGATCTACTGAAAAGAGGTGTAGAAAACAACAAGAAACCAGAGGGGAAAATGCTGAAAAAAAGGTGGCGAAAGGCTAAAACCTAAAGGGAAATGTAGGGGACCCGAAAGGAAAGGGTGGTTTGGATGGAAAAATAATTGATCTAAAATGGATCTGAAAGGATAGGTTCAAATCTGAAAAAATGGCTAAAAAACACTGAAATCTCAGAAGACCAGCTTCATCTAAACTCCTCCTAAAAAGGTGGAAGCATACTGAAGCCCTAAGGGGCTTGGTTCCTACTTCGACGAGTAAAAATAAACAAGTATAGGTCGAAGATCGGTAAAGACAAAGGTCAGACAACCCTGAACAATGCCCTAAAAAAACCCTGAAAATTACAGAAAAAATCCCACAAAAAACTGCAAGTTGAAGGTACTGACCTGTTTTTTGCTGAGGTCGCAGTTTTTGGGCAAATATCTACTACCTGAGAGCTAAGGTTGCAAGTTTTGGGCTGAAAAGTGTGACTTGCACTTCCAACTGTCATGGCAGCAAGTTTCAGAAAAAGTTGTCATCTCTGTCGCGGTTGATACATGTTACCCTAGTAGCTGAAGAAGCTGATCATGCAGGGATTTGAAAAATGACAGCGGTCGTAATTAAAAAACCTTATGGAGTTTCCAGTTGTTAGAGTGAATTATAATCGCAAGCGTACGAGAAAAGCTCACTTTAGATGTGCATAGCAAATAGCCCTAACATCAAATGTGGTTGTCAATTTCCTTAGATCTTCAGTAGGTGATCAGAATGAATGCTACAAAAATCTAGATCTATGCAGTTAAAGACATTAAACAATGAAAATAAACAAGAGTTTCTCCATACATCCCACAGACAAGACAAGAATTTATAAAGATTTTTTTGCATTATGACACCTAGGAAGGGAACACAAGAAGATGTTACCAGTCCCCCTCAATGGGATGGGTTCTTGTATGTCCTCAGCGCTTCAGATCTAAGATCTCTCTCTCTTGAAGGTGCAAAAAACCTAGACAAAATAGAACTCAAAGGGAGCTCACAAGAAAAAGTAGAAAAAATATGACAATGATGGAGGATCAAAGTCAGACCAAAAGTATAGATCAAAAGGGGATAAAAAAGGTAGTGAATGAATGGAAAAACCCTTCTCTTTATAACAAAATATTGAGTTAGTCTAGATATTGGTGTATAATTAAAATATTATTAACCAAATCTATATCCAACTTACTTGGAATATTTTATTATTTTTAGTGAAGGGAAAAGGAATTTAGAATTGGTTAAATCCCTTTATTTAGAAATAATAAATAAATAAATTATTTATTTATTATTTCAAGGATGAGGTTAAGGAGTAATTAAATAAATAATTATTTAAAAATTATTTAGTCAAATTCAACAAGGAATATTATTAAATAATGATTTAAATAATTATTCTTAGAGAATAATAAGATAAATAATAATTTATCTAATTAGTTATCATGTCTTGGGTTAAATATGACTAGGAATATTAATTAAACAGTGGTTTAGTTAATTATCCCTAGAGGAAAATTAAACAAATAAGGATTTATTTAATTATTCCTCATGGGGTTTCCTGTTAGACCAAAAATAATTTAATAAACTATGAGTTATTAAATTATTTCTCATAGTGAAAGAAATTTTACTATGGTAAAATTGCCCTTACATGGTGTACTTTAGTCCATCTAATAGTAATTGGTTAGATGACAAAAAATTGGTGTAACAACATATTGCATATTGTGTTTATGATTTTGGAGGACCAAAATATCCTCAGCGGGGAGGAGTGATCTAGGTGGCTCTGGAAAGGCTCAAAAATAAAAATCTTCATATTTCTTCGAAACTAGGATCAAAACGTAGAGCTCATCATCCGAATTCCAATTGCATGGGCAACGCTCAAATTTGACTTGATATGTACAAGTTACTCACAGCCAAATTTCAAGTCAAAGTTTTAGTACTTTTGTCGCTAGATAAATTTGGAAGCTTAGTTTAATTTGGCAGGCCAACTAAATCTGATGGAACTTGCCAAATTTGGTGGCCACTAACTAAGTGATATTTTGACACTTCATGATGGATGGAAATGACAAAATTTCTGCCTGTTTAATTTTTCTGGTTTCCCGTAAAGGTAAGGCCGCCAATTTGATTGTTTTGTCAAAAAAAATAAAAAAAAATTGGGTGGTGGACCACTAACCCTGCCAACCCCCCCCCCCCCCCTCAATGATCAATATAAAATCATATTTAAAAGGGTCGATTCCTGTCGTTGACCTGCGACCTTGCCCACGACCAACGCTCGGTCATTATACAATGACACACCCTATATATGGAGGTTGGTGTGATTTGAACCCATGCCAACTAGGTGGTCGGACTACCTAATGTGGCGACCGTATTTCCAACACAACCAAAATGTTGCCCTATTTTAAAAGGGGAAACATGTGGGTCACGGGTTGGAACTCGACCCAGTCTCAACCAACTGCAAAATTCGGCCAATACGCCAGCACATGGCTTTGTAAAATTTGTCAATAAATTTTATATAAAAAATAGATTTTATTCATTCACCCAGTGAACGACGTTGAGCTACCAAACTAAGACTATGTGGAAACCAACCCAGGTGGGGGATAGTTCTTGAGGAATATTCTACAGTATATTCTCATGCATATAGAATCTTGAGAGAAATATTTAAGATTTCCTTAGAGGCTGAATTTTGACGGTGTCAGAAATATGTTGAATTTGTACTCATCTAAATAAGTTTTTCATGAGGAGTTTGATAGTGTAGTCCAATTCTTCATCTAAGCAATAAATTTATCATCCGTTTCCAAAAGATAATCTTATAAGGTATCTAAAAGAATCCTAAGGATACCAAATTTTATTGAGACAAAAATGGGTCGTGTTTATACTCAAATTTCTTTTATTTTTGGAAGGAACACGATGGCGCATGTCATTTCTTCATCTAAGTAACTTATTTTTAGGCCATCCCCACACTTGTAAGTATAATGTGTATTTTTTCCATGTGTTCATTGATGTTTTTGAGATCATGATTTGAATCTGAGATCCATGTATGCCACTTTGTGAGAGGGTCATTGTATGTCACTTTATGTGAGAGATTGTTCCTTTTTCATGTTGAAATAGAACTTCTTGTGAGTGATATTTCTTGATAGAAGAGTGTCTCCTGGGAGATACATGCCATTCTCGATAAGAGTTTCATCCTTGTATTGGCATAGATTTCATCATGTACTCCTCATCTTCTTGCTGGGACTAATGATGTGATTTCCCCACTCTTGACCCAGGGCCTGGAGATGTTGTCCACAGTAGATGAACTCCATTATCATATTGTGTGTTTATGATTGCTTCTTATTTTTTTTTCATGTTGATGGTTTTCGACAGTGTTGTTTATGCATTCACATTGATCTTGATTTCACATGAAAATATGCATTAGTAAAAGGTCCTATATAATGGATATTTTTGTTTGAAATCATTCACAAAAAATTCTAGGATAACAAATGGAATATCTTAGCCAGGTTTTTGAAGCACAAGAGATCAAACCAATATTTCCTTTAAGAAATAAAATTATTTTTGGCATTCTAATGTCCAAATAAACTTAACATCATTATAAAGAAGTACAAATGATGGTGTTATAATTTTTGTAATCTACCTAGTATTAAGTTTTATTTTTTATCAAGCATAATTTTTTCAAAATAAATTTCAAAACATGTGAATTTAAACATCATCACATATTTGGTTTTCTCTTAGTTGATGTTGATCCTCGAATGATGTCGATTTGTGGCTGAATCCAAGTCTGGTGCCTCCACTTCCAAACTAATCAATTCCTTCCAACCTATTTGGAATCAACCTCTCTAGTTCCCATACCCAGAAGACTTTGAGATTGAAGTATTCTAGCCCATATGACAAAAATTATAAGAACAAAGCTTAGGTCTCATATGTCTATATCCAGATCATGAACCCAAGGGCTCATCCCTAAATTTTTTCTGATAAACAGAGTTTCTCTTTGTGATTCTTAAAATTTCCCCTCTCCAAATTTCTTGTGTCAAAGAACCCATTTCTTCTCCATTTAGATTTATTTATAAAGGGAAACTCTCTTCATACCGAAGAAACCTCCCCCCCCCCCCACCACCCATCCATAAAAATGTATACTTTAATATCTTATTTTGTTGCCTATATTTTCTTTTCAATATGTGTATTAAATGGACTTTTAATGGTCAGTTGAGTCAGTCACTTGTCCTTTGAATTATATATATATATATATATATATTACTTGAGTTAGATACTCAAGTCTTGTCATAAATTTATTAATGAATATTATTCTTGTCTAATAGTTTATTATTTAATTAAATTTTATCAATGAATATTAACCTAATATATTTTATTAAATTATTTTATTATTAGATATTAATTAGCACTTTTTACAATTAATTCATTTACCCTACACTTAGATATCTTATATAATCAACTAGTATATATATTAGTGCAATGCATGTGATGCATGTGTATGTAGCTTTCATATGCATGCCCTTTATGCATGCTAATAATCATATTCTGTGAGTAATTCAAGATGGATCATTACAATTTTATTAAAATATTTGATGAATATTATAAAATAAACTATATGCACAAGAGTGTTGTAAACACCCCATTTTTTTTGGAGTACAAACAAGTCATAGATAATGGAATCTTTTGCAAGCTCAAATTCAATGCCAAAAGATGCATGGTGTCTTAACAATATTCCACCCTTCATTCACACAAAAAACTTACCATTTCTTAGGGTAAGTTTGTCTTGGTAGCATTATAAAATAATTTTTAGATTAAACAAGGATTTCCCAAAAGATTCATAATACAATGTGAAATCAACTATGACAACTTCTTCATAGTGATGAACCAAATAATGAAATATGTTAAGGATAACTTGTTAAAATGTGGCAACAAAATTTCACAATAAAAAAGGTAAACCCTATAGGAAATGAATGTCAAGGATATCTAAATGTGGTTTTTTCTAAATTCCATGGTGATTGTGAATATTCATCCAGTTACCAAAATGGAAATCTTCTTATAGCCACCATAATCATCAAGGAAGGAGAAGAAATTATTCCCTAGAAAATCATCTAAGAATTGGTCAATAAATGGCAAAGGATGGTGGTCTTTCTAGGTAGCTTTATTAAGTTCTATGTGGTATACACATCATCCATGTCTCCCAGTTCTTTAAGATAATGAATAAAGGTGAAATCAATTCATTGTTTGAGATAGGGTAAATGAAATCGACATTAAATAGTCCTTACAATTCCATTTTTACAATGGTTTTGAGAAAAGGGTTAATTCTTCCATGGGATTATTGGATTCATTGAGATTCATATTAATGTTGATATAGGGTTTACAAAAATTAAGGTTATTTTGTTTCATTTCCTTGTAATCCTAGGCAAAAGAAGACTTCTGAGCTTGAAACAAGTTGATTAATTCTTGTTGTTAGATTAGATTCAACTAGCTAGTAATGTTTAGGGTTTTCCATAGAAGGATCTCAACTATCATTGGCCAATGGGATTGAAATTTTAGTAATCAAAATATCATTAAAATACCTAACATTGACCATGCTACTATGTTTTATTTATGATTCATTAAGTGTCATTAAAGATTTTAGTTGATCTTGATCATTAAGCTCATTCTCACTAGATTTCTCAAGGTATCCTTAAATATGCATGTTAACAAGATAAACCCACATGTATGTATTGAGGCCTTTTAACACCCACAAGTTTCTAGAGTAAAGATAGGTTTAATAATAATTTGATGGAGTGCATCCTCTTCCTCTAACCCTACATAAAGTGGATCCTCATCCTCTAGAAAAAGGTTGTCTAGGAGGCTAAAATTTAGTCTCATACAATATTGGCCATAAGAAATAGTCATATATCCTATTTGTAGCTAATGTAAGCATCAATTGTTACTAACCAAGGTATGTGACAAATCAAGGAATAACGAATATGTCAAGACTTTGTTTGTAATGCCATGAAGTTTACAAGGTACTCTTATGAATCTATTGAGATAACTATATCCTAGACTATCATTCTATTAGACTTAACAATGGCCTATAAGAGAACTTCCTTCAAATAACCCCCAATATATCCATTCACTAAACCATATGTTCCGCTAAAATAATGATTATATTAACCTCTAAACACATTTTCTTTCTCATTGCACTATGGATCCCTATTAGGTTTACTTCTATTACATATGCATTCAACTCCATTACATTACCCCATATATGCCCCCATAAAGTTAATACCCTCTTCAAAAGCATTAAATTCAAAGCTTTGTACTTATATCTTTTACATGTAATGAAACAAAATACGAGTATTTTCTTATATTCCAACTCTTTTGTTGCCACTAAGCCACCAATGCATAGCCAATTATTTTCAATTTCAATTTTTGGTAGCTTTCGTAGTTATAATACTAAATGTTATGTACAAAATGCACAAGTAACACAATAACACGATAAAGCAGAAAAGTTAGTTCGAAACGTATCAACAAAATTCTATCTCATGTGATTATCACCGAAATATCTCTATAAAATATCTATGGATCACAGAAGCCAAAATTTAAACATACAATATAATCCAAATATGAACATGGAATAAAAACTGTAAAAAGATAATAAAAATAAGTTACAAAACAAAAAATAATATACAAATATGAACATGGGATAAAGTTTGCAAACCAAAATAATAATAATAAGAAGTTACAAAATCACTCTTGTGAACTCCACCATATCCCTATATCCTAAATATGTTCTTCCAACTAACCATGACTATATTCACCTATATACATATCCCTATATCTTAATTGTGTTTTTCCAACTCACAATGACTATATTTACCTATATATTAACATTTTCCATTAAGTGAATCAATTTCTATTATTCATAATCACTTGTATTTTCATTTAGCTTCAAATATAATTCAAATAAAATTATATATTTACCCAATTATTTATATAAATAAAAGCTTAACAAAATGATTTTTTTGCCCATATTTTAAATAGAATTATAGTTTATCCTTTTCAAAATACCCATTTCAATATTCAAAAGTATAATATAAACAAAATAATACATTCCAATATCACTCATAATACTATCATTAAATTTCAATTAAAAAAACCGAAAACACCTCATTAAATTGCACATCTAGGAAAAGACAAAAGCCAAATACAAAAGCCAAATCGTAGTATTACATTTGGCTCGATGTCCATAGCAAGTCCGGCATCAAATCATTAGATGAAGCAGATGCTTATGGCAATGAAGGGCCAATTGATGACATCCACAAAATTAACGACCCTCAAATATGGCCATGAAAATCGAAAGCGAGGTATAACCCAATGGCAATAAAAGTGCGAAAGCGAGGCATAAGCCTGCTCGGTGCTTTTCCTGGGAATCCCAAGATCGTGGAACGTTCTTGACCATAATCAGAAACTGGGTGATGTTAATTGCTGTCCCCATTCCTTGTCAGAATCCAGGGCTCCACTGGATTAGGTCAAGGGGGTCTTTAGAACCTTGGAATTGGATGGAATTCTTTAGACAAATGAAATGGTGTTGGAGGATATCAGGCTAAATCTTGGGGTCACACTGATTGGAAGACGACTCTACGCCAGTGTGAAAGGGCACCAACCAAACGATTTGTGGATTCCAAGCGTGTTGATTAAGGTCTTCCTGATAAACTTGTATTTTCTGTCAAAAAACTTTACTAACTCACAGCCATATGATCCCCTTGAGAACCACTGTCGAAGGGCACCAATCGAATAATTTGTGGATTCCAAGCGTGTTTGTTACGGTCACAACAATAAATCTTTAACATTTGCTGTGAACAAGCTTTACTAACTCACAGCCATATAATCCTGTGAAACAAATTGTTCTGGTAAGAAATTTGCTATGGTGCTCGTCCTGGTTACTGTAAAGAAACTGGAAAAAGAACAGAGCTTTAGCAAGCACCAAATGCTGAAATACAGCTGAAATCCTTTGGATGGGCAAGTGGAGATTCGGTATTTAATCACAATCTCTTAATCATCTGGTTGAATTGAGTTTAAGGGTTAAAATCTTTTTTCATTACAGAAATATTTAGATAACTGTCTTCTAGATCCATTACAGAAATGTGAGTAGAAATATTTAGATAACTCTCTTCCGAATTTATAACCATCTTCAATTATGAAATATCCCAAAAACAATTACCAAAATAATTTTTTTTTCCTTTTTTCCTATATGATGTACCTGTGCTATTATGCCTTGATCTTTGCAGGTGCTTCTGAACAAACAAATTCTAGCTCTATGGCTTACAACACCACTATGGCTCATAATCACTTGTTATGGAAAACAACTGCTCCTTATCTTATTGGAGGAGTTGCTGCTATGTTAATCCTAATAGCCATTGCATTAGCTATTCTAGCTTGCTCATACTGGAGAACAATTACCTACTCTGGAGGGGGTAATATAAGCGATGACGGTAGCTTAGTTGCTTTAACCGAAAAGCATGAAGCATTACCAGAAAATGGGGAGCTAAATGTGGCAGTTATCATGGCTGGAGAAAAAAGTCCAACCTCCCTGGCAAAGCCTGTCTCTCTGAAAACTGTAAAACATATGGATAAGTAGTTTGATTAAAAATTGTTATCCAAGATTGAGGGTTGAACTTAATATCGGCACTTGTGGGTAAAAGATAAATTAGAATAGAACTTTAATAATTGTTTTAGCTTATTATTGACTACTCAAATATACCCTCCAAAACTGTCTTTGAAATTGAAAGAGCCACTGTTATTCCGTTTCCCTTTTTTTTTAATGCCCTAGTGACAATAAGATAGTACAGGTGCTTGACCGTTATATATATATATATTCTAGTCAATGGTGATGTTTCGGTTCAAAGACTGGTTTTCATTGCAATATTATGCCATTCCAGTATTCAAGATGCAATCACGAGTAAAGTCAATTGTTGATTTTGTTATGTTAGATGGACAGAATCTATAATTGACATACAGTCATATAGTCTGTGTGGATTGTAGATTTTAGTATTGAGAATTTAATCAAATGAAATAAAGTTAACTATTAATTTTGTTAGTGAGAAAAATAAAATTTACAATAGACATCATTCATGTTAATAAATGGTAATATATTAGAAGTACCACCGCATACACAATTATCTAATAAGAAAAAATGAAAATATTCTGGATTACACAATTATCTACGAGGAAAAATGAAAATATTTTGTATTTATTGGTTTTGTTTGTACATGAAGATGCCTCATTATTCAATATTTTACTAGTTAAACATTTTTATGGGTATAATTTTCAGTTTGATATTGGTTAGAATTTGGAAAAGATTTTTTGAAATCATAAATTTGAGTTTTGAATTAGGTACAGGTTATGTTTTTTTAAAATATTTTACAAAACGAAATTAATATATGTATTAAAAATATATTTTAAATAACAAAAATTAGAAATTTAACTCAAAATTATTTCACCCAATTTCATAAAAAAAAATTCACAATACTAAATCAATATAGTCAATCAAAAACACATTTTAAATAGCAAAAATTAAAAATTTAACCCCAAATTACTTCACCCAATTCCGAACAAAACCTTCAAATATAAACAAAAACCCTTAAACATATCACGATCATCTACTTCAAAACAGTTCAAAAATAAACAAAACCATTAAACATATCACAATCATCACAATCATCTAATGAGAGAAAATGAAGATACTCTGCATTTTACACCTGCGATGTACGGATTCAGAGTGTTCTGATATTGTTTTTATACAGAATGTTAATATTCAGCAACGTTAATATTTAAATGGTTTTGACTTTCTTGAATAAGTTATAATATCTGGGTTATTGGATTATAGATTTGGGTTATCTGAGGGCCAGAAACAAAGTCAATGGCTGGGGCGGCCCACCTAATTCAAAGATAACTAGTTATAATTACGAATGGTGATTACCTAGTAATTTTTAATATCTGGGTTATTGGATTATAGATTTGGGAAAGATAACCAGTTATAATTACGAATGGTGATTGTTGGACATTGGGTTCAATGCTCGCCTTGTGTTTCGCGACATGGACTAACCGCCTCTTGTGGATCCTAACTCTGGAGATTGTAGCGGAGACTAATGCATGTGAGTTTTGGTCTAATGGCAATAGTTATTCCAACCGTGATTGCCTAGTAATTTTTAAGATCTGGGTTATTGGATTATAGATTTGGGTTATCTTAGAGCCAGAAACAAAGTCAATGGCTGGGGCCGCCAACCTAATTCTATAATGGAAAGATAACCTGTTATAATTATGAATGGTGATTGCCTGGTAAATTTTAATATCCGGGTTATTGGATTATAGATTTGGGTTATCTGAGGGTCAGAAACAAAGTGAATGGCTGGGACCGCCAACCTAATTATATAATGGAAAGATGACCTGTTATAACTTATAATTACGAATGGTGATTTCCTCGTAAGTTTTAAGCAAACGTTAAGCACTATGTCAACTAGTGTCTGAAACTGCAGTAGTAATATTTCAAGGCAACATCTGTAAACTTTTTTTCATTTTTCTTCTTTTTATTTCTCAGTGATTTTTCATCTTTCTTCTTTTTATTTCTGAGTGATTTCCGCTTTGAAAGTGTTAGCTTTATTGGGGTTAGGTTGAACATTTCATACTTTTGCAGGTTCGATTCCAATATACTGTAACAACTTGGTCCTTACTACTGAAACTAATGCATCAAGATTTAAACTATTCTACATAGAATGTTTTAAATATTCTACATAGAATGTTTTAAACTTGTTAAAACCTTCATTAAATTTACATTTCTATTAAAAAAATGATTTATAATTAATTCATAAGATGATAATAAATCTTGATGTGTAAGGAGATTACAATGCATAAGAGTTAACGGTGTTGGTTGAACAGTTTTGCAAACTGCTTCTAGCCTGACATAAACAAAGTGAATGGGCAAGAACAACACTGGTGTGACCAGGAATTGTGCCCTGTAGACCAGGATTGACCACCAAGCACATGTTTTTAGTGTGTAGTTCAGATTACAAGTATTGTGGTTTTTTAGTGGATGGAAATTGTGCTACTTATTATTTTGTAATTATCTTATTTACACTAATAATAATAATAAGAATCTAATTTGAAAGTCAGATATTTTATTTACACTAATAATAATAATAAGAATCTAATTTTAAAGTCAGATATTTTACTCTCTCTAGACTTACACTTAGGAACCATTGAACCATGATAGGTCGTATATAAGTAGAACTATTGTGACTGAGATATGAGGCCACGGAAACTATCGTGATTGAGCTATGAGGCCACGGAAAAGCCGCAGACACTCACATAATTACTTATGTCGCGGGCTAGGAGTTCAAGGCCCGGAGGAGCAAGGAGGCTTGAGCATTATGCACCATGCAATTAGGAACCGCAACTAAGTGTTGGGAAGGTCTCGGAATTAGACGGGGAGCAAGCCATTAAGCGATGGGAATTTTACTATCGAAGAGGAATTACCATGAAGAATCTGAAAGGAAACCTGGATGAACCTGCAAGGATTAAATGGTCGCGACGATGTGGCATTGTGAGGTCTCCCAATCTGATCATTGTCGTTGATTTGGGATATGCTCCCCACCATTGGATGGACCCCAACAAAAATTTCCTGGAGGTTTCAAAGGGATACTGGGATGAAACACTCGAGATTTACGTGTTGGGCCTATTTCCCAGCATTCAGTGAATTGAAAGAGGACCCCGTATAATATAGTGTGAAAATGCATTTTACCTCGGAGTAAAGGATTAGTGGGACCCACAGCAATGTGGTAGGTAACGTGGTCTCACGACCACATGGCGACAGGAATTAAAGACACGTTTTAGTAATATTTGCGGGTTTTGTGGGGCCAAGTGGCTGGTAAATGGGTGACAAGTGGCACACTCGGAGGGAAGCCACATGGAGGGTGGTGCCACCCCGACTGAAAGGGATATTGACATCACCAGGGATGGAATTTGACGGACATTTTGTCCGTCATTAACCATTTTACCCGTATTTGCAGGGTAGAATATATTGCTGCACGTTTTCTTAGACGGGTTAGGAAGGACAGAAAACGTTTGAAAAAAAATTGAAAACGTTATTATATGTCTATTTTCTATTTATTAAAATTTTTTATTTTTCATTTACTAATTGTTTCTTAAATATTACTATGTTCTTATATATCTATCTTTTATTAGCAGTTACTGCAACTTTATTCAAACATTAATAGAAAATATGCTGCCAAATTCCAATTACAGAAAAACTACCTCATTCCGAAAAAAGATTAAAGCGTTGGCCAACCTTCAAAGGATTTAGTTTCAAATTGTGAGTTTTTACACCCATCATATCAAATTTCAATGGTGAGTTACTGCAGACAGACTCAAGCAGCAGGGGTGAATCAGTGCTGAAATTTCAATGGTAAGTCTCTGCATGTAGGGTGTGAATCGGTGCCAAAATTTCAATGGTGAGTTGCTGCAAGCAGGGTGAATCGGTGCTGCCATTGCTATGAGTTTGGAGCTTGGGACATGTAGCATGGTAAGTCCAAAGTCCAACACACTTGCGTTCTCGATGCCCAATGATTTAATTTTCATAGAAGTTATAAGGAATGAGCATAAAAAATTAGAACTTAAAATCTTCATGAAAGATTTTGGTCGAACATTTTTCACCAAATCTATTGCCATTTTTCACTTAACTTGAAATTGGGTTTTGAATTTTAAATAAAATATTCACATTATGTCTCTCAACTATGTAAGGAGTTTTCAAAAATAATTTCCAATAATTTATTCAATACGATTTACAAATAGTTTAGGGTGAAAATGTGAAGTTGGGAAACACTTTTTGCCCTTTTTTGACGTTGAAAATTGTAATTTTCTATGTTTTTCAACTTCAACTCCACTAAACTCATATTTTTATTGCAAATTATGCTTTGACATAAAAACAAGAATTGTAGAGAATTTTCTTACCTCCATACCCATATTTTAAAAAAAAAAAAATATTGACATATAGAGGGGTAAATTTCTTGTTTACTAACTGCATATACTTGAAATTTTCAGGCAAACATAAATAGTAACTTTATAATCCTTTACTTTTTTAGGGAAGGTTATTCATTTTTTGGAAAAAAACCATAGCATCATAATCTGCATATATTGCACTAGTGCACAGACTATTTTTCAGTAATTTTCGGATTAAATCATTATTTTTTATTATTTTTTTGAAATGGACGAAGAAAAAAAACAGTGATGTTTCAGTACATTTTATAATCCTTTGATTTTCTTTTCAATGTGACCGTCAATAAGAAAAATGAGAGTACCCTTTTGAAGTAGACAGGGAGAGGAAGTGCAACATGATTTTTTTGAATTTTTTGGTGTCCTCATTAGAAAGTTATTGAATTTTCATTCAGTGCAATTTTTCGAAAAATGAAATTCCATAGTGACACAGTTTAGTAAAAAATTAATAAAAATTGAATTTTTTAATGAAACTCCACAAATCTCATATCATCAGAAACTAGATTCAGAGATGAATCTAATGATACTTGGTCCGACATATAAAATTTTGTTTTTGTAGGTGTTTTGCCCCTCCAAAGTTGCAGGTTCCTGAAAAATGCAGAATTTTCTGTGTTTTTCGTTGACCAGAAACTCTCGGCCGAGATAATGTCTCGGACGAGAAATTTATAAAACTCTCGACCGAGAGTTTAACCCACCTAAAGTTACATTTAAATGCATGGCCAAACTCTCGGCCGAAAGTTTAAAAAACTCTCGGACGAGAGTTTGCGCCCGAGAGTTTACCCAATGAAACTCTCGTATGAGAGTTTTGAAAACTCTCGTATGAGAGTTTTGAAAACTCTCGTATGAGAGTTTTGAAAACTCTCGTATGAGAGTTTTGAAAACTCTCGTATGAGAGTTTTGAAAACTCTCGTATGAGAGTTTTGAAAACTCTCGTATGAGAGTTTTGAAAACTCTCATCCTAGAGTTTTTTCAACTCGAGTTTTATTCCTATAATAAAACACAACAATTATTAAGTTTTTAGAATTGGTACTTTATATAATTTAAATAGTACTTTATTAAAATTAAAAAATGATAAAAAAAATAAAATTATAATTTTATTTTAAATTATTTTATTATTATTAATGATAAAAAATACATGAATATTTAATTAAATAAAATTTGTTACAATATTTTGTAATATCAATGTTATATAAAAAAATAAAAATATTTTTATATAAAACTAATTGATATATTAATATAAATAAAATAAAATTCTAAAACATAAATCAAAATAAAAACAACTATATATAATTTATATAATACTTTTTTTGAAATTAATGAATAAATTTAAATTTAAAAAACAATTGACTAAATGCAATGAGGTGATAAAGGAGACAATGCATAGCACCTTAATATTGTTATAAATTCTTGGAAATCTCGAGAAATTTTTGAAGTGAGATGAGCTTCTTGGAATGGGTCACTTTATCTTCCACTTCAGTTTCACACGATTAACTTGAAAGGAAGTCTGTTTTCCTAGGTATGGATGTAAGGGAATGAACAATATTATTTGAACATTGAGTGAGATGCCCTTCTTGGAATGGGTCCTCCTATATTCCACTTTAGTTTCACAAGATTAAATTGAAATGAAGTTTATTTTCATAGGTATGGATGTTTCGTTAATACTTCTTTATTTCGTTTGAATTTAGTTTCTTTAAAAACGAAAAATAATAAAAATTCTGTGTTTTTTTCGCGTTGCTGTTCCTTTCTAACGGAACAGCACTTCCGCCGTTCCTTTCGAATGGAACAGGAGTTTCGCGCAGTGTTTTTTCTGTTCCTTTCAAATGGAACAACATGTCTGCAGAGCATTTCCTTGCTATTCCTTTCGAATGGAACAACAATTTCGCGTAGTGTTTTTGCTGTTCCTTTCAAATGGAACAACATGTCTGCAGAGCATTTCCTTGCTGTTCCTTTTAAAAGGAACAACAGTTTCGCAGATTATCTTTGCTGTTCCTTTTAAAGGAACATCACTTTTTGAACGATTGTTTTAAGTTTGTATTTTGAATTTGTGAGCATTTTTTTTTATGGACACCTGTGGGCAACAGAGCTCTGTTAATAGTATTGAAGTCATACTTATACAAATCAATAGTTATTTAACCCTCTTTCCTATAATTTTTATTGAATATCAAATGAAATGCATAAAATTCCTTAAGTTCTATCCCCGAACCATCACACATGAAAAATATTATTAATCGGTCATATTACTTTAATGTGGTAAATAGCGCAATTACATTAATCTTTTGCTGTCCCTTCACCTCATACTTGAATTATTACAGCGCGATTCCCTCATTATTACCGATTTATCTTACGCATCGATTTCAGTAATTACTTAATTTGATTGACTTTATCATGATTGCGCCTGTTTTTTCACTGCCGTCCTATTGTTGTTCCACACATGCCACCTTAATCGACGGTCGAGGTCGACCTTTCATTCGTTTTGGGGGCGGAAATATCTGCATGCAGATCAGATACCCAAAATTTCTTCACCTGTATCTCTGCAATAGATTTTTATGAATTAAAACCCTTGCATTTTCAGAAAATAACGAATTTTAGCGAACTGTGCTGTGTTGTTCCATTAAGGTTACCGTGTGTTGAGAACAATTAACGAAGAGCAGAAATGGGAGGACGTCCAATTCGCACCGAACCTTAGACGTTGGTTGTCTCTGATGTTGCATGGGCAATATTAGACAAACTGGGATGGATTACATACTTTATGAGAATGCAGCAACCCCATGAAGCAGTGGCTACTGAATTCTTGTTAAATCTGCAGGAAGGTTCCTCCATAGTCAGAGGAAGGCAGATAGCGGTGACCGATGAGATAATTGCAGAAGTATCCGGCATCCCCGCACAAGGAACTGTCTGGACTCAGAAAAAAATCAGAATTCTGGAGGCCATGCAAATCTTTCAAGATGAAGGACAGAGGCTAATAGTCAAAGGGAGAGGAGTACACCCGGTGTCGCTAGGCGAACCATGGACAGAATTAGCCAGGATCGTGCAGGCTTACATAACATGCGACGGTAGAAAAGACGTGGTAAGACCTCGCCATCTTAAGCTGTTAGCTATGCTAAAACAAAAATGCACTATCAATTTACCTGCATTCTTAAACTCTTTATTGCATGATATTGCTCGTGGAATTAGAAAAGCACAGCATGCAGACATGGTGGTCAGCCACCATTGCTTGATTCGGCTAATAGTAAGTTACAACCTCGCCTAGCAGCAAACCAGCTGGGAAGAGCTAATTTTTTCTATTGAAGGAGGGATGGCTTTACCCGCTCTGAGACGGAAAAGGATGGCCGGCTCAATAGCCGGGTCCTGAACTTACAGACAATCCTTCCGAGGGGTTACAGGTTTAGAGGTTTAGGGGGTTAGGGGATTTAGCAGTGAAGGATTTAGGGGTTATGGGTTAGGGTTTTGGGGGTTAAATGGAATCCACACTTAAATGGGTTAGGTTTTTAGGGGTTTAGGGTGTTGAATTGGTTAGGGGTGTGGAATTAGGGTTTAAGGGATTAGGGGTTAAGGTTTTAGAGGTTTAGGGTTTAGGGGGTTAAATGGGTTACATGTTTAGAGGTTTAGGGGGCTAGGGGATTTAGCAGTGAAGGATTTTAGGGGTTAGGGGTTAGGGTTTTGGGGGTTAAATTGAATCCACACTTAAATGGGTTAGGTTTTTAGGGGTTTAGGGTGTTGAATTGGTTAGGGGTTAGGAATTAGGGTTTAAGGGGTTAAGGGTTAAGGGTTGAGGGGTTGGGAATTAGGGTTTAAGGGGTCAACGGTTATGGGTTGGGAATTAGGGTTTAAGGGGTTAGGGGTTTTGGGGCTTAAATGGGTTAAGGGTTAACAGGTTAGGGGTAGGGGTTAAGGGTTTAGAGGTTTAGGGTTTAGGGGTTAAATGGGTTAGGGGTTTAAAGGTTTAGTAGGGGTAAATGGTTTGGGGGTTAAGGGTTTAGAGGTTTAGGGTTTAGGGGGTTAAGGGTTTAGGGGTTAGGAATTAGGGTTTAAGGGGTCAAGGGTTATGGGTTGGGAATTATGGTTTAAGGGGTTAGGGGTTAAGGGTTTAGAAGTTTAGGGTTTAGGGGGTTAAATGGGGTATAGGTTTAGAGGTTTAGGGGGTTACATGATTTAGCAGCGAAGGATTTTAGGGGTTAGGGGTTGGGGTTTTGGGGGTTAAATGGTATCCACACTTAAATGGGTTAGGTTTTTAGGGGTTTAGGGTGTTGAATTGGTTAGGGGTTTTTGGGTTTAGGGGCTTAAATGGGTTACAGGTTTAGAGGTTTAGGGGGTTAGGGGATTAAGCAGTGAGGGATTTTAGGGGTTAGGGGTTAGGGTTTTGGAGGTTAAATGGAATCCATACTTAAATGGGTTAGGTTTTTAGGGGTTTAGGGTGTTGAATTGGTTAGGGGTTTTGGGGTTTAGGGGCTTAAATGGGTTAGGCATTAACGGGTTAGGGGTAGGGGTTAAGGGTTTAAAGGTTTAGGGTTTAGGGGTTAAATGGGTTAGGGGTTTAGAGGTTTAGCGAGGGTAAATGGGTTATGGGTTAAGGGTTTAAAGGTTTAGGGTTTAGGGGGTTAAGGGTTTAGGGGTTATGAATTAGGGTTTAAGGTGTCAAGAGTTATGGGTTGGGAATTAAGGTTTAAGGGGTTAGGGGTTAAGGGTTTATAGGTTTAGGTTTTAGGGGGTTATATGGGTTACATGTTTAGAGGTTTAGGGGGTTAGGGGATTTAGCAGTGAAGGATTTTAGGGGTTGGGGGTTAGGGTTTTGGGGGTTAAATGGAGCCACTCTTAAATGGGTTAGGCTTTTAGGGGTTTAGGGTGTTGAAGTGGTTAGGGGTTTTGGGGTTTAGGGCTTAAATCGGTTAGGGGTATGGGTTAAGGGTTTAGAGGTTTATGGTTTACGGGTTAAATAGGTTAGGGGTTTAGAGGTTTAGTGGGGGTAAATGGGTTAGGGGTTAAAGGATTAGAGGTTTAGGGTTTAGGGGGTTAAATGGGTTAGCCCGGTTAGGAATTAGGTTTTAAGGGGTCAAGGGTTAAGGGGTTAGAGGTTTAGGTGTTTAAGGTGTTGAATGGGTTATGGGTTAGGAATTAGGGTTTAAGGGGTTATAGGTTTTGGGTTTAGGGGGTTAAATGGGTTAGGGTTGGTTTAGAGGTTTAGGGGGTTAGGGGATTTAGTAGTTAAGGATTTTAGGGGTTAGAAGTTAGTGGTTAATGGGGTTAAATGGGTTAGGTTTTTAGGGGTTTAGGGTGTCTAATTGGTTAGGCATTGAGAATTGGGGTTTTAGGGGTTAAGGGTTTAGAGATTTAGGGTTTAGGGGGTTAAATGGGTTACAGGTTTAGAGGTTTAGGGGGTTAGGGGATTTAGTAGTGAAGGATTTTAAGGGTTAGGGGTTAGGGTTTTGGGGGTTAAATGGAATCCACACTTAAATGGGTTAGGTTTTTAGGGGTTTACGGTGTTGAATTGGTTAGGGGTTGGGAATTAGGGTTTAAGGGTTTAGGGGTTAGGAATTAGGGTTTAAGGGTTTAGGGGTTAGGAATTAGGGTTTAAGGGGTCAAGGGTTAGGGGTTGGGAATTAGGGTTTAAGGGGTTAGGGTTTTTGGGGTTTCAGGGCTTAAATGGGTTAGGGGTAGGGGTTAAGGGTTTAGAGGTTTAGCGTTTAGGGGTTAAATGGGTTAGGGGTTTAGAGGTTTAGCGTTTAGGGGTTAAATGGGTTAGGGGTTTAGAGGTTTAGTGGGGGTAAATGGGTTAGGGGTTAAGGGTTTAGAGGTTTAGGGTTTAGGGGGTTAAATGGGTTAGGGGTTAGGAATTAGTGTTTAACGGGTCAAGGGTTAATGGGTTAGAGGTTTAGGTGTTTAAGGGGTTGAATGGGTTATGGGTTGGGAATTAGGGTTTAAGGGGTTACAGGTTTAGGGTTTAGGGGGTTAAATGGGTTATCGTTGGTTTAGAGGTTTAGGGGGTTAGGGGATTTAGCAGTTAAGAATTTTAGGGGTTAGAAGTTAGGGGTTAATGGGGTTAAATGGGTTAGGTTTTTAGGGTTTTATGGTGTTGAATTGGTTAGGGGTTGGGAATTAGGGTTTAAGGGGTTAAGGGTTAACGGTTTAGAGGTTTAGGGTTTAGGGGGTTAAATGGGTTATAGGTTTAGAGGTTTAGGGGGTTAGGGGTTAGGGTTTTGGGGGTTAAATGGAATAAACACTTAAATGGGTTAGGTTTTTAGGGGTTTAGGGTGTTGAATTGGTTAGGGGTTGGGAATTAGGGTTTAAGGGGTTAGGGGTTAGGAAATAAGGTTTAAGGGGTCAAGGGTTATGGGTTGGGAATTAGGGTTTAAGGGGTTAGGGGTTTTGAGGTTTAGGGGGTTAAATGGGTTAGGATTGGTTTAGAGGTTTAGGGGGTTAGGGGATTTAGCAGTTAAGGATTTTAGGGGTTAGGAGTTAGGGGGTTTGGGGTTTAGGTGCTTAAATGGGTTAGGGGTTAACGTGTTAGGGGTACGGTTTAAGGGTTTAGGGGTTAAATGGGTTAGGGATTTATAGGTTTAGTGGGGGTAAATGGGTTAGGGATTTAGAGGTTTAGTGGGGGTAAATGGGTTAGGGGTTAAGAGTTTAGAGGTTTAAGGTTTAGGGGGTTAAGGGTTTAGGGGTTAGGGGTTAGGAATTAGGGTTTAAGGGGTCAAGGGTTAAGGGGTCAAGGTTTAGTTTTCTGCAATAACATAATTCTCCAATACCATACACTTCTGCTTGGAATGTCACACTTAACATTCATTTCCTTTTCGGATAATACTCTTTATCCCCTTACGTCCATACCTAGGAAAATAAACTTCATTTCAATTTAATCTTGTGAAACTAAAGTGGAATATAGGAGGACCCATTCCAAGAAGGGCATCTCACTCAATGTTCAAATAATATTGTTCATTCCCTTACATCCATGCCTAGGAAAATAGACTTCTTTTCAAGTTAATTGTGTGAAACTGAAGTGGAAGATAAAGTGACCCATTCCAAGAAGCTCATCTCACTTCAAAAATTTCTCGAGATTTCCAAGAATTTATAACGATAGTAAGGTGCTATGCATTGTCTCCTTTATCACCTCATTGCATTTAGTCAATTGTTTTTTAAATTTAAATTTATTCATTAATTTCAAAAAAAATATTATATAAATTATATATAGTTGTTTTTATTTTGATTCATGTTTTAGAATTTTATTTTATTTATATTAATATATCAATTAGTTTTATATAAAATATTTTTAGTTTTTTATATAACAATGATATTACAAAATATTGTAACAAATTTTATTTAATTAAATCTTCATGTATTTTTTATCATTAATAATAATAAAATAATTTAAAATAAAATTATAATTTTATTATTTTTTATCATTTTTTAATTTTAATAAAGTACTATTTAAATTATATAAAGTACCAATTCTAAAGACTTAATAATTAATTGTTGTGTTTTATTATAGGAATAAAACTCTCGAATGAGAGTTGAAAAAACTCTAGGACGAGAGTTTTCAAAACTCTCATACGAGAGTTTTCAAAACTCTCATACGAGAGTTTTCTAAACTCTCGGCCGAGAGTTTTTTAAACTCTCGTATGAAAGTCTTCCCGAGAGTTTCCGTCAATAAAACTCTCGGACGAGAAAATGCATAACTCTCATTCGAGAGATTTTTAACTCCGGTTAAACCCAATGAAACTCTCGGACGAGAGTTTTTAAAACTCTCGGTCGAGAAATAGAGTTGACTATTTTCTCGGACGAGAAATTAAAAATTTCTCTCAAATTCTAGCCGTCCGCCAAAAAGTGTTTCCCAACTTCGCGATTTCACCCTTTAAATCTATTTAATGCCACTAATTTATTTAACTGACAATCAAATTTAAAGCTTATTCAATTGGATTTACAATTAGTTTAAATTTAATTAGATTTACAAATAGTTTAAATTTATTTTACAGACCAACAGTTGGAGATAAAAATTTATTTAATTCCGCTAATTTATTTAACTGGAATGACAGTTTCAAGCAAACTACAACAATTGGAGATAATTTAGATTATTGGTTTTGTGTGGAGACAGTTGGAATTTCATACTATTCGCGAGTTGTGAAGGAGGTAGGGTGATCTTGATCTTTCCATTCCAGTCCCCTTTTTGAAAGCAACAAATTAAAAATGGGTAGATGTGCTGACACAAATATTTTATGAGCACCACCTAAACCATGAAAGTTCTGCACTAATTTTTCACAAATAATACTGCATATATACATACTTTTGTTAAATAACATAACAAATTGGATATATATGAATTTTTTTTTCTTTCAACAATATAATGGATATTTAAAAACTCTATTACTTAACTATGCACATCATATTACTTTCTTGACTAGTTCTGTTTTTTTTTCAATTAAATATCAAGTTTTTATAAAGTTGAAAGTGAAATCAATAATTACATGCTAAGCAATAACATTAAATTTAATATTAGTAGCTGGTTTTATTTAAGTGATCTACATCTATTTTCTTTTCATTTCATTTAGTTTTATGTTAAAGAAAGAGATTGGAGAAGACTAGATTTACATGGTTATAAATAGTTGTAGTTGTTTTCTTACATAGTTTTTCTTTTCCCAATGAATGAAAGTGTGCAAAGAATTAATTTTAGTTTTGGATTGTGGTTGGTATTTGAAAACCGAATATGACTATGGGTGACGCAGAAGTACAGACCCCTACAAATTGGATTTGGGGTTTTCTGGCCACATAAACGAGGAGGACAATTGAAAACTAAGGTTGAACCACCAATATTTCATTCTCACAAAAACTACCAGTAAGTGGTCTCTAATTTTTACGTTTAATTTTAATTATCTAGATGAAATATGGTGCATTTAATGGTTTCTTTTTTAACTTGGTGGATGATTTTTTTCTTTATTTTAAAAACCAAACACATGCTGCCAATATTTTGGAGTAAATTATGTCGCCTATCGTTTATAAATTTTCTTATTGTGTTTTTTTTATTTATTATAAGTGCAGTTTCTTTTTCAAAATTATTTGAATTCTAGTTGAACATCGCCAGTGAAGGGCAAAATTTTAAAGATAACGTTTCTTGAAGGGGAGCATAATGACCCAAAACGTCAAAAAAAAAATCTATGACGAGTAAGAAGAAATCCAAATTCCAACCCTGGACATCACCCTATCGCATTTCCCTCCACGATTTCTAATGGAGTTGGGGGTGATCCCACCAGGAGTTAATCCCCGGTGTGATGTGGTGCGATGGAGCCCACACACTCATCCATGAGGGAAAGTGACGTAATGCATGGCGGAAAGGATCCACCAAGGAGGTAACCGTATGTGATTAGCTAAAATCGCTCTGGTAGGGTCGAGTTGCAAGTCCAACATGGCGATGTGATGTGGCGGGTCCACATAACCCAAAATATTTCTTGTGGTGTGTGGTGAAATCTCGCTAGGATTTTATTCCTCGAGTGAGGTGGAAGGAGGGGGGAGCACCTGACATTTTGAAGGGTTGAAAGGGGGTCCAACTTTATATATATATATAGACACACACATACATAAGTGAACTACGAAAAAAGGGTTGTTATGAGCGGGTTGACAGCTGCCTTGTGATGATGGCATGGAATGACTTGGATAGCCACTTGGGGAGCTTGTGGGCACGACATGGCAAGTTGGATGATGTGGCAAAACCAAATAAGTTGGACTTTGAATGACCATATCTTTTTATATGGGAATCATATTAAGGCAAATTTTATATTGTTGAAAAGGTCTCAACGAGATGGATGCAACGATGTCATCAATTTTAAGTTTTGAGGAGGTTGAAAGAGTTCGAAAAATTTAGATCCCATTTCCATAACTAGACCATAGAAGTTGATTCATTAGAGTCACTTCCTCCTTCTACCCTTAGTAGGGGCTAGGGATAGTAGGGGTATGTTACAAAGAATAAACTATTATAGGAATAGAAGGCGACACAAATAATGTTGAAGATGGCTCATAGGATAAAGAGGGTATACCCACAAAATTATGACCACAAGATATATTTTTGTTGATTTAAATAATTCTTCTAATGATTATTTCATAGGAGCAAGGTTAAATAATTATATAACCTTTTACATCTTCATAATGTTGATAAAAAATACACTCTTCAATTTTATGCTATAAACATTTCCTTTTTTCATTAGGAATGTGAGCCCATGCCACATTATTAAAGATATGGAAGTGGCTTACATATGGATTAATGTTATGTCATACTTCTTATAATGTTATATATTTTAAAGCCATTGTGGGAATGTGATTGACTATGTAATTTGCACAGTTGATTACATCCACCCAATAATGAAGACATAATCCCTTACATCGAATCATACAATTAGCTTCTTTTAATGTACAATACTTTTATTTAGAAACACTATTTTTTTGTGGTGTATATTGAAAAATATGCTTATGATTTGAATTCCCTATGTAGTGCAGTAAGTTGTGAATATTTTGTTCATATATTCATCTCCATTATTTGTTCTTAATCTTTGCATTTGGTGTCTAGAGTGTTCTTCTTCAAGGACCTTATAGGCCAAGAAAAAGTAAAAAAAATCACTATTGAGTTTTAAGAAGTAAACTAAAGTGCATCTAGGGAAGTCATCAATGAAATTTAAGAATTACTTGATGCAAAAGAAACAAGGGGAAGAAAGTGGACCACGCAAATCACTATGAACAAGTTGCAAAAGGGTTGAGGTGTGTCAAGAGGAATTTTTGTCAAAATTGTCCTAGAAGGATATTTAGATTTCTATAGAGAATCGTAGATTATGGATTGTGTTATCCAAGGGGCACATATCTTACTCTCAAAGCTTATACATATGAAAATTGGGCTAACAGTGTTGATGATGAGAAGAGCACCTGTGGAGTGCGTAAAAAACCTTGTTCTTAGGAAGTGGCCTCGTCTCCTAGAACAATAAAAAAGAAACCTCCATTTCTCTATCCATATTTGAGAAAGAATATATTTCAGCACCATCATGTTGCACTTAAGTCCTATCAATGAAGCATAATCTCAAGGATCTTTAATAAAATGGTGATCAAAATCTGCCCATTGTTTGTGACAATATCATGCTATCAATGTCTCAAAAAACCCTATTATTCTAAAATAAAGCACATTCCTATTAAATAGAATTTTCCCAAAGAACAAGTTGTTGCTCAAATTATCAGATGTGAATACATTCCAACAAAATATAAAATTGCAGACATATTTACCAAACATCTGCCTAGAGAAAATTTTAATATCTTAGACCAAAAATGGGTGTAATTTCTTCCTCACAAGGAGGAGTGGTTCACTGATTTCAACCAAGAAGAATGTTGGTGACAGGGGGATTTCAAGGAAAGAGTATCCATAAGCATGGGGTGCGTATATTACCTTTGTCATTGATGTCAAAAGGGGAGAATAAGAAAATATCAGGAGCAGAATAGTCAACAGTCAGGAAGTATATAGGGGGATTATAGACAACAAGCAGATATAGGGAGTCTAGCCCAAGATCATCAATAATTAGCATATGTATGTTGGAATTTCCATCAATTCCAAAGAGAGATATTGTTTCACATATGTTTCCAATAATATCAAAGTCCAGTAGGTTGTTGAATGTATACTATGTTGTCAAAGTTGCAGCGAAGATGGCATACATTTGAAGGAATTTATTCTCTATCTCCCTAATGCAAATGAGAATGAAATATATATGGTTGAATAGACTTTTATAATACCTTTTCAACCATATATGAAACTTCTCCTAACTCAATAAGAATCAAGGGGAAAATTAAGTTGAACTGAAGAAGTTAAAGCAAGGTTCTAGTTTGCCAAAGTTCCATCTTATAGTCATATTAAGGTCCCAAAAATGTATCCAGGCCTTTTAATGATATCTAGGCCCCCCTACGTACATCCATGAATCCATAAATTTATGGGCACACTAAGGTATCACCATAACAATGACCCAGATCCATATTTACTTTCGTTAGCTAGCAAGTGGACCCCAGCTAATATAGTGATACAAATGACATGATAGGTGGCTCCAAGTAGCAGAGAAAGTTGAGATATGTGGCACTCACTTTCTGCACTTTTATGTGGCCAATTGGACAGGTGGTCGTTGACATGTGGCAATAAAAAATAATAACATGTGGTAATGTGTTGACTTGGAAAATGATGTGGTAATGAAATGCAAAAAAATGACATGGTAAGATAACCATGTGGAAATTTGTATTGGTTCTCATAGTTCTAATGTGCTAGCTCCCGAAGTCCTAGGATTCACTATAGGGACTGGTTTAGAAAAATATTTCGTTTTATTTTAATTTTCCAATTAGGGACCGTACTATGCCATTCAAGAATCTAGTGGTTCAAGGGTTCATGCAACATGAAAATGAGCTTGAAACCTATATTTGGATACAATTTTAAAGGAATTATATTCAATGCTCCAAATGTGACTTGGTTCTGCGCGTAAGAGGTTATTCGACTATTTGTGCCTTCAGGTGTGGATCAAGTAGGTGTATTAAAGTTTAAGGTTAGATTCAGGTACAAATGAACATGTGAACTAGTCGTTAAAGTTGTGGTCCTTGCTCTTGATCCTACCAGATGGAATTGAAGGCCCAGGATCTTGAGTTAAAAGCAATCTTGGTAAATGAAAATCTTAATATACAATAATTTATCATATTCAAGTGGACCTAGATATGGATTTGTCGAAACGTTTATTTAACCAGGGTCATATCATGTGGTTTTATGGAACTAAAGCTAAACCTGTGAGGAGCCAAGGATCCATTGAAATCATTTTAATCTAAGTCATATAGACTATATTTTCAACAATAGAAGTAAAATGAATATTTCAAGTTTTCAAGATTGTCTTCCATGGTGTGTCAACCCTACCAAAATTATGTTGTTCCAATGTAATATAAATAAGTCAGAGAATTTTGGAAGTGGTGTCCTTTTAGTCAATTGATACTATATTTGTTTGATATATGCATTTTCTATATTGGTTCTTTTCTTTTCTGTGTGAAATAAGTCTGAGAAATAAAGTATATTGAAGACGTGTGAAGTTTGTTCAATCTAGGTGCAATTAATACTATTAAGTTTGGATGTTTTCTAAATGTTGAGTTTTAAAGAATAAGAACAAAGTGTGGCCTCCAAAGAAACAGAGTTTGTAAGTGTAGAACATGCGAGAAACAAGTGAGGACTATGGATAAAATAGAGATGAATACATAGAGTTATGAGTGATAAGAAAAAGTAGAGGAGACCCTAAGGAATGACAAATTGGATCAAGAAAATTTTATATGTAAGATTAGTTGAAATCTTATGGATCTAGGTTTGAAAATGTATGAAAAAGGGATCTAAAAGGAAGCTTAAGTTGTTGCTTATATTTCTCAAGGGATGGTGTCTCCTTCTGTTTGGTGCCAAGAAAACATTTCGGGTTGGTTCTTGCATTCCTTAGGGGACTAATGTATTTTTCTGGTCATTTCCAGTAAAGTATTTCAAGTTGGTGCCTGCATTTCTCAGAGGAATGGTGTTTCCCTCTAGTTCGTTCTAGTAAATAATTCATGGGGTTTGTGCCTCCTTCTAGTTGGTGCCATTAAATCAATGTAACAATAGGTTTGCGATGACAAAATCATTTAATAATTAAATAATTTTTCATACATATCTAGTGTGTTCTTATATGATTGACATTTCACATGCATTGAAGTGTTTAAATTAGTTAAAATTGACCATTATATTGATTCACCCCCTCCCTCTTAGTATAATTATATTTCCAAAAAAAATTAAATCTTTAAATAGTTCCTTTAAATTCTACCCAATAAATTGTAGAAATTAACCTAAAGTTATCCACACTTTCTTTCTTCCTTGAAAAAAGTCGACAAAAAGAAAAAAAAATTATGCCCCTTCTTGTTTGAAGAAAGAGCTTTAATACCAATTATTATGTTCCTTTAATCTAAAAATAGAATATGACCTTTAACTTGAGAATAAATATTATATATACACAATAAACATCGAATATTCAACACAATAATTGTAGATACACCCTTGAGATAGGGTAATGCCCTATATTATTTTTTAAGGAAGGAACTCCTCAAGCCATGCTTGATATAGTTACAATATTATTCATCATGCACCATTACATTGTTTAGACCACTTTATATAGTGCTCTCTATCTCCTAAGAACAATCTAAAGAAGGAATATTTGAGTAGGCCTTCTAGTAATCATTCTTACAATAATTTTTGTATAGTTGGCATTGGTAGGATGTCAGGTGGCATGAAGTGTGTTGGCATTGGTTTCAACTAGGTCAACATTGACGTCAGATGCATAGTATGTTTGGCATTGATGAGGTGTGTTTCCTATTCAGTTGGAGTTGGAGCTTCAGCCAAATTAAAAGGGGGAGATATAGCTATGATTTAATTTGTGCCTCATAATATCAATTCAGATGTTCTTGGAAATGGCACAATTGGAAAATGCTCAGAAAGAGATTTCCAACTATATGTTGAAGTATGAAAAATGCTTCCTGAAGTGAAATATATGGCCAGTCAAAGCATGTGGATCAAAAAGGTCAATGAGCATCGTTCCAGGGCTTAAGCTTTTGCATCTCCTTTGTGTTTTGCAAATAAATTTATCTATTTTGGACTTAGGTGGATTTTGGAGTAAGGTTGGGAATTAGGCATAGTCACTACAAGAAAAATACCCTCTAGCGGATGTTTTTGAGGATCCCCTTATAAAAATACCCCAGACATTCATTTCTAATGGAGGTTACTAGAGGAGGTTGGCGGACGGAGGTGTTTGCGGATGTATTTTGTCTGGTGCGCTTATCACCATAAAATGCACCGGTGTGTTCAACACGAAAAAGCACTAGTGCGCACAAAACATTGGCACACCGAATACAGTGTGCTCCGTACACACCTACTCGGTGCGTTTCATTTCTGTAGCACACTGGTCCTTTACAACACTTTCACACTAGTGCCTCATAAAAAGCATGCGAAAATATAATTACTCAGTGCGGAATGAAGCAAATGCACCAGTGTTCCCTTAAAATTCCACGCATAGGAACAGGGTTGAATAAAAAAAAAAATTATGGCCAAAAAACCACACAAAACATTGGCACACCTAACATCGGTGCTCCGTACACACTCATCCAATGCGTTGTATTTCTCTAGCGCACCAGTTCTTTACAAAAATTCTGCACCGGTGCCTCATAAAAAGCGCGCGAAAACAGAAACTGTGTGGTGCGGAATGAAGGAAACGCACTAGTGTGACCATAAACCCCGCGCACCGGAACGGGGTTAAATAAAAAAAAATTACGGCCAAAAAACTACACAAAACATTGGCACACCGGATACCATGCGCTCCGTACACACCCGCCCAATGCGTTTTATTACTGTAGCACACTGGTGCCTCACAAAAAGCACGCGAAAACAGAAACTACCTGGTGGGGAATGAAGAAAACACACGGGTTTGTCCATAAAACCCCACGCACCAAAATGGGGTTAAATAAAAAAAAATTACAGCCAAAAAACTGCACAAAACATTGGCACATCGGACACCGTGTGCTCTGTACATACCCGCCCGGCGCGTTGTATTACTGTAGCGCACTAGTGCTTTACAAACCATCCGCATTGGTGTCATAAAAAGTGCGCAAAAACAAAAAAAGCCCAGTGTGGAATGAAGAAAACGCACCGGTGTGCCCATAAAACTCCGCACACTAGAATAGGGTTAAATAAAAAAAATTACAGCCAAAAAATTGCATTTTTCACTTTTGTCAGTGCTACAGAGCTCTCAAGCACCAGTGCAATTTATCCTTGTCTGAGCCACCTTGACATCAGTGCTCCCATTCCACTCATTGCAAGCACTACTATTGTGCATTGCCCACCAATCTTTAGCTTGAATTTTTCAAAATGATAGACAAATTTTCTTTTGAAAATTCTACAGCAAATATGCCTCCTCGACGAGAAAATGTACAGGTATTTTTCTTATTTTTCCATAATTAAGCCTTTTTGCGGATTAGAATTTCAAATAACCTTAAAATTAACCATTTAAAAGGAAAAAAAAAATTGTCGCTCGGTGCACTGGAGCCGTTCGGCTTGCACCAGTTTGCAGTGTTGCCTATAAATTTACAGGCCACACCGTAGCCGGTGCTAACGGTATCTGCACTGGTTCTAGGGCAGTACCGATAGGGGCACCGTGTTATTTTAAAAAAAAATTAAAAGTGCGGTGCGGTCGTTTACTAGGCCGTACTATTGACAATGTGAAATAGCGACAACATGGTGCGTTGACTAAATTATCCGTCCCGGGGCGGGTCATGCTGTCAGTGTACCACATACTGCATTTCGCCATGGTCAACGGTTCAGCCCCGTAAACCGGTGCTAATGGTATCTGCACTGGTTCCAGGGTGGTACCAAAGGCACACCGTGTTATTTTAATTTTTTTTTTAAAGTGTGGTGCAGTCGGTTACCCGGCCGCACCATTGACCTAGTGGAATAGCAGCGACACGGTGCGTTGAAAAAAATAATAACCCTAGGACAGCTATTTTTATCAGCGCACTACTTTCCATATTTCACCTGCATCAATGATGTGGCCTTGTAAAAGGCTACACCGTTCACTATGTCATGATGGAAAGAGTTCGGTCTGCTGACTTAACTATATGCCCCGGGGTGTATATTTTAGTCAGCGCACCACCCTCCTGACACCGTACATAGTCAACGACGCATTAAAAATTTTTCTGGAGCATCGTCCTCGGGGCGCTTAATATTATTGGGTGCATCGACGTCGGTGCGCTCCATAGAAAGACGCACCAGGACCGGTGCGTGACTGTGTTTTTGGTGCACTGACTGTTTTTTAATTTTTAATTTTTAATTTTTTATAATTATATATGTATATTTCTAAATACATGTCTCATTTAATAAAATAATTGTGTTTAATATGCCAATCATTCAGAGACTTGAAAGAGAGAAGAGGGGGAACATCAACAATAGGTGGAGCAGTATAACATGGTTCGCATGTGGGAGGCACGAGAGTGGGAGAGAGATGCGTACCCTCGCCCTATTACAGTAGCTACGCAGGCGCTCCTAAGGCAGGTAGGCCTCCTCAAGTTCTATGAGGAGGCTACTTCCCTAAAGGGCTATAGTTTTTTTTTGAGACATTTTATCCGAAGGTGGAATGCCCAGAAACAGTCTTTTTGGGTTGGTATCAACCAGTGGTACATGCCCACTAAGGAGGATATACATTTCATTACAGGGCTATCGAGGAGAGGGGTGGATTTTCCTTCCTTCCCAGAGGTTCTGGCTAGTTGTGTAGCAGAGAGTCAGTAGTTTACTCCCAGAGATACATTAGAGAAAATGTACTGTCTCCTGCAGAGTTTCGGGTCGCTGGAGGTCAGTTACGTATTGGTGCATTTGGTAGGTAGGAGGTGCAATGTCTCTCACTTATCATTTCGACCATTTAACACAACACCAGTGACGGGAAACGCATCATATTCTCACTTCTATATTATGTTGATTCCTTAGTACAAGAGCCATGACTTGTCAGGTGGTCTGCCATTTTTTTTTGGCAGTTTTGTACAGCCTTAGATAGATATCATGCTCATGCACAAGGGAGGGTGCGCTTCCCTTTTTCCTCGGATATTTTTTGTTTATTTTTTGAGAGGTTTCCAAAGACGGGTCCTACTTTTCTTTGGCAGCCTCGTAGGCCAACGTTTGACGCACGTATGCACATGTGGGGGTAGATGATGCCCAAGAGGGACGAAACTCTATTTCTAGCGAGGATATCATAGGATGCACTAGAGTTGCTAGCCAGTGTTGATGAGCATCCCTTCGTTATGGTCCCCTGTCCTTACACGAGTTTTGATTGGCAAGGGTGTGCCAACATCCTCTTCACAGCTGATGAGACGCCAGATGATAGAGGTAATATTACTGTTTTATATATTTAAATTTATTCTAGCATGTTCTTTAACTTGTTTTTATTAAATTGTGTAATGAAATTGTCTAATTATTGTTGTGTACTTGTATATATTTTGTAGAAATTTTCTCTTTTGATGGCGAGGAGATGCCATCACCACCACAATATCCAGATGTGGATCCTGATGACGATCAGGGCATGCCAGATGCTAAGGATCATCAAGAGGCTAGTGCAGAAAGACCTGCTCCTGCTGGTGCACCAGTACCGCCTTTTTCTAGGCGCGGTCGACTTGATACTAGATACCAGATGGAGTTGGGCGACCAAATCAGTGCATTGATTATTTATGCATGCATTAGGCCCACTCATTATAGAGATATACAAGCCGATGATAGGCTATTACAGATGTCGAGAGGCATGTCGTGTGACATGTACAACCTGATGCGGAATGTCGTAGGAGTTACGACAGCTGTTACGCAATTGATGAGGAATGTTGCATGTTATAGACGTGGTTGAGCCGCAACACGTGATGGAGAGTCTGGGAGCAGCAACTCATCATCTCATGATCCTTCACATCACGCCACACCAGATGAGCATGAGTCTCCACTAGCATCTATCAGCAATCATCATGGAGATGAGGCTGGAACATCGGCCACGCATGGTAGGTGGCATATGACATCATGAGTACTCATGCTGATCATGGCGGTACAGACCCGACAACCATGAGAACATTGTGCAGCCAGGCCTCCACTAGTACTGCTATTGATGTTGTACTACCACTAGCTGATCCATGACATTTATATTACAATTGTATATTTTTAACATTATATATATATATATATATATGGTCCATGTATTTTATGTTCATGTTGCAGTTGTACTTAATTTACATGTTGGTGATCATCATGATATGTATATTGTTAAGTCATGTTAGATATGTTCATTTAATGTACAGCTTGCAGATAGATGTGTATGTGATAGCATGAGTTATTTGACATGAGATTTATATTTGATGTTTGTGTTTTGATGATGTTAATATATAATGTTAATTGTGTTTTGTTAGATGACCATGATCACGATGATGTTAGGTATTTTGAATGTGTTTTTTAGTCAAATATGATGTTTGTATGATGGTTATCATGAACGTGATGTTTATTAATTAATTTAATATTAAATGATCATGATATTGTAAAATTGTAATATTTGTAATTCTAATTGTATGTAAAATTCTAAAATTGTACTTGTAATGGTATATATGCTCATTTGGTTAGATTCCATATGCATGTACACGTACTTAAGGTTCAATTCCCTGAGGATTGTCTCATGAAGATTTTATGGCCACGTTAGAAGGAAAAGCACGGTCTTGGTATGAAAGCTTGCCAAATGGTTCATTATATTCTCTTGCTAATTTCCATGTTGCATTTTATGAGATGTATGAAGAGTTTCATCCCTCCTTATTAGTGGTCAAAGACTGCTGTAAACATTGTGTGAGTTTTATTGAATATTTAGAGAATTGTTATGAAGATGATGAGTTCATGGATGAGGAAATTTTATAAACCCTTCATGACAATCCCTTTCATCACCAAGAAGAAAGGACAACCTATTTCTTAGATGAAAATGAAACCCAACAAGAGTTTATTTATGAAAATTATGATACATCCTCTGAGTTTGATGAAAAGTTGCAGCAGAATTGTCAGTGTTTTGATCATCCGGATTATGAGAATCATTGCAAACAACAAGAGGAAATATTGGAAGATGATTGCTACAAACCTCAGGTACAGGAAAAGGTTGATTCTTCAAGTCATTTCTTGCATCAGCCTACATCAAATAATGATCACACTAATGAAAAAATGGGTGAAATTTTTTCTTTATCCTTGTCTTCTAATTTGAAATCATTTGAGTGCAAGTTAGAAGATAAGATTCAATTTGTGGATGAATTTGTTAAGAATATTGGGAAAGACATTGAATTTTTTGAAGGTCAAATTAAATCTTATTATCTTCATGATCAAGATCAATCTTTTCAAAAGATTTCCATGCCAGAACACAAAGAGGGGGTGTTGCTTCCTTTCTCTTTTGAGATTGAGGAAGAATACACCGTTTTTGAAAATCAGTTTTATAGCACACAATTGTAATCTTGTGTGGTTGAGCAAAGCATGTATAAGTTTTCCAAAGCTGCAAAATGTCATGAGAAGCATAAAACAGATCATGTCTTATTTGATCCTATAACTGACTGCATGAAATATTTCTATAGTCCAGATTTCCAGTTATGTTTTCATTATGAAGATCAGTTACATCTCAGTTGCCTTGGTCATTCCAGTATCATGTTTACTTTTGGTTCAAGCACAGTCAAGAGATTCAAGTGTCAGATCAGATCAATGATTGGCTTCATTGGAAGCTTCATGTTCCTTGAATTACAAATGGAGATTACAACTGATAGGGTAGGTAGGAGTGTGTGAATAAGCTCAAAGTTGACTGAGCATCTTTTCAGTAGGTACAGATTTGGTTCTTCTGCAGCGATCATCAAGCTTGAAGCCCGAGGTGAAGGCTATAACAGTTTGAAGAAGACTTGGTAAAATTTCAAAGTTTTTATTCCAAGAAGATGGATAGTAGCACTGGAACTACTGGTTCTTAGTGTACCACAGGGGCACACTATCCCAAGTGGAGCGACTATTATCACCCAAAAATTTTCAAAACATCATTTTGTCATGTTTGTTTTTGGTCATGGTTCAAACTAGGTTTAGATGTCAATTTAGGATTTGGCTAAGGGTAGGTTAGATTTTTATAACTTCAAAGGTCACAATTAAGTTCAAATAAAGTCTTTTAAAGGTTCATTCATTGTCAAAAATCCATAATTTTCATTTCGGAGTCATTCCATAAAGTTTCAGGTCAAAACTCTGCAATTAGCCAAGAATCAACATCTTTGTAGCGCCACTAGTTCAAAAAAGTTGATTTGCACTACAAAAGTGCTCATAGTTTCGTAGCGCAAACTGGGAAAAATACACTGCCGGCGCTATGAAAGCATGGTTTCTTAACCGTCTTGTCAGTTGAGCTGAAATTTGTCAGAATCCGTTGGGAAATGATAAGTTAGTGGTATGATGAGTCAGTTAGTGATGAGATTCAATGTACTTACCCTTCTTACAGCCATCATTGTCATGATAGGGTATGAATGAGGCATAATTTAGTCATGAGATGACATTCCAAATTCAAAATCTTGGTTAATTGGTCATTCTCGTTTCCATTGCATCCATTCGAGTGTTTGAGCTCTGAAGTAACAAACCAAACCTGTGGTTTTTCCATACATGTTTTCTTCATCTTAATCAAAAGAGGCAGATATAAACTATTCAAGCGAGGTTGTTTCATATAATCAAGCGAGGCTGACAAGTTTTCTGTGAAGCATGGCAGAGGAAAAGAAAGTCCATAGAGGGAGACACTGCTTAAGATATGAGCCTGAAAATATGAAGGCCATGGTTGAAGACTCAGTAGTGATGGATGCATTGAGCAGAGTAGGTTGTCTTCGGTTTTGTGAAAAGCTATAGGGTTTCCACACACAGGTTTATTAAGAATTTGCCTTGCACTTCAATGGAACAACTACCAAGGTTGGGATGCTAGATGTTTCAATTTTACCAGAGACTATTACTGCTATGACAGAGATACCAAGGGGCCAAGAAACTTAGTTTAAAGGTTTCAAATTTGACATGGAGCCATGCAAAGAATTTATGAAACCTAAGTATGCAGATATGGACCTAAATAATGCAATTCCTAGAAGTTGCATCAAGGACACTTATGCAAAGCTACTACTCAACATCCTGAGATATTTTACATGTGAAAGTAGATATCATAAGGTTTAGGCATACCATTTCAAGCTACTTTTGCATTTCATAGGTAAAATTTCACTTGATTTTCCCTTTTACCTGCATAGGAGTCTTGCTAAAATGACTAATAAAGTACAAGCCAAATCTGAAGGTTGTGAAACATCTTTCTTTCATCATGGTTTGATGAAGTTATTAATTTTGAATGAGCTTCAGAAGATAGGAAGGGATTGGTCATCCTTTTTTTTTATAAATGGTTTTGAGGTGGAAACATTAACTCCTGCTAGAAACCCTAAAACTAAAGAAACTCCATCACCACTAGTAGCAGAGTCTAGTCAACCTATGGTTGTAAAACCAAAGGAATTTGTGAAGCTGAAGCCAAGGAAACAAGTTGAGGAAAGGACAAAACAGACACAAGTGCTTGATACTCCAACTCCATCACCTGAAAAACAAAGGTCAAATATTGTTAAAGAGGAAAAATAGAAACAAGATTTCAGCAGGCAGCAAATCAAAAGAGTAACAAGAAGCCAAGCAATGGCATTAAAGGGAAATACAATTGCTGCAGTTATAGAGGACAACCCAGTAATAAAAGGCAATTTAGATGACATCCTTCATGCTATTGACATAGAGGAGACATCTATTGTTCAAGCTGAGTTCATTGGGGATGATGAGCTATAGAGCAAAGGCATGAAAATGACAGTGGTTGAAGAACCAATAGGCCAACCAATTGTAAATGAAGCAGAAATACCTCAAGGAGCCTAAAATCCAACTGGTTTATTATTAATGGATGATGAAGACATATTGGCCACAAGTTTTTTCACTTACAGATTTCAATTTTCAAATTTGTTCCAAAATATGCATCTACAATAGTTTTTTAGCTCCTTTCGTAGCGCATTTAGTGTAAAAAAGGTAGAAAGCGCTACGAAACTGTTGAAGCAAAACTCTGTTTTCTGGTTTTGAGCAGTCAACTTCAAAGAAGGTTTATGAGCAAACAAAAAGGCATTTTAAGAAACGGAGAGAGGTTATTTTCACACACATATAAAAAAAAAAACCTCTCTCACATTTCTCACAAATGTTATTAGTTGGGAGATAAAAGGCTTGCTTTGAACCCCTATTTTCAGAAACAGAATTTTCCTATTTTGCACATGTTTTTCAACGACAGTTTTTGGACAACATGAGATGTGTTTCAAAAAAACAAGAGAGGTTTTTATTCAAGACATAATTGCCTACAAAAAAATCTTTCGGTTTCTCAAAATCCATCACGGATTAGGCGATATAGGTTCTGTCCCAAGACCTATGTTTCAGGAAAAAACAGCAAAAAACTGCATGAAATACCTCATGAAAGATGGAATGACTGTGTTTTTCACTTGATATGTTTTTTAAATGATGGAATTAGGTTGATTTTGAAGTTGTTGGCAAATTTTCAATTTTCATTTTGGAATCTTTTTGACAAAACTACCCACTTAGCAGTTTTGTAGCGCAGATAGTGTAAAAAGGGAGAAAAGCGCTACGAAACTGTTGTAGCAGCTTTTCTTGTCCTTTTTCATCAAATTTTGAAGGGTAAAACAATGTATCAAGGACTAAAATTGCTAAGGAAGATGTATTAAGAGATAATGGAGACAATCCTTGAGGAATGAAATCAAAATTTTGAAGAAACAAGGGTTAAAAAGTAGCGCTATGAAAGGCACTACGAAACTGTGTTGTTTTTGTAGCACAGTCTATTTCAGCTCATTTGAACAGTTTAATGATATTTTTTGGACACCTAGAGCTTAGGGAGGATTCTTACAGGTGTTATTTCAGTTTCCAACAGCAAAGGAACTCGAAATAATGAGTTCATGGTGGTCAGAATGTTTCAAGAAGTGCAAGGAACCTTATGCCTAGTGTTAGGTCTCTGTAGTTTGCAATATTGGAAAGAACAAATGCTGCAGAGCCTACATCACAACCACTTTGGAATCCTAGGATCTAGTCCTCTTGGATTCAGAAATGGATCTCTCTATATAAGTGTTTTCAAAGATATTTCTTTATGGCTTATGATATGATATTAGGCTAGTTATGAAGTACAAGGGTTTGTTTTGGTTTTGGTTTTGGTTGGTTAGAATATCATCAAAATGAAGGAAGTATTTTTGTAGGGAAAAGTTGTGAGCAGGTTGACAGAATGGTTCAACTGATAGGATAAGTAAGAAAAAGTATCAATCCATTGGGCTATGGAGTCACAAAAGGATTTAATTGCACAACAAGTTTCAAGAGTGGTCTATGGGGCAAGTCATGTATGTCAAAATATCTCTTTAAGTTTATTTATGGTATGGAACATTAAAGTGTAGTGAAAGAAGCAAACATATAAGATAAACAAAGGGTAGCTTAAGATCAAGTAAGTACTTTTAACCTAGCCTACTTTCAGCATACTCAAAAGAAAACAAAGAATAGCTTAAGATCAAGTAAGAACTTTGAATCTAGCTTTCTTTCAGCATACTCTCAATGGAAAAAATTAAAAAACAAAGAAAAGCCTAAGATTAAGTAAGGACATTTAACCTAGCCTGCTTTCAGAATATTCAAAGGAAAATCATTCAAGATTAACATAAAAAGTAGCCTAATATCAGGTAAGGACTTTTAACCTAGCCTGCTTTCGACATAATCTCAAGGGAACTTTTCAAAGCAATTGTTGGAGAAGAAACTAGAGGATAGGGCTAACCATAGACTTCTCTAATTCAGCTTTATTTAGCAAAATTTTCAAGAACATTCAAGGACAAAATCTCAAGTTTTACTCAGCAAGACATGGGCTCACCAACATTCCTTGAATAATTACACTCTATTAAATTATCCTCAAATACACAATTAGCAAAAAACATAAAGCTAAATATTTATCAGTGAGATTTAGGGTACTTGACAGTAAATCCTAAACTATATTTGCTGTTCTTTGTCAGAGAAAGTGGAAAGTATGGAAAACATGAGAAAATGAAAATTACAGTAAGAAAAATACCACCATTGACGTAGACCAGGATCCCATAAATCAACTTGTGTATTTGATGTTCAAACCAGTTACAATCTTCAAGTCTAGTGGGTCTTTTATAGCTTCAAACTTCTTATCTTAGCCTATCCTTCTTCAATTACAAAACAGAGCTTCAGCAGCCTCAAAAGCTATTTACATTCAATGAGTATTCAACCAACAACAATAATAAGCTCCTCACATGATATTTATAGGTGAAATTGAGGAGGTGGAGTGAAAGGAGGTCTATTTGTTTAATTAACACAGAGTAAATGCTTCTCGGCCTTTGGGAGGCCAAATGGAGAAGTTTTCAAATGTCTTAACTCTGTTTTAATTAATTTTTCGTTAACTTTTATCTACTTCATTCAATTTTTTTGACTTTGGAGGCTTTTGGTAGGCTGGAAATTAATTCTGAGCTATCTTTGGAAAATATCTCTGACTGTGCATTAACTGTGTATTCTTTTGAGGCAAATTAGCTGGTAGGTGGCATTTTCAGGATTAATTGCCTCACTGATGTGGCATTTGGAGGATTTCTTGACTGATCTGTCTCTCTTTGTTGCTTTAAACCCTTGTTATTGATTTTGGACTTTTATAATCATCTTCGGGCCTTTAAACCTTTTATGCTAACTGTTTTATCCTTTAATCATTTCTCTGCTTTATTCACTATGTCTTTATCTTTGTAAATCATCGGTTAAGTCTTTAAATCTTCAGTTTTTTAACTTTAACCTTTAAATTTAATCTCCACTCTCTTTCACTGTTCTTCTTCTGTTTCCTTTGTTAATATACAGGTGTCTTTGGCGCGCCGAGAGTTTCATTGTGTTGTGTAACCAGCTCCAAAAATAGAAGAAAAGAGATATCAACGCCTTATAAATGAGCCACTTCGAGGGGGCAACCTCCAATACATTACATAAATCAACAATTCTTGGATGATACAATTTACACAACCTCCTTTCTATATATAGGAGTCCATGGGGCCATAATATAATCCTAGTGGGCCATAATGTCATCCTAGCCGACCTAACAATACTAATTTAAGGGCACAATAATAACAAAATGGGGGTTACAAGGGTTCAATAATAACAATAAGGGGGTTACACTAACAATAATAAGGGACTATACTAGTGATATAGGGACCTAACATGCCCCTCTCCTTCAAAAAAGTGTTGTCTTCAACGCTTGAGTAGCTCTGGGTGCTTCTGTATAAAATTCTCATCCTCCCATGTAGAATCTTCAGTGGGTAAGTTCTTCCACTTGATGAGATACTCTGAAATTGATCGATTCCGTAGCTGTCGAGTTCTTGTTTCCATGATCGCTTCAGGTTCCAATATGATTTTTCCTTCCTCATCAAGTTCTGAAAATATTGTTTGAACTGGAAGATTTTCACCTATAACCTTCTTTAAGCATGAAACGTGGAAAACTGGATGTACTCGCGAAGAAGCAGGAAGCTCCAATTTGTATGCCATAGTACCAATCTTTTGCAACACCTTGTAAGGACCATAGTACTTTGGCGATAATTTATTATACATCTTTGCTTGCTTGAGGGACATTTGTTTGTATGGTTGTAGCCGTAAAAATACCCAATCTCCTACATCAAAACTTTTCTCGCTACGATGTTGATCTGCCTGTTGTTTCATTCGATTTTGTGCCAAATTCAGGTTATCCTTTAAGAGTTGGAGAACTTCTTGCTGATGCTCGATGTGATCTTCCACTGCTTGAACCTTGGAATTTTCTCTTAAATATGATGTGATGGATGGTGGATGATATCCATAAAGTGCCATAAATGGGGTCATTTTTGCTGCAGTATGGAAAGAAGTGTTATACCACCATTCAGCAAGAGGTAACCACTTGACCCATTGTGTTTGTTTATCAGATACAAAACAACGAAGATATCCTTCCAAACATTTATTTACTATCTCAGTTTGACCATCAGATTGGGGATGATAAGATGAGCTATGAGCTAATTGAGTACCCAAACAAGAAAATAACTCCGTCCAAAAATTTCCAGTAAAAATGGGATCTCTGTCGCTCAAAATAACCCTTGGGCTTCCATGTAGCTTTTGAATTATGTCCATAAATGTAGTAGCAACTGTACTTGCTTTAAATGGATGAGATAATGCACAAAAGTGTGCGTACTTGGTAAGTCTATCAACTACCACCATGATGACATTCTTTCCTTCGGACTTAGGTAAACCTGTGATAAAATCCATTGAAATCTCCTCCCAACGTTGACTTGGAATGGATAAAGGTTGTAGAAGTCCTAGGATCTTAATTGTCTCCACTTTATTCTGCTGGCAGACCAAACATTCCGCCACAAACTTTCGAATATCAGATTTAAGGCCATCCCAAAAAAATTCTTTCTTCACCCTGTGGTAAGTTTTTAAAAATCTGAGTGTCCTCCTAAAGGAGAAGTGTGCAATTCCAGAAGAATCTTTTGTTTTAGTTGGGAATTCTTACAAAGATATAAGCGATCTTTGTACCATAAGGAATCATTTTTCCAACTAAATGTATCGGATGTACTAGGATCTTGCTGCAACTTTTGAATGAGTGTCCATACATCTTTGTCCTTCTTCCATTCATCTCTTGCTTCGGTTATCCAATCTGGTTGGATAATAGAAATGGCACAAAGCAATGCTTCCACCTCTTCATTCTTTCT
Organism: Pinus albicaulis; assembly: GCA_034641835.2. NCBI lineage: Eukaryota > Viridiplantae > Streptophyta > Pinopsida > Pinales > Pinaceae > Pinus > Pinus albicaulis. The sequence continues at coordinate 378,415,479 of CM076575.1, forward strand.
TGATAGTGCATCTGCAACAACATTAAGCTTTCCTTTTTTGTAGATTATTTCAAAGTCATAACCCAACATCTTTGTGACCCATTTTTGCTGCTCTTTTGATGATAGGCTTTGTTCCAAAAAGTGTTTAAGACTATCATCATCAGTTTTTACCTTGAAGTGTCTTCCCATTATGTAAGTTCGCCATTTCTTTAGTGCATGTAGTATTGCTAACATTTCCTTCTCATAAATAGGTTTCTGTAAATACTTTCCTTTGATTGGACGACTTTCAAAAGAAATGGGTCTTCCTTCCTGCATTAAAACTGCACCAATTCCATTTCTTGAGGCATCACATTCCACAATAAAGGTTTTTGTGAAGTCTGGTGTAGCTAAGACCGGTGCTAGGCACATTGCCTCTTTAAGACGTTCAAAGGCCTTAGTTGCTTCGGGAGTCCATGAAAATGCATCTTTCTTCAATAATGTTGTTAGAGGTGCTGCTATTCTCCCATAATTCTTAACAAACTTGCGATAATAGCCTGTTAACCCGAGAAATCCTCGCAACTGCTTTATTGTCTTGGGGACTTTCCATTCCTTAATAGCTTTAATTTTGTTAGGGTCTACTTTCACACCCTCGTGAGATATAATATGACCCAGATATTCCACCTCTTGTACTCCAAAGAAACATTTGGATGTTTTTGCATATAATTGTTTCTCCTGCAATAGTTTGAGCACCCTGTCAACATGTTCAACATGATCCTTCCAAGACCTACTGTAGATTAGTATATCATCAAAAAAATACTAGCACAAATTTTCTAAGGAAGGGTTTGAAAATGGAATTCATCAACCCTTGAAATGTAGAAGGTGCATTGGTAAGGCCAAAAGGCATGACCGGAAATTCATAATGACCCTCATGAGTTCGAAATGTTGTTTTTGGAATATCTTCAGTCTTCATTCTAATTTGATGATATCCTGAACGAAGATCCAACTTGGTAAATAAATTGCTCCATGTAATTCATCCAATAATTCATCAATCACAGGAATGGGAAATTTATCTTTAATGGTGAGCTTATTGAGCTCCCTATAATCCGAACACATTCGCCATGATCCATCCTTCTTGTGTACCAATACTACAGGAGCAGAGAAAGAACTTTGACTAGGTTGAATTATACCCGCCTCTAACATTTCTGCAATCATACGTTCATTTTCACTCTTTTGGACGTAAGGATATCTATAAGGCCTGATGTTTGGAGGAACACTTCCTGGAATCAAATGAATAGCATGATCATGATCACGAATAGGTGGGAGTCCTTTGGGAGTTTCAAACACCTTGGAATGATTTTCTAAGACTTGTTGGAGATCTGCAGAAATAGATGATTTTGATGTTGGAACTTCTAGTGAGCATAATTGTGCAATTACGCCTCGTTTTTCTTTCTTTAGAAGCTTTGTCATGACATTAGAACTTATTATCCTTCCTGGCTTCCCCGCAATACCCCGTAATTCGACTTCCTTTCCTTCTGAAAAAAATTTCAAGAAAAGTTCTTGAAAATTAAAAGCTACCATCCCCAAAGATTGTAACCATTGTACTCCTAGTACAACATCAGCACATCCCATAGGAATGGAAAGAATTGGACTAGTCAATACATATTCCCCCATGGTTAGCTTGATATTATGGCATTTTCCCGAGCAATTTATAGTTCCTCCATTTGCAACCATCACTTGACATTCTGGTGCTGGGTATAGGAAACAATTTAATTCCTTGGCTACCTTACAATGAATAAAATTATGGGTGCTACCTGAATGAATCAACACTATTACCTTTCTCTTCTTGATTTGTCCTTTTATCTTGAGAGTTTGAGGAGTGGTAATTCCTGCCAGTGCATTACACGATATGGTTGGATTCATTTCTTCCTCTTCTGGGGTTGGTTCCTGCTGTATATCCTCTTCTTGTTCATTTTCTTCTTCCTCTTCACAATCTATGTAAAATAATTTCTTCTCAGCACACTTATGACCTTTAGTGTAATTGCTATCACAACTGTAGCAAAGCCCTTTTGCTCTTTTTTCTTCCAATTGTTGTGGTGTCAACCTTGTAGGTTGTGGAAATCTAGGCGTAGCAACACTTCCTTCTTTATAGAATTGAGTGGTAGGCTTCCTTGTCGCCATTATTTTACATTCAACTTTTCTTGCAAACCTGAATGCCTTCTCCAATGAATCCGGTTCCAAAACACGAACTTCATGTTGGATGTTATCCTTTAAAGTGCCTATGAAGAGATCGATCTTGTGTTCCTCTGGAATATCAGTTACCCTTATATTCAATTTTTGGAAGTCCTCAATGTGCTGCCCCACTAAACCCTTTTGTTTGAGATTTATCAATTGGCTAAAGAAGGTATTGCTCTTTGTATCCTCATAATGTGCTATCATTTCCTCCGTAAAAATTGACCAAGTGACAATTTTTTTACGGGAGCAAAGCCATCGATACCATACAAATGTATTTTGTTCTAAATGAAAAGTTGCAATGCGTACCTTTTGTGTGTTTTTCACATTATGGAGATCAAAATATTGCTCCATCTGTAGTATCCATGTTACAGGATCATTTCCATCAAACTTCCTCATATCCATTTTTGGAATATGGTGGTTCTTCCAGCCAACATTAGAGGTTATGAAATCACGATTAACATTTATTTTGTTCTCATCATGAGGTTCTTCTACTATATTTCCACCATTAGGAATCGTTTCTTGTTTTAAGCTTGTCATCAAGCCTTCCATGTATGCTTTTAGATCATTCTTCATGTTTTCCATGTTTTCTTTCATGTTTTCATCGATCTTAGCTTCCATGTCATCAATCTTAGCTTCCATGCCCACTTCCATGCCATCCATCTTAGCTTCCAAACCATTCATCTTAGATTCCACGCCTTTCTTCAAACCATCCATCTTAGTTTCCATGCCTTTCTTCAAAACTTCCATTTCATTATTTGTTGTTCTTTGCGAGAGCGAAATTTGTTGCACTTGCTCTTGTAATTTTGATATGTCATGTTGCCATTCTTCGTCTTCATGAGTCACGGTAGAGCCTTCTAAAGGCTTAATGGGAGTTGAATTCTTTTTAGGGGCCATTTTAGAATCCAATACTGATATCTATTCTACAATATTCCCTTGGAATCAATTCAACTTGATTCTTCAAACAAGACTTATGCAATTCGGAAAAAAAAAATACACACCTTTTACTTGCTTTTTAGGAGCTCTGTATTGAAATTGAATTATCTCTGTAATTGAGAATCTTAAATATCTATAATTCACTGCTGTAGTATCCTTCTGAACTGTCTTTCAAATGCCACAGGTATGATCTGATTTGGATTCGTCAAGACAAATTTATTTCCAATCTCCCACAATGACCCAATTTTGGACTGGTTCAATAGAGCGAACTTGTACGACTTGCCACGTGTCACTGTTTCATCCTTCGTCTCTGAAATTGATAGCCAAGAAACTGAAGTCCGTGTACTTGCAACCAATTTTTACGGCACTCCAATCCGATTCCATGAGAGAGAGTTATTGAAATTTTCCCACGATCACCTCTTTGAGATGAAATTCAGGAGCCTGAAAAAGGACTACCTTCCACAGATCATATCTCAACAAATATTGCGAACCAAGCTCTGAAATTTTTTGACGAATTTCCTCAGGATTTCATCTTCGCACCATATGAATTTCAGATTCTGAACCTTCGTAGAAAATGTTTTATAGCGCAAATTCCACGATGACCTGTTTAGGAGCTTGAACAAATACCTAACTTCCACAGATCATATCTCCGAAAATATTGCAAACCAAGCTCTGAAATTTTTAGAAAAACTTCCTCAAGATTTCAGCTTCGCACCGTAAAAATTTCAGCTTCTGACGCTTCGTAGAAAAAAAGTTATAGCGAAAATTCCACGATGACCTGTTTGGAGCAGCGAAACCCTAGAATCCAAAGCTCTGATACCAAATGTTGTGTAACCAGCTCCAAAAATAGAAGAAAAGAGATATCAACGCCTTAGAAATGAGACACTTCGAGGGGGCAACCTCCAATACATTACATAAATGAAAAATTCTTGGATGATACAATTTACAAAACCTCCTTTCTATATATAGGAGTCCATGGGGCCATAATGTAATCCTAGTGGGCCACAATGTCATCCTAGCCGACCTAACAATACTAATTTAAGGGCACAATAATAATAAAATGGGGGTTACAAGGGTTCAATAATAACAATAAGGGGGTTACACTAACAATAATAAGGGACTATACTAGTGATATAGGGACCTAACACATTGTATAACCAATTCTCATGAGGCACCAGTCAAACCATTATTCTAAACCTGTGGAATCCCTTTCTTCATGATTTTGGCCTGAGGATCGTCATCCTTGACCCTTTGTTACTTTATCATGACTGTGGGATGGCTTTACAGCTCATCCACCATGAAACCTACAACATAAACAAACTATTACATAAAATCTTGCACGTATTGGGTTAAACTGCTTTCAGAGGATGGGTGGGGGGCAAAAGGAGCAGTTAGTAGGAAAAATTGCATACGGAGGAGGTTCTGCGGACAAAACATGCAAAAACAAGGTTTAATTTGAATATTGGAGCGAAATAGTGGATAGGTGGTTTCGTAAAACCACGAATGGTTTTCACGCACGAAATGAGTGGTAAGTGGTTTAGCTGGGAATGAACGTGATACAGGTATTTTATTGACACGTGTCCAGGCAAAAACCACCTATTTCGTGTCAAAAATGACCGATTGATTTTATTGGTGAAATGAATGCGAAATGTGTTTGGCACCGTTAGATCTTCAGGCCGAATATCAACGGTCATGGATGAGCGCGAAAAATAGAAATATGTGCGATGGAAGCATGTGGTGGGGCCGGGGTGATGTCACTTTTTTTGTCGCATAGCGGGAAGGATTTTAAGTCGGGAAAAATTTGGTTTTCAGTGTTAAAACATAAAAATCTAGTTATGAATAAATACAAAGGAAAAAACCTTTTTTAGAAGGGGCGCGAGGGGTAGAAAAAAATAAAGGAACAACAGTGAAGGAATAGCAGTGAAGGAAAATCAGTGAAGGAACAACAACGAAGGAACAATAGTGAAGGAACAACATCGAAGGAACAACTGTGAAGGAACAGGAGTAAAGGAACAACAATGAAGGAACAACAGCGAGGGAACAACAGCGAAGGAATAACAGTAAAGGAACAGCAGCGAAGGAACAACAGTGAAGATTGATTTTTTAGAAAACACCATAAGGCTTCAAGAATGAGTAATTTTCTATGAAAATAATCTCTTGAAGGCTCAAGACTTGTTTTAGCCATCATTTGCTGTGACACAATTTACTGATGGCTAACAACAGCTCCACCTGGGGATGGAAGCTCCTTGGAGGTGTCAAAAACTTCATAATTTTATCTCTAGGATGTAGATCTGTGCCATATCCATTAACAACCTGCTTCTTCTTTGATCATGTTGCTTTAAAAGATGATCAGTACTTACATCAAACATAATGATTTATCCCCCAAACTACTACCTACATAGCCTACTTTTCCTAACATTTTTTCTTCATAAAGTGCACTTGGAATTGCAAACCTTTGAAATCAACATTTTTTTCTTTTGAAAACAGGAAAAACTAATCTAAATCTACCCTTATTTCTTCCATGATTTTAGATTAAACTGTTGAACTCATAAATTCTCTACCTAAGCTACTATCTGTTAGGATTAAGCTGTCTGACATATTTTATTCTCTATTTTCTAAAACAGAGATTTAAAAGACAGTCAAACCAGGATTAAGTTGTCTGATTTGTTGAAGTGACTATGGCATAAAAACGAGCTGCGCATAGACTGAAACTTTATAGAAAATTAAACAAAATTGTGAAGGCTTAAGATCTGAAAAATAAAAAACATCCTTCATTCTTTCTTTCAGCTCTGGTTTTGATCTTTTTGAGCTGTTTCTTTTTCTATTTTTTCTTGGTTCAGATTTTAAGCATGTTAGAACTAGTTCTTTTTCTTCTTTTTGGCTGAAATTTTGGTCTAATTAGAGCCATTTCTTTCTATCCTAATCTAATTTACTGATAAGCCAAGATTAAACAATTTGGAAAATCTTCTTCACTAACCTATCAGCAGTAAATTGAAATCTATCTAGTCATGATTAGGCTGTATGACTAAATAGCAGTGTCTTATCAAGTAGTGGCATTTAAGCTTGCACACTTTCAAATTTTTTTTTTGATATGGGGTTGTACCTTTCTTCTTTTGTGTCTGCCCTCTTTTTCTCTTTTTCTATTGTCTTTGTATTTTATTTTTTCAAATTTAATTTAAAAAAATAACTAAATGTTCAAAGACTGAGCTTTATTTCTTTCCTATCTAACCTATTCTGACTCTGAGATATTTACATGTTTTATATGATACAATAGTGCCGGTGCAGCCAGTTGAGCAGTGACAAAAAGGAATAGAAAATTTGGTTGCTTGTCAGAGGTAACCATGGTACATATTGAACATTAATCTCCACAACCAAGGCTATCACAGAAGGTGACAAATTTTTATGTATTTGGCTCATGCAAAGGATCCATGCTTGAGAATTTGAGCCAATTAGGACCTATATACATTTCTCCATAGGATCAACAAATAAAAGATGAGAACTCTCTTCTTTTTGTCCCTCTATGATTGGTAGATTGTTTGCCTTTAAGATATCAGTTTTGAGGACTACATTTTCAGTATGTTCCTTGGTAGCATCATCATCCTTCACATGCAAATCAACAAGCAGCGAAATTTCTTCTTTCTTTAAATCTATGCTTGCTCCTGATGTAAATTCAGGTTCTTTGGATGAAAGATTTATATCAACGATTGGAGAAGGTTTCTTTTGAAAAGATGATATATTCTCAATAGGATAGTCCTCTATTTTTTTTTTCTTCCCCAAAGACTTGCCAGTAATTTTCATTATTTGGGACAGCTGGTCTGAATTTTTCCTGAATTATGTATTGTTTTCTTTCACAGGGTCTCAGACATGTATTAGCAACAAGGGCGAACCCATTGGCAAGAATGTTTTTGTTTTTAGAGACAAGGGTAAGTCAGGACTCTGCAAATGATTTTAACAAGTCCATGACATCAACCTTATAGGCTCTAAGTCTGGGATGTTTAACAATGTATTCCTCATTCACTTGCCTAATTACCAATTCTGCATTCCCATGAACTATTATCCTTTGGGATCCTAATTTATTCAATAAGTGTAGCCCTAAAAGGAGTGCCTCATACTCTACTATGTTACTTGTGCATTGAAAATTAAATTTATATAAATGGCCTTCAGTATGAATGCATTTTGTATTGTAAAGCCATATTCCTGCATCTGCACTAGTTCTACTACATGACCCATCAAAAATCATACTCCAAAGAGGACTTATTTCAGATTTATCATTAATTTACCTACTATCCTCTTTGTCTTCAGTGCCATTGTGTTGTTATGTGGGATAGGCACTATGTTGATGATTATCTTGTTCAAATGAAGGTTTGGAGGTTAGCTTCTTGTGTAGTATTTGATCAATTTCTCCTTCTGTCAAAAGAGGGATTTTTCTTTGGCTTTGGAAAGAAGCACAACAGTCCTCTTTCTCTTGTGTTAACTTTTTTTGAGTCTAGATGTCTTCTTGAGCCTCTTCTAGTTAATCTTCACTTGTGCTTGCAGGGAAACTTTGAGGGTTTTCTACTATTTCCTGATCTTCTTCTGTTTCAAAAACCTCATGATTATTATGATACTTATTTTGAATACAAGGTTCATGAGTTGTTTCTTCTACATTGTTAGGATTCCATTCTCCTCTTAAAATCTGAAATGAATTATAACATAGAGGGAGAGTCCCTATATGTGTTGATTTTTCTTCTATTTCAGGTTTTGTGTTTCCTAGGAGGATTATTGTTTCCTCAAAGCATTGCTCACTATTAGTATTTTCATTTTGGTCGTAAAGTTCTTTTAACAATGTAATACAAGATAGGGGTATGCTGTTAGGGCTTTCTTGACAGCCTTCTTCATTGTTTTCTCTGCAACTTTGCTCATCATCTTCTATGAATTATTGATTATCATGTATGTCTTGTTCATTATCTAAGTCTTGTAGTGGTTGAGTTTGTTCTTGATTAGGTAAAATCATGGGCTGCTCTGGATCATCAATATTTAAACTAGCCTCATACTTATCCATTGTTTTTTCAAACATGTACACCATTTTTTCCATCATGGCTAATCATTTTTCTCTTGGGTCTATATCTGAATCCTTGTTTGTAAATAAAAAAATAGGTCACTGTATCTTATCAAATAGTTCAGAGTATTTTACTAGTGGAGTCATTTGGTCTTTTGGGAGTTGTGGAGTTGCCAGGTGAAGGATTTTTACTTATTTTCAAGGTTTGGTTGTTGTTCACCATCAACAATCAATAATAGCCAGTATTGGTGACACTTGATTCTTCTAGGAATAAGGGTTAGTTTAGTTTTGAAGTTATCTATTACTCCATAATCTCCCCAGTATGGTCACCACTATGTTAGGTCTCTATAGTTTGCAAGATTGGCAAGAACAAACGCTGCAGAGCCTACATCAAAACCACTTTGGAATCCTAGGATCTAGCCCTCTAGGATTCAGAGAGGGATCTCTCTATATAAGTGTTTTCAAAGATATTTCTTTAAGGCTTATGATATGATATTAGGCTAGTTATGGATTACAAGGGTTTGTTTTGGTTTTGGTTTTGGTTGGTTAGAATATCATCAAAATGAAGCAAGTATTTTTGAAGGGTAAATTTGTGAGCAGGTTGACAGAATGGTTCAGCTCATAGGATAAGTAAGAAAAAGTAACAATCCATTGGGCTATGGAGTCACAAAAAGATTTAATTTCACAACAAGTTTCAAGAGTGGTCTATGGGGCAAGTCATCTATGTCAAAAGATCTCTTTAAGTTGATTTATGGTATGGAACATTAAAGTGTAGTGAAAGAAGAAAACATATAAGAAAAACAAATGGTAGCTTAAGATCAAGTAAGGACTTTTAACCTAGCCTACTTTCAGCATACTCAAAAGAAAACAAAGAATAGCTTAAGATCAAGTAAGAACTTTGAATGTGGCTTGCTTTCAACATACTCTCAATGGAAAACATTAAAAAACAAAGAATAGCCTAAGATCAAGTACGGAATTTTAACCTAGCCTGCTTTCAGCATATTCAAAGGAAAAGCATTCAAGATGAACATAAAAAGTAGCCTAAGATCAAGTAAGGACTTTTAACCTAGCCTGCTTTTGACATACTCTCAAGGGAAATTTTCAAAGCAACTGTTGGAGAAGAAACTAGAGGACAGGGCTAACCATAGACTTCTCTAATTCAACTTTAATTAGCAAAATTTTCAAGAACATTCAAGGACAAAATATAAAATTTTACTCAGCAAGACATGGGCTCACCAACATTCCTTGACTGATTACAGTCTATTGAATTATCCTCAAATACACAATTAGCAGAAAAAATAAAGATAAAGATTTATCAGTGAGATTTAGGGTGCTTGATAGTAAATCCTAACCTATATTTGTTGTTCTTTGTCAGAGAAAGTGGACAATATGGAAAACATGAGAAAAATGAAAATTAAAGTAAGAAAAACATCACCATTGACATAGACCAGAATCCCATAAATCATCTTGTGTATTTGATGTTCAAACCAGTTACAATCGTCAAGTCTAGTGGGTCTTTTACAACTTCAAACTTCTCAACTTAGCCTATCTTTCTTCAATTACAAAACAGAGCTTCAGCAGCCTCAAAAGCTATTTACATTCAATGAGTATTCAACCAACAACAAGAATGAACTCCTCACATGATATTTATAGGTGAAATTGAGGAGGTGGAGTGAAAGGAGGTCTATTTGTTTAATTAACACAGAGTAAATGCTTCTCGGTCTTTGGGAGGCCAAATGGAGAATTTTTCAGATGTATTAACTCTGTTTTAATTAATTTTTCATTAACTTTTATCTACTTCATTAACTTTTGTTGACTTTGGAGGCTTTTCGTAGTCTGGCAATTAATTCTGAGCTGTCTTTGGCAAATATCTCTGACTGTGCATTAACTATGTATTCTTTTGAGGCAAATTAGCTGGTAGGTGGAATTTTGAGGATTAATTGCCTCACTGATGTGGAATTTGGAGGATTTCTTGATTGATCTGTCTCTCTTTGTTGCTTTAAACCCTTGTTATTGCTTTTGGACTTCTATAATCATCTTCGAGCCTTTAAACCTTTTATGCTAATTGTTTATCCTTTAAGCATTTCTCTGCTTTATTCACTGTGTCTTTATCTTTGTAAATCATCGGTTAAGTCATTAAATCTTCGGTTTTTTAAATTTAACCTTTAACTTTAATCTCCATTGTGTTTCACTGTTCTTCTTCTGTTTCCTTTGTTAATGTACAAGTGTCTTTGGCGCACCGAGGGTTTCATTGTATAACCAATGCTTATGAGGCACCATTCAAACCATGATTTTGAACCTGTGGAATCCCTTTATTCGTAATTTTGGCCTGAGGATCGTCATCCTTGACCCTTTGTTACTTTATTGTGACTGTGGGATGGCTTTAAAACTCATCCACCATGAAACCTACAACATAAACAAACTATCATCATAAAATCCTGCACATATTGGGTTAAATTGATTTCAGAGGTTGGGCAGGGGGCGAAAGGAGCATTGAGGAGGAGAAATTGCATGCGGAGGAGGTTCTGCAGAAAAAAACTGCGAAAGCAGGGTTTAATTTGAATATTGGAGCGAAATATTGGATAGGTGGTTTCGGAAAACCATGAATGGTTTTCACGCACGAAATGAGTGGTAAACAGTTTAGCTGAGAATGAACGCAATACAGGTCTTTGATTGACACGTGCCCAGGTGAAAACTGCCTATTTCGCGTCGAAAACGAGCGATTGGTTTTATTGGTGAAATGAACGTGAAATGTGTTTGGGACCGTTATATCTTCGGGCCTAAGATCAATGGTCATGGATGAGCGCAAAAAATAGAAATATGTGCAGTGGAAACACGTGGTGGGGCCAGGGTGATGTCATCTTTTTTGTCGCGTAGCGGGAAGGCTTTTAGGTTGGGAAAACTTTGGTTTTCAGTGTTAAAACGTAAAAATCCAGTTATGGATAAATACAAAGGAAAAAACCTCTTTCACAAGGGGCATGAGGGGTAGAAAAAAATAAAGGAACAACAGTGAAGGAACATCAGCGAAGGAACAATAGTGAAGAAACACCAATGAAGGAACAGCCGTGAAGGAAAAACAGTAAAGGAACAAAAGTGAAGGAACAACAATGAAGGAACATCAGCGAAGGAACAGTAGTAAAGGAACAACAGTGAAGGAATATCAGTGAAGGAACAACAACGAAGGAACTACAGTGAAGATTTTTTTTTTAGAAAAAACCATAAGGCTTCAAGAATGAGTAATTTTCTATGAAAATAATCTCTTGAAGGCTCAAGACCTATTTTGGCCATCATTTGCTGTGACAAAATTTACTGATGGCTAACACCTAAAAAACAGGAGACTGTTCCTATTTTGATGGAGGTCAGAATCATGGTCATGAAGAGTTGAAGTCTATCCTCTGGATTCAACCATGTGTTAGTACACTTGGCAAAGGATGTAACTTAATTAAGATAAGGCGGTTATAAATAGGTTATTAAGAGTTTGAATCCTATTTGTATTAGGAATGTTTAGTAGATTCGCTGTCTTTTTGTAATAAATCCCATGCAATATAGTTATGCAAGGTGTCAAGAGTTAGGAATTCAAAGTATCTAGCAGAAGATGAGTTCATCTCATGTTGTAAAGGTCTATTTAATACCAAGAATTCGAATTAGTGAAGGGTTTGATATTTTTAGCAAAAGACTGTGTTTATTGTAAGTGACTGTTTTCAGCTTAATACAGAGTTTTCTACTTAGCCAACTTGAGATTCATGAAGATTTCTAGTGTGTTCTTGTTCTAATTACATCTTTTTACTACCCTATTGCAGTGGTGTTTGCTTATGTTACTCAGAATTCATCATTGATGCTCTGACTTCCTTCATAGACAAACTGATTGTGTGTTTTACAGTTTCACATGTATATCTCTTGACTAGAACTTTGATATGCCTTGAATTCCATGCTAAGTAGATTGTTTGGTTTTACTGAAACTATTTTGACTCCATAAGCCCAGTGTGCACTTGCTGATGTGATTTGCAATCAATATCTATCATTTATCTACTTAATACCCCACATAGAGTTAGCCATCTATTTTTTTATCAAAAATCATTAACCCTTGAGAGAGCCCTCTAAGGTTGAGGAGGCTAAGCCTCAATCGAAAGATTGGTTTGAAATAGTTACATGAGATTGATTTGATTAGTAGCCTATTAGGTCTAATTTTGTGATAACAGTTATCATGAACGTGATGTTTATTAATTAATTTAATATTAAATGATCATGATATTGTAAAATTGTAATATTTTTAATTCTAATTGTATGTAAAATTCTAAAATTTAATTGTAATGATATATATGTAAATTTGTAAAATTGCAATTGTAATTGTAATTTTTTTATTTGTAAAATTGTAATTGTATATATGTAAAATTCTAAAATTTTAATTGTAATTGTACGTGAAATTGTAAAATTGTAATTGTAATTGTAATTCTAATTGTATGTAAAATATTTGTAAAATTTTAATTGTATTACTGTGAATTGATTGTAATTGTAAAATTGTAATTGTATGTAAAATTCTAAAATTATAATTGTAATTGTATGTGAAATTGTAAAAATGTAATTCTAATTCCAATTCTAATTGCATGTAAAATATTCGTAAAATTTTAATTCTATTAATGTGAAATGAATTTATTAAAATTTTTGAATTTGTAAATTTGTAAATTTTGAATAATTGTAAAATAATAAATCTAAAATAATATGAATTATTGTAACATAATAAGGTTTAGAAAATAATGCAAATAAATTCATGTACTTTAGGATTATCATTATTTTATTATGATCTTAGATACAAAAAAAAGAACTAATTTATACAGTAAGCCATTGTTTTTGAGATCAACATAGTTGCAAATTATCAAGTGAATTATTGATTTTAACATTAACGGAATGCAAATTAACAATTAATTCAAAATACATATTATAATGTTCGAAAAACCCATCTTAACAAGTATAAATATTGATGAAATAACACATGTACCATATCACTCTCGGTTCTCATGATCACCCTCATTATCTTGCAGCTCGCATGGCATGATAACACTATTGTTCTCAAAAATATGTTTTGATCTAGGGTCATGTGTCAATACGAACCACCAATCCCTATCCAACACATCTGGGTAAAAAAAAACCTAGTTGCAGTGTTTAGGGAGAACATAGGGCTCCTTAGCTTCATCTCACATCTTTCGAGAGTTGATACATATCAGCCTACTATCACGATCTTCCTTTACATTATTCTGATCAAAAGTGTCTCGCCACTCACACCTAAAAATAACACATCGGAAAGAAGAGAAATCCACTTTAATGAACTCTTGTATCTTTCCAACGTAACCTAATGTCGCTCGTACTAGGTTTTAATCACAATAGCTAGATCGATTAGACTGATTGAAATCGACTTCCACTCCACAGTCTTGTGTGATGTTTCCAGCATCAGCATTTTCTTTGTGAAAATGGTGTCCATATGCCCACATAGATGGGAACAAATGCACCTATTATAAAAAAGTAAAAGAAACCATAGTGTCATGTATCTTATAATAACCCAACAGTTAAAATATGAAATGTAGATGTCTTAATATAAGTTTCAAATTTACACATAAATTAAAAAGATTATTACTGAGTTGTTGCACCCAATCCCTACGTTTAGCTCATTCTCTTCATCAAGTGGGTAAAGACCGGTAGCACCGTATTTCTCTCTGACTTGGTCAACAACCCAACTGTTGGGGCATATTTTTGGCATATTTTCTTTTAAATGATCGGGATAAGGCACACTTCTAACATCCAACCATCTGAATTCTTTCCTGTCACTATCCCATTTCATCCTCTTTTATTTGTACAATGCGACCCACGGTTGTGTCGCTTTAGAATTGTAAAGAAATAATTTATTGATTGCTTCAATTTCTGCATTCGTTGATGAAATTAAACCAAAATTATTGTTGGGAAAAATACTAAGAGGGGGGGTGAATCAATAATTGGAGCTTACTAAAAATATTTTAACTTTTTTTTTACAGAATTCCATACACGGCTTTGATGAACCCAACTTGCATATATACACGCATATAATAAAAGAAACTAGCATATACTAATATAATTTTGCAGATTAGAAAATCTTTAACTCAGTTTACCATTCATGCATCTATTATATAATCGGGAAATATGTGCAGTAATAGCAATATAAATCATCACATAAGAGCAACAAACATGAACACTAATATTTAAGGTGGAAACCTAATTCGGGAGAAAACCATCGTTGTTGTCGTCTCTGTCTTCAATAATTATTATATGGAAATTTTTTTACAATATTGTTCTGATGCATACTCATATCAGTATGCAGGCATATACCTACAGAAGGCTACAACCTTCTCTCGTTTTCCAGCTGCTGCTGGAAGGGAGCTACAACCCTCTAATCTCGTTTACCAGCAACTACTGGAAGGGAGCTTCAATCCCCTAATTAGATCACAAGCTTCTACTGGCACGAAGCTTCTACTTCCATACTAAAGGCTTCAACCCTTAGAATCACTACAGACCACGTTTCATCAATTTTCATACTAGATCAAACAGCATCAACACAACTCTTCATAAACATCAACAATCATAAACTTTACCCAATACTTCAATCAGAACAGTGAGACTACTGTAACCAAGACTTCAGAAATAACCCAGAATTCAGAATAAATATTCAGATACAAACTCAACCTTGAACATTAATCAACTTAAAATGCATACACTACTTCACTTCATCGAACCCTCGTGTATACACGCTTTCCTTCACACCAACCTACGTATAGATCTGTGAATACTATTTTTCAGAAATTAATCAGTCTTAGATCCGGTTCTAAGGCTTTCAATCAGATATATTTAGAAATTCAGAACCCTTCATCGGTTAGTTACCATCAACCATGTTTATTCTCTCATTGATTAGATTTTTACATAATCAACTTAGCAGCATATACAATATTCAAAAAACCCATATCTACAAGAAGACTTCATTGACAGACAACAAACAAATAGTAGGAATAACAGAAAAACCTTTGCAATAAGCTTCAGAAAACCCTAACTGCCATATGCGCCTTTTCTGAAGAAAACCTGTGTATATACATGCTTTTACTGAGATGAAATAGTGTATAGATCTGTAAATATAAACTTTGCAGAATGAACCAGAGCCATAGAAATTACCCCGATTTCTCTACTTGACTTCAGAAAACTTGCACCAGGTCATAGATCTAATCATCTCTTCATTGGATTACATACAAAAGCATAGTCATTTCAGATCTAGAGATCCTGAACCATCATTATATCCATGGGTGCATCATAGATTCAGATCTATCAATTAAAACAGAGTTCATCCCATGCAGATATCCCTTAGAGAAAATTATTCAGTAACAACCCTTACTTATGCACACCTTGCACTATGATCTTCTTCTCCTTATATAGATTTACCCTTTACCAATACCATGAGTCAAAACCACAAAATTACTGATGGCATTCTTGGACGGAATCAAATATACAATAAAACGCTCAATACTGTGGGCTAATACCATGGTAATGCCCCTTGGTATCATAATTTTAGAGCGAAAAAGGCATACGCGACTTGGATCATTCTTATCCGCGTGTATACGTGACTTCTCATCATAAAAACTACATATTTACTAATTCTGAATGTATACGCGGGTTTCCTTTATCAAACCTATGTATACATTGAGAAATATTTCTTATTTCATTTCTCTTCCACTTACTAAAATTCCTTTCTCTGTCACATATGAACTGACCTGTAGAAACATCATTTACATTTTTAACACATAGATTTCTTATCAAAAGGAAACTCATCAAGTAGTTTTCCATCAAGAACAACCTCATCAAGAAGGTTTCCATCAAGGACAACATATTGCATCATATTGCCAACAATCTCCCACTTTGGACTTGATGGAAACCATGGTGTTTGATTACATTAATCATAACCATTATTCAACCACCAAAATACTCTCCCCCTTTGACATTAAGGGAAAAGGGCAGATCAAAACCAAAACAAGGTTTCTCTTGTAGAAAGATGAGCTCTGAAGATCTGATGTGCACTCAATTTACCATGCTCCCCCTGAGTTCATGCTGAATCTTCAGACAAATTTTTCAATGAAGTACATGACTCCATAACTCAACCGGGTATGACCTTTCCTATCACCAAGGACTGATACTTACATCAATGATCCAACCAAGTGGAATTACATATTTGACTCAACTACTCAACCAAGTTGGTTTACAAATTTGAACAAGTCCTTACATGACTGAATATAGCAATATTACATCATAGGTCTCAACATAACCTTTTCATCGAATTACAAATATGACTATTTATGACCAAAACGAAAGAATCTCAAGCATGATATCATAACACAACAACCAATTAGAATGCCAACAATGCATCCTTTTCCAAGATACAAGTGCTCCCCCTTAGCTTTTGCATCCTGAACACCTTCAACAAACAAATCATCAAATCATCTTCATCAAGGAGAAAAATATCAGAGAATGATACTAAAAAATGAATACTGGAACAACAACAGAGATTTTCCAACAACACCACAATTGTTCTGAAATGCTGACCAAGAGAATTTTTATCATCAAAACCCATACACGATTTTATGCAAATAAACTCGCGTATATACGCGACTTGCCTTTATGAAACCCGCGTACCAAATTTCATCTTATGAAATCAAGAAGATATTATCTGAGAGGTAGAGATAACTCCCAGCTTTTGTCTGAGATATTTGAATGCTTCCCTGGGAAGAGGTTTAGTAAATATATCAGCAACTTGTTCTTTGGAGGGAACATACTCCAATTTAACCTTTTGTTCAAGCACTTGTTCACGTAGGAAGTGATACTTTATAGGAATGTGCTTGGTCTTGGAATGCATAATAGGATTCTTTGAGATAATAATGGCACGTGTATTATCACATAGAATGGAGATGGGAGGTGAACATTTGACTTGAATGTCTTGTAAATTTTGCATCATCCAAAGTAGTTATGTGCAACATGATGTGACATCCACATATTCTTCTTCTGTTGTAGATAAGGCAATAGAACTTTGTTTCTTGCTGAACCAAGATACTAATCGGGGCCCCATATAAAATGCACCACCACTAGTGATTTTTCGATCATCAACATTTCCATCCCAATCCGCATCTGTGTAAGCATGAAGAGTGAGATCAGCATTCTTTGGATACCATAGACCAAAGTCTTGAGTCCCTTGTAGATATTTGAATATTCCTTTTAAAGCCTGAAGGTGAGACTCTTTTGGATTAGCTTGGAATCGTCCAAAAATCCCAACTGCATGCATAATGTCTGGTCTTGTTTCAGTTAGATAAAGCAGACTTCCAATCATGGATCTATATTCTAGTTGATTCATCGTGGGAGAATAATCATGAGAACTAAGATTACATGTAGTTACCATTTGCATACTCACAGGTTTGCAGTCTTCCATCCCATACTTTTTCAAAATTTGCTTAAGATATTTTTCCTGTGATAAAAATACACCATCTGTTGCTTGTTGCACTTGTAAGCCAAGAAAAAATGTTATTTCCCCAAGTAAAGACATTTCAAATTCTTGCTGCATAAAAAAATAAATTTTCTAACTCATAGACTCTTCATTACTTCCAAAAGTGATGTCATCAACATATACAACTACAATCAATAGTTTATCATTTTCAATTTTTGTGTATAAGTTACTATCAACAGATCCCTTTGAAAAGCCTTGTTGATGAAGATATTTTTCAAGACGATAGTACCATGCCCTTGGAGCTTGTTTGAAACCATATAAAACTTTTTTATGTTTGCAAACAAGTTTTTCATCATTTCCCAAAATGAATCCTTCCAGTTGTTCTATATAAAATTCTTCTTCTAGATCACCATTGAGGAAAGCAGACTTAACATCCATTTGATAAACTTTGAATTGTTGAAAGCTTGAAAAGGCAAGAATCATTCTTATGGATTGAAGTCTAGCTACAGGAGCAAATGTTCCTTCAAAGTTTATACCTTCTTGTTGAGCATACCCTTTACAAACAAGTCTAGATTTTTTTTCTAATAACATCTCCATTTTCATTTAACTTGTTTTTAAATATCCATTTTGTTCCAATAACATTTTTATCTTGAGGTCATGGAACCAATTCCCAAGTATGATTCTTTTCAATCTTATCAAGTTCTTCATTCATGGCTTAAATCCAACATTCATCTTTACTAGCTTGATTTACATTATGTGGTTCAATAGTGGATAAGAATGATAGATAGCTATGGGATCCTACAAGAGTTCTTCTTGTTTGGACACCTGATCCTTTTTCTCCCAAAATTTGATATTCTAGATGATTCTTTTGAACGTACTTGGATGGAGCCTATTCCTATAGATCTTCTTCCAGAGCTTCATTGGGTTCACCTTCCATGTTGTTTCTATTTGATGTAGGAGGATATACATCATCATCATCTTCAGTTGTTGTTGATATTTGCCTTTTTGGAGCTGAGAGAGACTCGTCAATTAGAACATCAATGCATTCAACAACCTTTCAAAGTCTTTTATTGTAACAATTATATGCTTTACTTCTAGAAGAATAGCCAAGAAATATTCCTTCATCTGCTCTAGGTTCAAACTTACCAATTTTTTCATCATTGTTCTTGATAAAGCATTTTCTTCCAAACACTCTAAAATTTTTTACAGTTGGAAGATTACCGTACCAGAGCTCATAAGGAGTTTTATCACTATTCACACAAACATGAGCCTTGTTAAGAATATTTACTGCGGTATGTGTTGCTTCTCCCCAAAAGGTATCAGGTGTTCCAGAATCATTAAGCATAGCACGAGCCATTTGTTGAACTGTTCTATTCATTCTTTCTACCACGCCATTTTGTTGTGGGGTTCCAGCTATAGAAAATTGTATTTTTATGCCATGTTTTTGACAGAAATCAAAGAATTCATCTGATATATATTCCCCTCAATCAGATCTAAGACATTTTATCTTTAGACCTAATTCATTTTCAACCAAGGCTTTGAAGATATGAAATTTTTCAAGTGCTTCACCTTTGTGTTTTATTAACCCAATCCAACACATTCTAGAGAAGTCATCAATAAATAGAATATAGTATTGTTCTCCACGGGGTTAATTTTTCCTCATAGGTCCACATACGTCAGTATGTATGAGTTCAAGAGGCTTACTTGCTGATCCTTCTTTGGCATTGAATTTTACTTTGATTTTCTTACAGAATTGGCAAGATTTGCATATGGTACTTTCAGGTAGAGAGATGCTAGGAAGATCACGAACCACCTTGAGTCTGCTTGATTTTTTGATTTGAGAGAAACTCAAATGTCCCAATATTCTACGCCATAACTAATTTTCTGAAGACTTACCCATGTTGAGATTGCAACAAGATGACGAGCTTAGTGGAAAGGAGTCGCCTTCACTAAGTGGGCCCGCAGGCTATTTTTGGCGCAAAGTCTATTTTTAGACTATGTCTATTTTTAGACATATGGATCATGTTCTATGAGTTGCAGGATGCTATTTGTGAATGGTTGGTCAAGTTGGGAAAAATAGATGGACTTCTATTTTTAGACATACTGGGCGGAATCTATTTTTAGATTGCCAGTCTAAAAATAGGGATGTCAAATATTATTAGCTCTTAATAATATTTAGACTCTAAACATTATCTTATTCTCTTGGAGCACTTCAGTTTGGTGCCTATAAGTGGCACATGCAGCTGACAGAAGGAATTACGCAATTCCTAGGGTTTAGTGGAGCTATTGCATGAAGACTTTAGTTAGAAATCATGTGACAGAGTTTGGTGGAGTTGATTGAGGAAGTTAGTGGAGTTGTATTCAGTTTAACTAATCTAAACATAGTTGAGCTATTTGTATTCAGTTTAACTAATTGATACAATTAGTGAGAGTGGTGAATTAATTATTAATTAATTCACTAATTATAAACTCATTAATCAACTAAAGAATGCATCAGTTAACTTCAGTGCATGGACAGTTTCAGTGGAGACCAGTGCAAGAATAGGTGAAAGAGCAGGTTAACTATTAGTTGTGACTATACTGTTGCTATTTGCAACACACAGATAGGTGGAGTAAGCCCATGAGGATTGCGCAGTTCAAGCCAAGTGGTTATCTATTTAATGAAGCCATCCCATAGCATTGAAAACGAAATAGAGGTTGTCTATCATGTGGCAAAAGGTTGGAGCATGTGTTTTGCTAGATCTAGCTTGATAGTGTGTAGCAATTGAGGGTGTGCATGAGAGCTTGTGAGGAGCTTTTGTACTATGATTGTTACATGATCTCCGTGGCATGTATAATATACAGATATTTGGGGTTTTCAGCTTTAAGCTTTCCCATTAAATATTGTGTTCATATGTGTGATTGTTTGTGGTTTTAATGTATGCATGCAATTGATTTTATTTCTGCATGTGATGATCAATGGTAGAAGAGATTCTGTATTATGCATGAAGCTAAAATAGTTTGTGATCAAGATAATCTCGGTGAATAATATCTCAGTTATTCAAATTTATACATGGTATCAGAGCGTTATTGATCATTGGAGCAATTGCAAAACATTGAAGCGATTGAGTTTTGTGCTGGTGGAATTTGAATTTGCAGCAGTGTTTTCTTGGTGTCTAAGTTGAGATGTCTTTCAACGGATTGCGATTGGAGTATGCCCTTGAGGGCAGCTCGAATTATATTGCATGGAAGGACAGGATGGAGGCGGTGCTAGATGACAATGGGTTGAAGGAGTTCATAGATGCAGAAATTCCAAAACCTACTTCTAGCGATGCTGTCGTACTTGACGCATGGCAAAAGAAGACAGCAAAGTGTCGAAGGATTCTGTTGGAAGGTGTGAAGGATCACATAGTGTCCAGCCTTCATGGTAAGGCTTCTCCATTCTTGATGTGGAAAGCTTTGACAGATTTATTTCAAAGCAAGAGTGACCAGAGGAAGTTGGCGCTCAAGGATAAACTCAGAAACATAAAGATGGAGAAAGGCGACAGTATGCCCAAGTACCTCATGAAGTTCATCCAATGCAGGGATGAGCTGGGAAGTGTGGGGGTGACTGTTGATGATGAGGACTTGGTGATCTTGGCTCTCCTAGGGCTTCCGAAGAGTTGGCACTCCTATCAGGACTCTGTCAATGGTCGGGAGAAATTGCCAGGATGGGAGCGACTTTGGTCGGATCTTGTGCAAGAGGAGATAAGGCGAAGTACCAGGGATGGATCTTCATCAAAGAACTCTGATGAAGAGAATTGCGCTTTGGCTACCAAAGAAAAGAAGGGGAAGAGCAAGAAAGCTTCTCAATCCGGTGCGAAAGGCAAGAAGCAGGACATGTCCAAGGTGAAGTGCTTTCACTGTCACCAACACGGACATTACGCCACTAATTGTCCACAGAAGAAGAAAAATAAGCAGGCTGCTGGATCTGCAGCTGGAGAGGCCTTAGCCTCGCAGTTTGAGCTGGATTTTTCGTTGATCGCATGCTTGGTCTCAAGTGTGATGGGTTCAGTGTGGTTTCTTGACAGTGGTGCATCTTTTCACATGACAGGAGATCGAGATTTGTTTACTGATCTAGATGAGAAAGATCTTGGAGTGCACATCGAGATGGGCGATGATGGTAGATACAGTGCGACCGGTATCGATACCATTTCCTTTGAGAGGGAGTTTGGTAAACCCTTCAGATTGAAGGAAGTGATGCATGTTCCAGGATTGAAGAAGAATCTTATCTCTGTGGCGATGTTAGAAGACAAGGGTTATGATGTTGTTTTTAGCGAAGGAAAGGCTTTCCTACGCAGTAAGGAAACTGGTGAGACCCGGAGGATAGGGGTTTGAGTTAAGAACCTTTATCAATTGCAGGTAGATGGTTTCGTAGCAATGGCATGCAAGGAAAAAGGAGTGGTGAGCCGGGATGATGGCGAGTTGTGGCACCAGAGATCGGGCCACCTTCACCATGGAGCTTTGAAGATACTGCAGCGGATTTCTACTGGGCCTCCTAAAGGCACTCTTGCACAGTCAGATCAGTGCAAGGGGTGTACCTTGGGAAAATTTGTGAAATCCACCTTTCACGAGAAGGATAGTCGCGCCACGACGATCCTTGAGAGAATTCACACAGGCGTGTGTGGACCTTTCTTAGCAGCTTCGACATCAAAGCACAGGTATTATGTGATATTTGTTGATGATTTTTCTCGTAAGTGCTGGATATTCTTCATGCAGAAGAAGAGCGAGACATACTCAAAGTTCTGTGAGTTCAAGGCACTGATTGAGAAAGAATCGGGGAAGCAGGTGAAGGCTCTTAGGAGCGACAATGGTGGTGAATTCATCTCTGGCGAATTCAAGGACTTTTGCAGTGAAAAAGGAATTCGAAGAGAGCTCATAGCACCTCATAACCCACAACAGAACGGGGTTGCTGAGCGGAAGAACAGAACGATCGTGGGTGCTGCACGGGCGATGTTGCATGATCAAGACCTATCCATTCACTTGTGGGCGGAGGCATGCAATACTGCAGTATATGTGCAGAACCATTGTCCTCACAAGATACTTGGCATGAGTACACTCGAGGAGGCGTTTTCTGGTAAGAGGCTTGATATTTCCCATTTGAGGATTTTTGGTTCACCTATTTACATTCATGTGACGAAGGATGCCAGGAAGAAGCTGGAGCCGACTGCGGAGGTTGGGATATTTGTGGGGTACACTGATATGCCCCACAACTATCGTGTGTATTTTCCAGACAGTCGCAAGAGTGTTGTGCGACGGGATATAAAATTTCAGGAGGAGAAAGCCATGAAGTGTTCGCTTGAGAGGGAGCCACACTTGCATGCAGATGAGGAGATATTAGTTCTTAAGAATGAGCCTCAGGATGTGGATCAGCCACAAGAGGAGGTTCATGGAGTGGAGGAGACCACTCATGCAGCGCCAACCATCAAAGGGAGGAAGCGCACTACAGAAGCTGAGCGACTTGCTCAAGATGCAGAGAAGGTTGTAGGAGCACCTACATCACAGCATAGACAGAGACAGTCACCTGACCGGTATACTGGATACATGGCTCTTATGAGAAAGTGTATCATGACAGAGCCATCCTCTTTCGAGGAGGTTGTGGAGGATCCCGCATGGGTAGATGCCATGGTGGAAGAGTATGATTCGATTGTCAGAAACAGTGCATGGGAGATTGTCCCGAGGCCGGAAGTGAAATCAGTGGTGGGTTCGAGATGGATCTACAAAGTGAAGCAGGCAGCTGACGGGAGTGTGGAGAAGTATAAGGCAAGATTTGTTGCCCTAGGCTTTTCACATATAGAGGGGATCGATTATGAGGAGACCTTTGCACCTGTCGCAAGGTATTCTTCCATACAAACGATTCTTTCTCTCTCAGCACAGATGGGGTGGCACATTCATCAGATGGATGTGAAGACTGTGTTCCTCAACGGGGTGATTGAGGAGGAGGTGTACATAGAGCAGCCCGAAGGTTTTGAGATCTTCAGCAGCGAGTCGCATGTGTGCAGGCTCAAGAGAGCGTTTTATGGGTTGAAACAAGCACCTCGTGCTTGGTACACACGGATAGAAAGTTATTTCACCGGACTTGGATTTTCTAAGAGTGAGGCGGATCCTAACCTATACCAGATTGTGGTGGAGGGTAAGTTGTTGATCATTGTACTTTATGTAGATGACTTGATTTTGACAGGTGATGAGCTGTTGATACTCTCATGCAAGGAGGATCTTGCAAAAGAGTTTGATATGAAGGACTTGGTCCTCCTTCATTATTTCCTGGGATTGGAAATTTGGCAGCGCAGTGGTGGACTGTTTGTTTCTCAGGGTAAGTATGCCCGGGAGATACTGGAGAAGTTCAACATGCATGGCTACAAGCTTGTTGATACTCCTCTTCCTGGTGGTTGGAGGAAGGAGGATGCTACTTCAGCGGAGGTAGTGGATGCCACTGTTTATCGACAGTTGGTGGGGTCGCTTATGTATCTGGTCAATACACGACCTGATATATGCTATGCAGTTAACCAGCTTTCACAAGCTATGGTTAAGCCTACCAAGCTCTTCTAGAAGGCAGGAAAGCATGTATTGCGTTATCTCAGAGGCACATCAGGATATGGATTGTGGTACAGACAATCGGATGAGGTGAAGCTGTGTGGCTTCACGGATGCAGATTGGGCAAGGAGCCCAATGGACAGAAAGAGCACATCTGGAGGGATTTTCAGTATCGGGTCGACAACAGTTTCTTGGTATAGCAGGAAGCAAAGATCCGTGGCACTCATTTCAGCAGAGGTCGAGTATATGGAAGCGAGTTTGGCTACATGCGAGGCTATATGGATGAGGAAGATCCTGGTCAGGTTGTTCGGTTCACACTTAGAGCCTACTGTGATTTATTGTGATAATCAGAGTTGCATCAAACTCTCAGTTAATCCAGTATTTCATGATAGATCTAAACACATTGACATCTAGTATCATCATATCAGAGATTGTGTGCAGTGGAAGATCATGTTACTTTCATACATTCCTACGGAGGATCAGGATGCTGATATCTTGACGAAGGCGCTCACCAGGAGAAAATTCGAATACCACAGGGGCAGGATAGGGGTTGCAGATAATCCATATCATGTTGAGAGGGAGTGTTGAGATTGCAACAAGATCATGAGCTTAGTGGAAAGGAGTCGCCTTCACTAAGTGGGCCCGCAGGCTATTTTTGGCGCAAAGTCTATTTTTAGACTATGTCTATTTTTAGACATATGGATCATGTTCTATGAGTTGTAGGATGTTATTTGTGGATGGTTGGTCAAGTCGGAAAAAATAGATGGACTTATATTTTTAGACATACTAGTCGGAATCTATTTTTAGATTGCCAGTCTAAAAATAGGGATATCAAATATTATTAGCTCTTAATAATATTTAGACTCTAAACATTATCTTATTCTCTTGGAGCACTTCAGTTTGATGCCTAGAAGTGGCACATGCAGCTGACAGAAGGAATTACGCAATTCCTAGGGTTTAGTGGAGCTATTGCATGAAGACTTCAGTTAGAACTCATGTGACAGAGTTTGGTGGAGTTGATTGAGGAAGTTAGTGGAGTTGTATTCGGTTTAACTAATCTAAACATAGTTGAGCTATTTGTATTCAGTTTAACTAATTGATACAATTAGTGAGAGTGGTGTGAATTAATTATTAATTAATTCACTAATTATAAACTCATTAATCAACTAAAGAATGCATCAGTTAACTTCAGTGCATGGACAGTTTCAGTGGAGACCAGTGCAGAAATAGGTGAAAGAGCGGGTTAACTATCAGTTGTGACTATACAGTTGCTATTTGCAACACACAGATAGGTGGAGAAGCCCATGAGGATTGCGCAGTACAAGCCAGGTGGTTTATCTATTTAATGAAGCCATCCCATAGCATTGAAAACGAAATAGAGGCTGGCTATCAAGTGGCAAAAGATTGGAGCATGTGTTTTGCTAGATCTAGCTTGATAGTGTGTAGCAATTGAGGGTGTGCATGAGAGCTTGTGAGGAGCTTTTGTACTATGATTGTTACATGATCTCCATGGCATGTATAATATATAGATAGTTGGGGTTTTCAGCTTTAAGCTTTCCCATTAAATACTGTGTTCATATGTGTGATTGTTTGTGGTTTTAATGTATGCATGCAATTGATTTTATTTCCGCATGTGATGATCAATGGTAGAAGAGATGCTGTATTATGCATGAAGCTAAAATAGTGTGTGATCAAGAGAATATCAGTGAATAATATCTCAGTTATTCAAATTTCTACAACCCAAGTAACATTGTTCTTTAAAACCTTTTAATACAAAAAGATTGCTTTGTGTTCTAGTTCCTTTTATTACCGTTTTTCCTGTGTCAAGTTCATGTACCACACACTATTTTGAACTAAAAACAACTTCATTTCCTTGATCACACATTTGAATCACACTTAACATTTTATGTTTTAATCCATCCACATACATAACATTGTTAGATTTTACTTTTTATTTTAGAAAAACAAAACCTTTTCCTTTAATGACAGCAGGAGTATCATTTCCAAAGGTAACATTCTTTTCTCTTTCTAGAGCATTGTATGAAAGGAGTTTATTTCTATCACCTGTCATGTGCTTTGAGCATCCACTATCAATGTACCATTGATTTTCTTCCCCTTCTACAAATAAGGCTATGCCACAATTCTCAACATGTAAGTCCTTCTTTCTCCATACCTTGGAATTTGAAGGTACATGCTCTTTTGGTTGAAGTTTTCTCCTACATTCAGATTCTTCATGACCAAAGTTATTGCAATAAGCACATTCAATTTCATTTTGAAGAGGAGAGAAGTTGTTATAAGTATTCTTCTTTATTCCAGTCTCATTTATTTACTTTCTTTCTTCTCTGGTCATGATGGTTTTGTATGCAACACATTGAACAACTTTATGACCAAAATTATGACATGAGAAACATAGCCCATTAAAGAAGAAATTTATGTGATCATAAAACCTTATATTTGTGTTTACCTGCTGATTGGTATTTCTCTGATTGATATTTCTACTATTTTTCTTTGTATAAAAGTAGTCATGCTTTACCTGTGAAGTTTCATTGTTCTCTTGCTGAGTGACGAAATGTTGTAGGTTGGATTTAGCTGCATTTAGATAGCTTGGTGTTGAATATTGAGAGGATTCTCTGATATATGCAAGACCTGTCTTTACAAAAGGAGAGCTTTGAACCTTAATAATTTCATCTAAGGTTTCAGGTCCTTTAGCAAATCTAAGATTTAAAGTTTTCTCTTTCTCAATTTCCTTTCTTAGAATTACTATTTCACATTATAATTTCCCATTGTGCTTCTCCTTTTCTATAAGCTGATACTTTAGAGTATCTATGGCAATTTTTTTTTCTTCCAAACATACTTTGAGATGATTAATTTCTTCAAGAAAATCATTTTCTTCTAGTGCATCCATAAAGGTATCTTTAGCCTCACATTAGTCTTTTTCAAAAGCCATGAGTAGTCTAACAACTTGATCAGATTATTCTTCTTCACTATTTGATAGCCCATCACTATCCGCATGAGTATAATAACTTTTTATATTGATAAACTGATTCTTATTTATTTTTTCGACTTCCTTTCCTTTTTCATTTTTTTCTTTATGGGGACGCTTAGCAACATAATGAACAACTCTTCCACAAGCAAAAAATTTGAAAGGAAGCTTATCTCTGAACCTTCCAGTGCTAAGTTGTAGCTTCTTTGCAAAATTAATCTCATCTTCTTCTGAAACATACCCTAACCCTTCTTGTTCTTATACTTCTTTTCCTTTTGCAATAGCTCTAAAGATAGATTCCTTGACTTCAAATGGACCTCATTTTCTCATTTCAAAAGCATTCAAAATACCATGAAGTTGAACAATAGTAAGAG
Source organism: Pinus albicaulis (assembly GCA_034641835.2). Lineage (NCBI taxonomy): Eukaryota > Viridiplantae > Streptophyta > Pinopsida > Pinales > Pinaceae > Pinus > Pinus albicaulis. The sequence goes on from CM076575.1 coordinate 378,443,048, forward strand.
TTTGTAGATCCTACTTCTCTTCAATAGCAGACACTTTCGACTCGAATTTGAGAGTTAGAGATATTGAAAACTTTTCTACCAGAGTAGTGTCAGTTATGGTTTCACCCATATTTCCCATACGATTTACAATATCATCTAGACGTATAAAGAAAATGGCAATGCTTTCCTTATTATGCATCCTGAGATTTTCATATTGAATTCTGAGAATTTGGGGTTTAGCACTTTTTACCTTGGTATCACCTTCATAGCTTAGAATTATTTTGTCCCATATCTCCCTTGCTGTATTCAACTGCATGACTTTGACAAATTCTAATTCAGTCAAAATTCCTAATAATGCATTGGTTTCATATTTCTTTCTTTCTGTTTCATCTGTTGGAACTGATGCTAGATATTGATAACCTCCTTCAACTATAGCCCATACATCTGCTCCAAGATACTATAGATAGGATCTTTTCCTTGTCTTCCATAAGATTAAATTGTTTTCGTTGAAGAGAGGAGGCCTCATAGATGTTGTCCCATCTTGATTTCTCATCTTAGCTGATCTTCCTTCTAGCGATTAAGCTTCTTCAGAAGGACCTGCTCTGATACCAATTGTTGGGAAAAAACACTGAGAGGGGGGGGGGGGGTGAATCAGTATTTAGAGCTTACTAAAAATATTTTAACTTTTTCTTTACAGAATCTGTTGTGTAACCAGCTCCAAAAATAGAAGAAAAGAGATATCAACACCTTATAAATGAGCCACTTCGAGGGGCCAACCTCCAATACATTACATAAATGAACAATTCTTGGATGATACAATTTACAAAACCTCCTTTCCATATATAGGAGTCCATGTCGCCATAATGTAATCCTAGTGGGCCACAATGTAATCCTAGCTGACCTAACAATAATAATTTAAGGGCACAATAATAACAAAATGGGGGTTACAAGGGTACAATAATAACAATAAGGGGGTTACACTAATAATAATAAGGGACTATACTAGTAATATAGAGACCTAACATGCCCCTCTCCTTCAAAAAAGTGTTGTCCTCAACACTTGAGTAGATTTGGGTGCCTCTGTATAAACTTCTCATCCTCCCATGTAGAATCTTCAGTGGGTAAGTTCTTCCACTTGATGAGATACTCTGAAATTGATCGATTCCGTAGCTGTCGATTTCTTGTTTCCGTGATCGCTTCAAGTTCCAATATGATTTTTCCTTCCTCATCAAGTTCTGGAAATATTGTTTTAATTGGAAGATTTTCACATATAACCTTCTTTAAGCATGAAACATGGAAAACTGGATGTACTCGCGAAGAATTAGGAAGCTCCAATTTGTATGCCATAGTACCAATCTTTTGCAACACCTTGTAAGGACCATAGTACTTTGGCGATAATTTATTATCCTTCTTAGCTTGCTTGAGGGACATTTGTTTGTATGGTTGTAGTCGTAAATATACCCAATCTCCTACATCAAAACTTCTCTCACTGCGATGTTGATCTGCCTGTTGTTTCATTCGATTTTGTGCCAAATTCAGGTTATCCTTTAAGAGTTGGAGAACTTCTTGCTGATGCTCGATGTGATCTTCCACTGCTTGAACCTTCAAAGTTTCCCTTAAAGATGATGTGATGGATTGTGGATGATATCCATAAAGTGCCATAAATGGGGTCATTTTTGCTGCAGTATGGAAGGAAGTGTTATACCACCATTCAGCGAGAGGTAACCACTTGACCCATTGTGGTTTTTTATCAGATACAAAACAACGAAGATATCCTTCCAAACATTTATTTACTATCTCAGTTTGACCATCAGATTGAGGATGATAAGATGAGCTATGAGCTAATTGGGTACCCAAACAAGAAAATAACTCCGTCCAAAAATTTCCAGTAAAAATGGGATCTCTGTCGCTCACAATAACCCTTGGGCTTCCATGTAGCTTTTGATTCTATCCACAAATGTAGTAGCAACTATACTTTCTTTAAATGGATGAGATAATGCACAAAAGTGTGCATACTTGGTAAGTCTATCAACTACCACCATGATGACACTCTTTCCTTCGGACTTAGGTAAACCTGTGATAAAATCCATTGAAATCTCCTCCCAACGTTGACTTGGAATGGATAAATGTTGTAGAAGTCCCGGGGTCTTAATTGTCTCAACTTTATTAAATTTTGGTAAGTTTTTAAAAATCCTGAGTGTCCTCCTAAAGGAGAAGTGTGCAATTCCAAAAGAATATTTTGTTTTAATTGGGAATTCTTACAAAGATATAAGCGATCTTTGTACCATAAGGAATCATTTTTCCAACTAAATGTATCAGATGTACTAGGATCTTGCTGCAACTTTTGAATGAGTGTCCATACATCTTTGTCCTTCTTCCATTCATCTCTTGCTTCGGTTATCCAATACGGTTGGATAATAGAAATGGCACAAAGCAATGCTTCCACCTCTTCATTCTTTCTTGAGAGTGCATCTGCAACAACATTAAGCTTTCCTTTTTTGTAGATTATTTCAAAGTCATAACCCAACATCTTTGTGACCCATTTTTGCTGCTCTTCTGAAGATAGTCTTTGTTCCACAAAGTGTTTAAGACTATCATGATCAGTTTTTACCTTGAAGTGTCTTCCCATTAGGTAAGTTCGCCATTTCTTTAGTGCATGCAGTATTGCTAACATTTCCTTCTCATAAATAGGTTTTTATAAATACTTTCCTTTGATTGGACGACTTTCAAAAGCAATGGGTCTTCCTTCCTGCATTAAAACAGCACCAATTCCATTTCCTGAGGCATCACATTCCACAATAAAGGTTTTTGTGAAGTCTGGCGTAGCTAAGACAGGTGCTAGGCACATTGCCTATTTAAGATGTTCAAAGGCCTTAGTTGCTTCAGGAGTCCATGAAAATGCATCTTTCTTCAATAATGTTGTTAGAGGTGCTACTATTCTCCCATAATTCTTAACAAACTTGCGATAATACCCTGTTAACCCGAGAAATCCTCGCAACTGCTTTATGGTTGTTGGGACTTTCCATTCCTTAATGGCTTTAATTTTGCTAGGGTCTACTTTAACACCCTCGTGAGATACAATATGACCCAGATATTCCACCTCTTGTACTCCAAAGAAACATTTGGATTTTTTTGCATATAATTGTTTCTCCTGCAATAGTTTGAACACCCTATCAACATGTTCAACATGATCCTTCCAAGACCTGCTGTAGATTAGTATATCATCAAAAAATACTAGCACAAATTTTCTAAGGAAGGGTTTGAAAATGGAATTCATCGACCCTTGAAATGTAGAAGGTGCATTGGTAAGGCCAAAAGGCATGACCAAAAATTCATAATGACCCTCATGAGTTCGAAATGCTGTTTTTGGAATATCTTCAGTCTTCATTCTAATTTGATGATATCCTGAACGAAGATCCAACTTGGTAAAACAAATTTCTCCATGTAATTCATCCAATAATTCATCAATCACAGGAATGGGAAATTTATCTTTAATGGTGAGCTTATTGAGCTCCCTATAATCCGGACACATTCGCCATGATCCATCCTTCTTGTGTACCAATACTACAGGAGCAGAGAAAGAACTTTGACTAGGTTGAATTATGCCCGCCTCTAACATTTCTGCAATCATACGTTCAATTTCGCTCTTTTGGAAGTAAGGATATCTATAAGGCCTGATGTTTGGAGGAACACTTCCTGGAGTCAAATGAATAGCATGATCATGATCACGAATAGGTGGGAGTCCTTTGGGAGTTTCAAACACCTTGGAATGATTGTCCAAGACTTGTTGGAGATCTGCAGAAATAGATGATTTTGATGTCGGAACTTCTAGTGAGAATAATTGTGCAATTACGCCTCGTTGTTCTTTCTTTAGAAGCTTTCTCATGACATTAGAGCTTATTATCCTTCCCGTCTTCCCTTCAATACCCCGTAATTCGACTTCCTTTCCTTCTGAAAATAATATCAAGAAAGGTTCTTGAAAATTAAAAGCTACCATCCCCAAAGATTGTAACCATTGTACTCCTAGTACAACATCAGCACCTCCCATAGGAATGGAAAGCATTGGACTATTCAATACATATTCCCCCATGGTTAGCTTGATATTATTGCATTTTCCAGAGCAATTTATAGTTCCTCCATTTGCAACCATCACTTGACATTCTGGTGCTGGGTATAGGAAACAATTTAATTCCTTGGCTACCTTACAATGAATAAAATTATGGGTGCTACCCGAATCAATCAACACTATTACCTTTTTCTTCTTGATTTGTCCTGCTATCTTGAGAGTTTGAGGAGTGGTAATTCCTGCCAGGGCATTACACGATATGGTCGGATTCATTTCTTCCTCTTCTAGGGCTGGTTCCTGGTGTATATCCCTCTTCTTGTTCATTTTCTTCTTCCTCTTCACAATCTATGTAAAATAATTTCTTCTCAGCACACTTATGACCTTTAGTGTATTTTCTATCACAACTATAGAAAAGCCCTTTTGCTATTTTTTCTTCCAATTTTTGTGGTGTCAACCTTGTAGGTTGTGGAAATCTAGGCGTAGCAACACTTCCTTCTTTATAGAATTGAGTGGTAGGCTTCCTTGTCGCCATAATTTTACGTTCAACTTTTCTTGCCAACCTGAATGCCTTCTCCAATGAATCAGGTTCCAAAACGCGAACTTCATGTTGGATGTTATCCTTTAAAGTGCCTATGAAGAGATCAATCCCGTGTTCCTCTGGAATATCAGTTACCCTTATATTCAATTTTTGGAAGTCCTCAATGTGCTGCCCCACTAAACCCTTTTGTTTGAGATTTATCAATCGGCTAAAGAAGGTGTTGCTCTTTGTATCCTCATAATGTGCTATCATTTCCTCCGTAAAAATTGACCAAGTGACAATTTTTTTACGGGAGCAAAGCCATCGATACCATACAAATGTATTTTGTTCTAAATGTAAAGTTGCAATGCGTACCTTTTGTGTGTTTTGCACGTTATGGAGATCAAAATATTGATCCATTTGTAGTATCCATGTTACAGGATCCTTTCCATCAAACTTCCTCATATCCATTTTTGGAATATGGTGGTTCTTCCCGCCAACATTAGAGCTTATGAAATCACGATTAACATTTATTTTGTTCTCATCATGAGTTTCCTCTACTATCTTTTCACCATTAGGAAACATTTCTTGTATCAACTTTGTCAAACCTTCCATGTTTGCTTTTATATCATTCTTCATGTTTTCCATTTTAGCTTCCATGTCATCCATCTTAGATTCCACGCCTTTCTTCAAACCATCCATATTATTCTTTACACCATCCATATTATTCTTCACACCATCCATATTCTCTTCCATGCCTTTCTTCAAAACTTCCATTTCATTTTTTGCTGCTCTTTGCGAGAGCGAAATTTGGTGCTCTTGCTCTTGTAATTTTGATAAATCATGTTGCAATTCTTCATCTTCATGAGTCATAGTAGAGCCTTCTGAAGGCTTAATGGGTGTCGAATTATTTTTACGGGGCATTTTTTAGAACCCGATACTGATATATAATTCTATAATATGCCCTTGAAATCAATTCAAATTGATTCTTCAAACAAGACTTATGCAATTCGGAAAAAAAATACACACCTTTTTCTTGCTTTGGAGGAGCACGATATTGAAATTAGATTATCTCTGTGATTTCAGCTCTTCAATATTTCAAATTCAGCAATGAAGTAGTGCTCTGAATTTTGTTTTGAATGCCACAGGTCTGACTTGATTTAGATTCTCCGAGACAAAGTTGTGGCCAATCTCCCACAAGGACCTAATTATGGACTGGTTCAGTACAACGAACTTGTACGACTTGCCATGTCTCACTTTTTCATCCTTCAGATCTGAAATTGATAGCCAAGAAACTAAATTCCGTGTACCAGCTACCTCTTTTTACAGCACTCCAATCCAATGCTCAGAGAGAGAGTTATGAATATTTTCCCACGATCACCTCTTTGAGATGAAATTCAGGAGACTGAAAAAACACTACCTTCCACAGATCATATCTTTGAAAATATTGCGAACCAAGATCTAAATTTTTTTGACAACGTTCCTCAGGATTTCAGCTTTGCACCCTATGAATTTCCACTTCTGAGACTTCGTAGAAAAACAGTTATAGCTCAAATGGCACGATGACCTGTTTAGGAGCCTGAAAAAATACCTAACTTCCACAGATCATATCTCCGAAAATATTGTGAACCAAGCTCTCAAATTTTTAGAAGACCTTCCTCAGGATTTTGGCTTTGTACCCTAAACATTTCAGCTTTTGAAACTTCGTAGAAAAAAAATTATAGTGAAAATTCCACGATGACCTATTTGGAGCAGCGAAACCCTAGAATCCAAAGCTCTGATACCAAATGTTGTGTAACCAGCTCCAAAAATAGAAGAAAAGAGATATCAACGCCTTAGAAATGAGCCACTTCGAGGGGGCAACCTCTAATACATTACATAAATGAACAATTCTTGGATGATTCAATTTACAAAACCTCCTTTCTATATATAGGAGTCCATGGGGCCATAATGTAATCCTTAAAGGGGCCAATGTAATCCTAGCCGACCTAACAATAATAATTTAAGGGCAGAATAATAACAAAATGGGGGTTAAAAGGGTACAATAATAACAATAAGGGGGTTACACTAACAACAATAAGGGACTATACTAGTAATATAGGGACCTAACAGAATTCCATACGCAGCTTTGATGAACCCAACTCGTGTATATATGCGCATATAATAAAAGAAACTAGCGTATACTGATATAATTTTGTAGATTAGAAAATATTTAGCTCAGTTTACCAGTCATGCATCTATTAGATAGTTAGGAAATATGTGCAGTAACAGCTTTATAAATCATCACATAAGAGAAACACACATGAAAACTAATATTTAAGGTGGAGACCCAATTCGGGAGAAAACCACCGTCGTTGTCGTCTTTGTCTTCAATATTTATTATATAGAAATTTTTTTACAATATTTTACTAATGCAGACTCATATCAGTATGCAGGTGTCTACCTGTAGAAGGCTACAAGTTTCTCTCATTTTCCAGCTGCTACTGGAAGGGAGCTACAACCCCCTGATCTCATTTACCAACCACTACTGGAAGGGAGCTTCAACCCCCTGATTAGAACACTAGCTTCTACTAGCAGGAAGCCTCTACTTCCATACTGAAGGCTTCAACCCTCAGAATCACTACAGACCACGTTTCATCAATTTTCATACTGGATCAAACAACATCAACACAACTCTTCATAAACATCAACAATCATAAAATTTACCCAATACTTCAATCAGAATAGTGAGACTACTGTAACCAGAACTTCAGAAATAACCCAGACTTCAGAATAAATATTCAGATACAAACTCAACCCTGAACATTCATCAACTTAAAATGCATACGCTACTTTGCTTCACTGAACCCGCGTGTATACGCGCTTTCCTTCACACCAACCTACATATAACTCTGTGAATACCTTTTTTTAGAAATTAATCAGTCTCAGATCCAGTTCTGAGGCTTTCAGTCAGATATATTTAGAAATGCATAACCCTTCATCAGTTAGTCACCATAAACCATGTTTATTCTCTCATTCATCAGATTTTTACATAATCAAATTAGCAACATATACAATATTCAAACAACCCAGATCTCAAAAAAGACTTCATTGAAAGACAACAGACAAATAGGAGGAATAACAGAAAAACCTCTGCAATAAGCTTCAGAAAACCCTAACTGCCATACACACCTTTTCTGAAGGAAACCCGTGTATATACATGCTTTTACTGAGACGAACTAGCATACAGATCTATGAATATAAACTTTTCAGAATGAACCAGATCCATAGAACTTACCCATATTTCTTTACTTGACTTCAACAAACTTGCACCAGGACATAGATCTAATCATCTCTTCAATGGATCACATACAAGAGCATAGTCATTTCAGATCTAGAGATCATGAACCATCATTGTATCCACGGTGCATCATAGATTTAGATCTATCAATTAAAACAGAGTTCATCCCATGCAGATATCCCTTAGAGAAAATTATTCAGTAACAGCCCTTACTTATGCACACCTTGCACTATTATCTTCTTCTCCTTATATATATTTAGCCTTTATCAATACCATGAGTCAAAATCACACAACTGTTGATGGTATTCTTGGACGGAATCAAATAGACAATACAACGCTCAATACTATGGGTTAATACCATGGTAATGTCCCTTGGTATCATAATTTTAGAGCGCAAAAGGCATACGTGACTTCGATCGTTCTTATACACGTGTATACGCAACTTCGCATCATAAAAACTGCTTATTCACTAATTCTGAATGCATACGCGGGTTGCCTTTATCAAACCTGCATATACATTGAGAAATATTTCCTATTTCATTTCTCTTGCACTTACTGAAATTCCTTTCTCTGTCACATCTGAACTGACTTGTAGAAACATCATTTTACATTTTTAACACATAGATTTCTTATCAAAAGGAAACTCATCAAGTAGGTTTCCATCAAGGAAAACATATTTCATCATATTGCCAACAATTATATAGTACTTAGAGATCAAAATATACATTATATCGAAGTTCAACATGAATACTAATTACTTTCTTTAAAGTTAAAAAATTATAAGTTGCTTACTCTTTATCAAGCACTTTTTTCCGCTCATTTGGAGCAACTCCCCTTATCTTTTGTGTTCATCCCTTTCATCATCCCAAATCACCGCACCTGGTCTATTGACGATCTACTTGATATACTCACTGGCATAATAGAAATACTCATACGATATGTACCCCTTTGCCATAGAACCCTTGGGTTTTTCCCTTTGTCGAACAAAACATTTCAATTTCTTCATGTACCTCTCTAAGAAGAACATCCAACGACAAGAAACCACCCTAAATAATTCAACCTCATCTACTAGGTGGATTAGAAGATGAACCTGTAAGTCCATGAAACTCATCGGCAGTTCCTTCTCAAACATACAAAAAATCTCAACTATCTCTTGATGACACCATGGAATACTAGCCACATGAATCTCCTTTGATGTGATCCAACGGAAAAATGCAAATAATTTAGATATGGCACGTCCTAGGTCTTGAGGGAATTCATGTTTCACACACCCATGCATGAACAAGGGATAATTACACTGTAAATTTATAAACACGTGCAATAATATACAAAATTAGTTATGTTTTATGATCCCTACATGGGATAAAATTTATTAATATAACAAATAATAAAATCATGATTTTGAAACTATGATTACTCTTAGAAGATTCAAATGGTGATGCGATTTCAACCCCGAAAAATGGTCATCCACAGTGAAGCAGCGCCGTAGTGAAGACCCGTATGAAGTTGACATCCTCACACCCATTATAACTTCCTTTGCCAAAGAAATATCATCTTTTTTTAAAATCCATTGGACATCACCTTCTTTGAAAAACCATGAATTAGAGGGACTAGCGCCTGGCTCTGATCCCGTAGTTTGTATTCGTCTTGGCCAATGTTTCTTTTTAGTTTTTGAAGTAATAAGATATTTCCTAACAGCCAATGTGTCACTTTGTTTCGATGATATGTGCCTCCATAAAGAAGATGAAACATTTTTAAATATATGCATATGATCTAATAAGTGGGTAATCTTAAGATGCTCCCAATATGGGAGGTCATAAAAGATAGATTTCCTTTTCATCCCAATGGACAATTTCTCAACATCTGTGTCGAAGAAATCTGGATCATCGAACATAGGCTCCCCATTTGAATCGAACATTTCTATGAACTCCTTCTCCTTATCTCTCTCATATGCTCTAAGCCATTCAACTAGTGTCGTTATTGGAGGCCTTTGGGTTCTCTCTCATTTACCATTGAAAGTGGATGCTGCTCTTTTGTAAGGGTGTTCTTCTGGTAGGAATACCCTAGAGCAATCATACACTGGCTTTCCTAGGTCCTTGGACTATCTAGCTTTCAGAGAAGGTCCACAACATTTACATCCAAAATACCCTTTTGTTACAACACCTGCGAGATTATATTTGTATAAATTAATTAATATGCATGACACGTTAAATAATAACATGAAGATCAGAACAAATATTAAAATGAATTAAATAGCTAATATGTGAAAGAATATTGTTACGTATATAAAAAAATCAATAAATTAAACATGTAATTTACTAGAGAAAACTCTTAAGCCTGGATAATCACGTGTCGTGTAAGCACATATGCCATACAATGTAAAACTCCTCTCTTCTGCGATGGGTCTTGATACATCATATAGATTTATCCCATCCCATAATTCCTTCAATTCATCTACTAGTGGTTGTAAGTAGACATCCATATTCTTCACTTGTCTTCTACCAAGGACTGAGAGCCAACATAAGATGTTCATTCTTCATGGACAACCATGGGGGATATTGTTATTGATCGCTACTACAAGCCAAATAGAATAGTTGGTGCTCTAGAAGGAATATGGGTTGATGCCATCCATGGTTATGTTGAGTCTTAGACTTAGTACTTCATCCTTAAACTTTGCAGGCCATGTATCCTCTATATGATTCATGGCTATTGAATCAGTTGGGATTTCCATAATTCCCAACTCACTTCTGTGTGATGCATTCCACCCTTGCAACATAGCTAATTATTTGCAACGAAAGAGCATTTGAATCCTTGGGATTATAGGCATGTACTTCAATATCTTAAAAGGAAGACCAGTACGTGATTTACCCTTATTTTTTATTTATAATACCTGTCATGCCCACATTTCGGACACATATCTTTGTCTGCATATTCTTCTCAATATAGAATACAATCATTTGGATATGCATGATATGATATGTACTCAACACCCAACATTTTTAACAATTTCTTTGACTCTCTGTAGCTACCGAGAAAGACTTTATCACTCGGAAGAACCTTATCTTTGAATAACCTGTAGTTGGTGATCATGGAAAAATATATTAATAAATGTACATTAATGTCAATATAATTATGAACATTCATAAAAGTTACCATTTGTAATGTTCATTGCAGTGTACTGATTATATTTCAAATTTATATAAGGGAGTACTTTATGGTAACTTACCTCAAAAGTTTCGAGAAACATGCATTTGGCAAGCCAAAATTTTCTTTCAAGTTGTACAGTAACATCGTTGTCCCCAAATGGGTAGAATTTTACTGACTTCCAAGTCCAAAGAGAGGGGTGGTGGAAGAAAATTTAAGGCTTTCGAAAAAGGTGTCAGCGATATGAGCATCATCCCCTAACTAATCATCGTTTTGGAATGCATCTAACAACATTGTCTCCATGGCAGTCATATCTCTTAAGTAATCATCCATACCAACCTCTATTTTATTGCCTCCATTATCAGCTTGTAAAGAACTACTATTGTTGTAGTCATTCCTAATTGGTGAATCTGCAAGTAGCGGGAATTGAATCGGTGGGTTATTCAACCATTCTTGGTTTCATTCCTCTCTGATTTTTTCTCTTAATTTAGTCTTCTCTTGGTTTGATGTTGTCGTGGGGTGCAACGGAAGATGGTAGGTACTTTTTCATCATCACTAGAATCCTAATAATTTAAAAAAAAATATTTAAACATGATTAGTGCAAAATATATGATATCAATTAGTAACCACGTTGACAATATTGCATGATTATAAATTGGTTTGACGTTGAAATAATTACATATTAATTAATATATATACCAAACAATTATAATTATAATTACCATCATTGTCCTGGGATTGTGGCTAGAAGATGCAATATTGTTACAATTGGCAGGGTGAAGCGCCTGTCCATCTTCATCTACCAAATGCGCCTTGCGGTATGCAGCGCCTGATAAGAACTTCCGATGTTTTGGAGAAGTTTGAATATTTTGTGCATCTGAAATCGATGGTGAATCTGCATGAACCTGCAAATTTTTAGACATTATAAGTTAAGCCATGCATGATTGACTACATGGATAAAAAACATAAATTCAATTAGATAGTGAAAATATAAATAAAATCTGAATTAAATATTACGTCTCGAGATGGATAGGGAGAAATCCGCGATGGACTTCGAGAAATATTATGGAATGAGCTGGATTTTAAAGAATTTTCCATTCCATATAATTATGATATTTTCTCCCTGCATTTGAGCAAAACAACGATAAATTTTGGTGCACACACCTAAATGTAATTTCGGTGCCTAATGTACAGATCACCGCACCGGTGCGTTTTTGGTAATGTGCACCGGTGTTGTTTTATACCCAGACGCACCGGTGTGGTTCGATTAAGGGGCGCACCGGTGACGAATAACCGCAAATAAAAAAAGCGCAACTCTATTTTCTTTAAGTGAAAAAAAGCGGTAAATTGAAAAATGGATGGCAAAATATTTTCGAAAATCTAATTTCATAAAAAATTTCTTTAAATACTAAACACTTTTTATTATATCACTATTTTTGAAAAAAAATTCAGCCAGAGATTTGTAGGATACATACCTAGAGCAAACAGAGCACGAGAGCACTATGGAGCAGGGAAATACGTTCGAACAGAAGTATTCAGACAATCACAATTCCAAACCTCTGGTGATTCAAACCCTGTAGCATAGAATTTCAAATGATGTGAGTAAAGTTTGTTGTTTTTTTTACCTTTTCTGCAGTTTTTTTTTATGTAGTTAAAGAAAAAAATCAATTTTTATTGTTTTTTTTACTTTTTCTACAGTTTTTTAGGCAGTAAAAGAACAAAATCAAAATTTATCGCTTTTTTTTACTTTTCTTGTAGTTTTTTTTTACTTTTTTCTACAGTTTTCAGAGAAAAAAAAATCCATTTTTAGAAACAAAAACCCTAGATTCTTTTTGTTTCTGCCTTTTCCTCTCCCTGTTTATGTAATTTCAGAATTAGGGCTTTTAAATTTAGATTTATAGGGTTTGTATAGTCATAATACATCCAACCCACGTGACGAATTACATAGTCATATCCCAATCCATGTCGGCCCTTACATGAATTAAAAAAAAAAAAAACAGATTTTTTTTCCTCGGTGCGCCCTGCGTAACATAACACTCCGGTGCACGCTGTTAAACCAGCACACCACGGAAGTACAGTGATAAAAAATAAAAAATAAAAAATAATGTTTTTATCAGTGCGCCATATGTAAGATATGGCAGCGGTGCGCTATTTCATTGTGGTGCAACATGAACGTGTTGTTTCTTAAAAAAAAAGAATCCATTTTAGAAATAAATCCTACATTCTTTTTGTTTCTGCCCTTTCTTCTTCCACTTTCTATGATTTTAGAATCTGGGCTTTTCAATTTATATTTATAGGTTTTGTATTGCTAAATATAAGCCTAATACATCCAACCCATGGGACGACTTGCATAGTCGGATCCCAATCCATGTCAGCCCTTGCATAAATTTAAAAAAAAAAAATATTTTTTTTTCATTGGTGCGCCCGGTGTACCTAAGCACACCGTTGCACTCTATGATCCTAGTGCAACGCGAAAGTATTGTGATAAAAATAAAAAAATAAAATATTTTTTCTCAGTGCGCCATTTGTAAAATATGCAGTTGGTGCACTATTTCATTATGGCGTGCCGCAAACGTTCTGTTTCGAAAAAAAAAACACTTTCAAAAAATACAAACCCTACATTCTTTTTGTTTCTGCCCTTTTTTATCCCTCTTTCTGTGATTTCAGAATTAGGGCTTTTCAATTTAGATTTATAGGGTTTGTTTTGTAAATATAGACCTAAAACATCCAACCAATGGGACGATTTGCATAATCAGATCCCAATCCATGTTGCTCTTTGCGTGAATTTAAAAAAAAACTGATTTTTTTTTCATTGGTGCGCCCGACGTAATCTAGCACACCGGTGCTCTGTATTTTACTAGCACACTGAGAAAGTAATGTGACACAAAATTAAAAAACAATTTTTTTTTAATCGGTGCACCATATGTAAAATATGGCACCGGTTTATGCTACAAAAACTAACACTTGACGATTTTTATTATTTTATCATGGTTAACCAGTGTGGTGGTTGACATGTAACGCATCGGTGCTCCTTGTTGACATAGAGCACCGTACGGTCTATTATACTATTTGTGCGGTCGTTTCTAAGACCCCCACACACCCGCGTCGATACGTAAACCATGAATGACAGACCGGTTTCTTGAGATTTTTTTTTTAATTGAAAAGTTTACAATTTATTTATAAATATATTAATGAATGATATGGTACAGGTTTTATATGGCTAAAGAAATGACTGACAAGAGATCAAGTAACAAAAATACTGATAACACATCAAGAAAAGAAAAAAAGGAAAGTTCTTTGTAAAAATTTTACAAATTTTTTTATTTTTGAACTATATGTAAGTTTAAATAATATGTATTGTTTACTATGTATCATGCAAAGCCACAAAATGAAGAATCTCGATAAGGTTATTTTTGATCTAGGACCAGAAGAGTGTAAAAGCTTGATGGAAAAATTTCAAAAAATTGAATCGAGTGAATGAAAAAATACTATCGATCCAATATGAGTTTCTTTTTTTAATTTTCATTAAAAATATAATTAAAATTATTAGATAACATGTGTCAAACAGTCTATTAATTCATATCTGTTTAATGTTCTACATGGACCAACAAATCAGAAAATGAATGTTGTTCTAAGAAAAGAAAAAAATAGAACATGCAAAGGAAAATGAATTGCTCCTTAGCTCATCTGAAGTGGTGTTGGAGGTTAACGAAATGGGGAAAATATTTTACAAAATTTTGAGGGTTCTAGTGGAACGAATGTATAAATGTTCTTTCCACTTACAATACAAAAACCAATCCAATTATTCCAAGAACCAAATTTTATCTAAACTACGGGAAGAGTTTCCAGAGAATTGGTCAATGAAACATGTCAGAATTTTAATAGCAAAAACGTACAAAAAAGAAGAAGAAGGAATGAAAAAGTAATATTCTTTTAAATGTTTGTGTAGAATTATTTATAAATATCACTTTCGTTATATTTACTTTTCATATATCAATATCAAAATTAAATAGTTTATTGTCATGTTACATTTTCAGGAAGATTATGAAAATTTCAAAAGATGAACGAGCTGATATCAGAAATATGCCAGTAGGAATGTCTAAAAGGGTGTACAAGGAGATGGTCAAAGAAATGGACAAAATCGCATCGCAAGAGGAGCCATTTCAACAACAACGTGCTTCAAATGTAATATGTAATCATTGAATTTTTCGATCATTAGGTACAATAAATAAACAATTTAGCATTAAATATTAAGTTTCAACTATTATCTTGCAGAAAAGAAAAGAAAATGGAACCCATTCAGCACATAAAACAGGACAAAAAGGAAGAAAAGGGTTGATATCTAAGTTTGTGAGTATTGGTTGCTTCCTTGTAACAACTTAACTAGATTTGATTTTTGTATTTTTTAAGTTGTTTTACACAAATCGTCATTGAATGTCTTCAAATAGGTGCTAAGATACAAAGAAGAACCATCAGAGGAATTGGTTGAAATTGGGTTAAATATGGGTTGTGAGTATATGTTGGCATATCATAACTTAATTGTGGAATTTGTAAGCATCTATCGATCTTGTTTTAATTAGCTCCGTCTATAATTAATAGAACAAAAAAATATTTTATATTAAATATATGATTTGTTATGGGGTATAAAACTTGCAAGAAATAAAGTATGGAACTGCGCCAACAGATGAAATCTTGAAATATGGCATGTTACATGGTTTTGAAAGAATGTGTATAGTTTATGAGTCAATTGTTGCAATGGTACGTCATTTATTTTCGATTTACATTGATGTATATTATTTAATATTGCAATTTTCATTATTCTCACCAATGTATATACACTCATTACAATTTATTTTTATGTTTGTAGATGGAAGGTGAAGAAGAAGAAAACAATCAACACCGTGAACAAAACATTCCTGAAAATAACCCAAGTCATGGAAGTAGCTCTAGCAATGACAGTAGTTCAAGCGAAGAATGATGATCACTATGTTTGGATATCAAAGCAAGGCATTGTATTTTTTGAAAAATGTCTGTGAAATCAGACATTTTCTTTAATGTAATGGACATAGTGTCCCAATTGAAAGACAAAGGGATACCAATAACTATCCCATTTTGTATGACAAAGAATGTTTTATTCATATATATATATATATATAATAATAAATGTTTTAATTTATTCTATTACATTCTCTATTGTTGCTATTGTGTTCTCCATTGTCGTTCTCAAATGCACTAATAAAAATTTAATTCATATGAATATTGTTATAAGATATATATGTGTTGACTTTTGATGAATAATGAATTTTAAAAAACCACAATAATTATGATATGATATAAAAAATTAATCCAAACATCACATTCAAATGCATTAATAAAAATTTAATTAATATGAATATTATTATAAGATGTGTCGAATTTTGATGAATAACGAATTTAAAACAATCAAAATAATTGCACTGTCACAGGTGATGTTTCTAAAAAATACAAAATGAAAACTGGTCCGTGTCAGTTACTGTACACCGATGCATTTTCATTCTTAAGAGCAACAGTGTGTTTCTATGACCTATGGGCACTGCACAAATACCAAAACCAATTAAAAATATTGGTGCATTTGTGCGGTACGGCGCACTGGTGCATTTATGTGTCTATACACACCGACGTCATTGTATGACCTATGGGCACTGCACTTATACCGATACCAATTATAAATCTTGGTGTGTTTGTGTGATACTGCGCACCGGGGAATTTATGTGTCTATATGCACCGGTGCATTTGTATGACCTATGGGCACCACATGAATACCAATACCAATTATAAATATTGGTGCATTTGTGTGATATTGTGCATCGGGGCGTTTATGTGTCTATATGCACTGGTGCATTTGTACGACCCATGGGCACCACACGAATACCGATACCAATTATAAATCTCAGTGCATTTGTGTGATATTGTGCACCAGATCATTTCTATAAGTCTACACACCAGTGCGTTGATACGACATGTGGGCACTGTACAAAATCCCAAGACTAATTAGAACGACCCTGTGCGTTGTATCACCAACACTATGCCTAGTATGGTTTATACCTTAACGACCCAGTGCATTCTCCTTCGACCACCCCGGGGCGCCTTCTACATGTGCATACCAGTGCGTTAAATCCAAAGTAGCACACCGATGAAAAAAAACATCCGTAATAACCTTCGGTCACCCACTTTTTTTTACTGTGTTGAATTTCTGTTAAAAGCTCCTCCAAGAATTCTGTAACCATAAACGGATGTTGTAGAATTTTTTTTTTGACAATTTTGGCCAATTTTATAACACTAAAAACCTCCTTTATAACCTTCGCTGGAGGGTCATTTCCTTGTAGTGATTCGTGGCTAGTTGAAGGTAGGGTCATGAAACAAAATTCCGAAGTGGAAATAGCTCCGACCCCTGAGCCCCAACCATGTGGAACCTTTTACTCAGGTGTGTTTCTCTAGTTGGGCCTCTATCCTAGTTGGAACATTGGGCTAATTGAGGGGTCATTTGTTCAGGAGAGTTCAGTAGGAGTACAAAGGACCAACCCCCTACCAATGTGCGAAAAACTACAGGTGGAAAAATGAGTGGCAGATGTCATAAGCGTAGGGTGACATGGAAACATTGAAAGAGGACATCTGGAAATTGTTTTTGACACTTTTGGGTGGTCAAGTGGGCCAAACATTGGTGACATGTGGCACCACATAGGAATTGATGGTGTCAGTGTTGGAATTATGGCTAATGTGTTGTCCTTGATGGCAACCTACTTAATAAAGGTGTACTTGATGTCAACCTTGATGACTGAGGAACTAATTTATATTAGTACAGATGGTGCAGATGCTATGGATAGAGAAATGAAAGTTCAGTGACAGATGGAAGATAAAAATGAAATTTGAGAAAGTATACGAGGATCCTATGAAGAAGGGTCGCATACATACATAAGTTGTGTTAATGAAACTCGCTTATAGAATCTGAACCATAGTAATTTGGATACCAGGGGTCATTACCATAGTATTGTCCCATAGTAATTGGGGCGAAAACTATTATTTGATCCCATCAAATAATACTACATACATTACCAAGGGATTTACCTAAGGTATTAGATAAAGCTAAAACTATATAAGGAGACGGAGATCAAGGTGTTAAGTGTGTAAGTAAATGATCTATAATTGTGTGATTTGATTTGGAACATGTGTGCACCAGGAAACAAGGAGATAGTTTAGATCTGACAGATCTGGAAGGGTCGTAAAGAGTAATGAAAATACTTGCTTGATATATTTATGCTTGTAGTATGTATAGTTATGATGATGGTTTAATCTAAATTTAATAATGTGCGTCGAGATATGGGTTTAACATATGTTGTGAATTGTAGTGAAGGTTTGATCCATTAATTTCAAAATTTGTATGTTACTTTGAATTAGACTTGTCACGTATATATGTGGACCTGGTTAAGTAAAGTAGCATATAATTTATGTGATAATTTTCTTAGTTTACTAAAATATATACCCAGGTGTTAGGCATGGTAGTCATGTAAATAAGTTGACTTGTTCTATGGAAGTCATCTATATATGTTAGGGTTTGCAGTGCACCTCAATAATGCTCTTGAGGAGTTCTGATCTGTTTTCTGTTGTCTTTCAATGATTTCTCTATCTTGATGATTTGTGTCCAACAATGATGATTGGGTTTACTGTTTGGAAATGATGCTACAATGTGGGGATCTGTAATTGGTTCAGTAATCTATGATTCATCTATCTATGGTCCAGTGATTGATTCAGTATTACAATCATTCATGATTTACTTTTCAGTAGTTTAATATTTGTAGAGAAGTGTTATTCACCAGAAGCACGTACATACGCAAGTTTTATTTAGTACAATCACATACATATTCTGATATTTTTTTTTTATTTGGGTTTTTCATTTAGTGGTTTGATCCTTTAGAAATTCATTTGATTTATAGTGCTTTAGTGACTTAGATTTAGTACTTCAAATTTTCATGTCAGTTTGGGTATATTATTGATATGGGTCCAGTTTGAAAATATGATGAAAGGTGGCCTACAGGTCATTTGATGATTGATTGATAAGCGGATCTAGTTTGAAACATTTTTAAAATTGGTCCATAAGGAGCTGAGGGTTGCAAGCTTCAGAAAGGAAATAGGAGCTCCCTTTTAGTAGGAGTTGGTAAACACATTTAGAGGGTTGTGGATCCCTTCTAGTGGGTGCTAGAGAAAAAGTGGAGGTTGTATCCTCTTGCAAGTAGGTGCCTGTGTACTAGTAAGAGTATGCATCAGTACAAAAATTGAATGAAAAATTTATTTATATAACAAGATAAAATACAAATATAGTGGCAGTGATGGCTTTCTCCAATATTGGGTTTCCACCTAAAATAGTGGTGTTCTATGCATGTTGCTTATATGGTGTGATTTTTATTTTTCTTACTACATGCTAGAAATTTATTTATTTTCTGATGCAATGGTTAAAGGTAATCATCTGATGGAACACATGAGAAACTAATATACTATATATGCATCGTTTTCCTTCTGTGAAGTCGCGTACATACGCAGGTTTATTTAAGAACAATAATGCATAGAATTCATAATATGAAATTAAATTTTGAAGTAAATTAAAATATTGATTCACCCCCCCCCCCCCTCCCCCCCCCTTGTTTCAGTATTTTTCCCAAAAATTGGTATCAGAGCATGTCCCTTAGAATAATATTGATCACTTAAAGGGAGATCCATCAATATGAGTAGCCAAGATGGAGTAACTTCTATCAGGCCAGCTTTTTTTAATGGAACTAACTTTTTATTTTGGAAAATCAAAATGAGAGCGTATTTGAAAGAACTAGGAGAAGATGTATGGGAAATTGTTGAAGGTGAATATCAATACCCAGCCTCCATTCCCATTGATGATGCAGAGAAGAAAAAGTATGACAACAATGCAAAGGCTATAAATGCTATTTTGGGAAGTTTGGCAGAATTTGAGTTTGTGAAAGTCATGCAGTTGAACACTGCAAAGGCTATATGGGACAAGCTTGTTCAAAGCTATGAAGGTGACACTAAGGTAAAAAATGCTAAAATTCAAACATATGGAATTTAGTATGAGACTCTTAGAATGCATGATGATGAAAGTATTGCAATATTTTTCCTTAGAGTAGACGAATTTGTTAATTCTATGAAAAAACTTGGTGACTAAATAAAGGATGCTATTGTTGTTGAAAATATTTTGAGATCGCTAACTCCAAGGTTCGATTCCAAAGTTTCTGTCATTGAAGAAATGCAGAATTTGAAGAATATCACTATTGAAAAACTCCATGGGATCTTAACATCTTATGGGATGAAAAAAGGGGGTTCATTAGATATCCGATAAGTAGCATTCAAAGCTATAAACAAAGGGAAAGAAAAATAATATCATAAGGAAACAGGTTATGTTTCAGATGAAGAAGAAGTGATTTTTGTGAAGAAGATCCAAGTAGAAACTAGGAGGTCCAAAGGTAAACTTCCTTTTAAATGTTTTTACTGTGTAAGAGTAGGTCACTATGCTGCTAAATGTCCTTATAAAGAGAATCGTGAGAAAGGGAAGAATGTTCCAAAGAGGAATGTTAAAAGAAAATTTGATAACAAGAAAATATTTTATACTCATGAGGATAGTGAATATTCCTCCAATAATGAAGATGTTGGATCAGATCAAGATTATCCTTTACATATGGCATTCTAAGAACAATGTGTAGATGAATCCGATGATGCCTTTATGGATGATCTAGAATAAATTGATAGACTTGGGTTTATAAACAAAAATAAAGAAAAGGAAATCAATATGTATAAGGAAAACACTCATTGAATAAATAACTAAGCTAAAAATTTGTCTAGAAGAAGTTGAATTAGCTAAATAAGTTTTAAGAAACAATTTCTAGAAAAGGAAAGACATTATGAAAACTTAGAACTTTAAATTGTGTGTGTAAGAAAGGAACTTGAGAAAACTAAGGCTCTAAATATTAGATTTTCTAAAGGATATGAGACTTTAGATGAAATCATTAAAGTGGAATGCTCTCCTCTTATCAAGATAGGCCTTGGATACAATCCAAATGGTGAAACATCAAATACTATGAAATCTTTTGAAATAGGTACAAGTAGCTACTTCAATGGAGTAAATAGAAGCAAACGTCATAATTATAGACCTCAACAAAAGAATTAAGGATAAAATATTCCTCATGCAAAACAACCTTACCATGAACAAAAGGAAATCTACTCAAAAAGGTATTATACTCCCAGGTATTCTTACTTCATTGGTCAGTGTGCCACTTGTCACAATTTTGGGCACAAAGCAGTTCATTATGTTTCTTACAAAACAATTATGAATAGAAAAGAAAGAAAACAAAAGAATGAGACCAAGGCAAAGAAATATTTTTATAATTTTTTCTCACCTCTTCATAATGAGATTGAATGTTATATTTTCAATAACTTTGTTCATGAATAAACTCAATGAAAAATCATGATAAATTCATCTTACCAACATGAACAGAAGACAATACCACCCAAGGTATCGAAAAAGAAAATGATTTCTTCTGAAAATTGTGGTCTAGCATTGTATGCAAGGTATCGAGAGAATATATGGTACATTGAAAAGAAATGTTTAAAGCACATGGAAAGTGACAGAGATAAGTTAGTTTCTTTTAATGAAATAAAGAAAGAAAAGAATGTGACTTTTGGTAGTAACTCACCTCCTGCTATAAAAGGGAAAGAAACTGCAATTTTAAAGAAAATGGTCAAGGTTGGAAATGTATTATTTGTTGATGGGTTAAAAAATAACTT
Organism: Pinus albicaulis; assembly: GCA_034641835.2. Classification (NCBI taxonomy): domain Eukaryota; kingdom Viridiplantae; phylum Streptophyta; class Pinopsida; order Pinales; family Pinaceae; genus Pinus; species Pinus albicaulis. The sequence goes on from CM076575.1 coordinate 378,464,855, forward strand.
GTTAAATGTTAGTAAAATGTGTGATCAAGGGCATGAAGTTATTTTCAAATCAAGGAATTGTGTGGTAAGAAATATGGATACATGAAAGATCATAATAAAGGGAACGAGAACTCTAGGCAATGTCTGTGTCTTAGAAGGCGGCCAAGAGAAATGTTATTTAAGAAAATATGAAGAAATTTGGCTTTGGCACAAAAGCATGGGGCACCTTATATTTTCTCAATTATACAAATCAAGAAAGATGGGAGCAGTTCGTTACTTTCCTAACATCTCTCCACTTGAAAATCACATACGAAAATAATGCCAATTTGGTAGGAAAAATAGAGTTCAGTTTAAAGCTAAAGAAGTTACTTCATGTAATCCACTTGAACTTATTCACATTGATTTATGTGTTCCTATTTATTCTCCTTGTGGTGAAAAATACTTCATATTATTCATTGATGACTTTACAAGAATGTGTTGGATTGAAATACTAAACTATAAACATGAGGCATTTGATAAATTTAAAGTGTTAAATGCTTTGGTAGAGATTTAATTAGATCTAAAAATAAAATTTCTTAGATCTGATAGAGGAGGAGAGTTTATATTCGATGAGATTTTCAATTTTTGTGAACATCATGGCATCAAAAGAAAATTATCCAACCCAAAACTCCTTAAAAAAATGGTGTGGCAGAAAGAATGAATATGACAATTCAAAAAATGGCACATGCCATGTTTGATGAGTCAGGAGAACCTCACACCTTTTGGGGAGAAGCAATGCATGCAGTCGTGGATATACTTACAAAATCTCATGTTCGAGTAAATAGTGATAAAACTTCACATGAAATTTTCTTTGGTAAGCATGCAATTATCAAACACTTTATAATTTTTGGTAGTAAATGTTTCATAAAGAAAAAATATAATAAGCTTGGAAAATTTGAACTAGAGCTGATGAAGTTATCCTCCTTGGATACTCCTCTATATGCAAAGGATATAAATGTTACAATAAAATGATTCAAAAGATTGTTGAATGCATAGATGTTGTGATTTATGAAGCATCCACGGGTACCAAAAGGGAAGCACAAGCAAATGACGAACGTCTCCCTACCATAATTCAAGAAATTGTAGGAGAAGAAAGAGAAATATCAAAAGAAGGAAATGGAAATACATATATGTAAAAAAGACACCATCAAGGTATGTTCAGAAAAATCATCCTAAATGTCAAATTTTGGGTAATAAGGAAGTAGGAATACAAACTAGAAGAAATTTTGTTGGGAATTCTAGTCACTTAGCCTTATTATCTACAATTCAACCTCAAAATGTGATTCAAGCAAGTAAACATGAACGTTGGGTTAAAGCAATGCATGAAGAACTTGATCAAATAGAAAATAATTATACATGGGAGCTTATACCAATACGAAGGTCTCATGATAAAAATGTAATTGGGACAAAGTGGGTGTTTAAGAACAAACTAAATGAAAATGGGGAATTAATTCAAAATAAAGATGCACTTGTATGCAAAGGTTATGCTCAACAGGAAGGGATAGAATTTTAAGAGACATTTGCACCAATAACTAGACTTTAAGGCATAAGGATGTATCTTGCATTTTCTAACTTTCATAGATTTAAGGTATATCAAATGGATGTTAAATATGCACTTTTAAATGGGGTTCTACAAGAAGAAGTGTATATTGAACAACCTGAAGGATGCATTCTTGGAAATGATAAAAATATTGTTTGCAAGCATAATAAATAATTGTATAGGTTAAAACAAGCTCCTCGTGCATGGTATTATCATCTTGACAGGTATCTTCATTAACAGGGGTTCAAAAAGAGGTTTGCAAATAAAATTTGATATATCAAATTTGATCAAGACAAACTTTTGATAGTATTAGTTTATGTAGATTATGTTAGTATCAGTCTGTTAAGGTTGTCACCAGCAATCAAATGTGATATTACAATGTCTTGGTAGGTTCTCAAAGTCAATTTTTTGTCATTTCATTAGATTTTCAAATAAAAATTTGGTTAGTTGATACTGTGTCTAGGGCTATTTCCATGGCTTTCAAAAAAATTTACATGTTGGTCCTTGTCATCACTCAACTAAGTGTACCATCATTGTAAGGTCATCATCATCACTCCATTCAACATCATCATGATTTCATTTAGTTCAGTGTTGTATAAAATCTCTAACACAGTTATAATACCATGTAGAAATTATATCAATGGACTCAATTTGATCATGCAATGTACTAAATCAAGATACTAAAGCCTTCTACAAAATCCGCAGAATATAAATCACGATATCTCAATCACATGCAAGTAAGAGAAATAATTAAATCAATACACAACACCAGATATTATTGGGGAAAGAAACTTGTCAAAACCCCTCCATATTTATTGTATAATCAACCAAGGAATTATGAAACAATATAATGTATTTGTGATTACCACAACCTCATACACTACCAATTGCTTCACACTGATCTAGGAAAAATTGGACAAAAACATAGCCAATTATCAGCCTACCCTCAGCCTACCCTCCTTACATAAACTCTAGAGAATTAAAACCCTATTAAATAGGAAATTCAACCTTCCTTGATTGTGAAATTCATCATGGGATTCTTGTGGTTATATAACTGCATCTGGGCAGTTTGCTAAAAATACAACTAATAGTTTACTTTCCTTGAACCTTTGTCTCAACTGGGTCTCCACCAGAATTAACATGCATGCAACTATAAATAGTGAATCATCAGTTACTTGGTAGATCACTACTGGTGAATTAAATCTATTTTAATTCACTTGATCTTCCACTAGCTCATCAAACAGTTAGAACTAGTTAAACTAATTTTAACTCAATTAATGTGAGTTAATTGATCCCACTTACACTACACTAGTGCTACAATTGCAACTGGACCCTGTTAATAATAGAATAACTCTACATGCCTATCCTTTTACCCTCAACATGAAATTATTGAGATAACTAATTCTATCACACTTAGTTAACTATTACAATTTGTTATGAGATACGATTACAATTAATTTTCTAGTTTATTTAAAAAATGGTTGCACACTAATGTGTCTCTAGGATCCATCATTGTGTGACCTGTGATCCCACACCAATGTATCTGTTGTTTCTGGATGCCAATTTCATTGTTTCTTGTTGAAAATTTCAACACTCCCTCTCAAAAAGAAAGGAATCAATATGTCTTGATCTAGTATCTTTGCAATGTTCTTGCATGCAACATTTCCTATTGTTGTTCGCACATGCAACTCTCCTGAAATTGAATAGCCTCAAAAAAACTAAATCAGTATAATGCATCTATCATCATAGTATTCAGATTTCTACTAGCTACTGCACATGTCTATTGGACTATCTGCATTGCTGACATCTGCATCCATGCACCCTGCACTGCTGCCAACTCTAACATGTGCTCCAGTATCCAACACCTGTCACTCTGATTTCTGTCCTCCTGATATCTAACTGCATCAATATAACTGATCCTTCCTGCTATTGTTGTACTGTGGGATCCTCGTAGCTAGGTTTGATCCATGAGACACACCATCTCAATGGACCCTGCCCAAATTTCTTCTTGGGATCATATCTGCACATTGCCCCACCTCACACCTGTAGGTATAGATGCATGTACTCCCTCTGCCCATATGGCGTGAAATTTCCCCCTCCTAGAGGTCTCTGTTTGTTTCACCTTGTAGATCCATCTGGATCCAACCACTGAATTCCTCACTAGTCTGGGGACTACTTCCCATGCATTCTTTTCTGATAATGGAGTCATACTCCTCAACCATGGCATCAACCCATGTTGGCTGCTGCAATGATTCCTCAAAAGAGGATGGTTTTGTCACAATACAATCGCTCATAAGAGCCATGTATCTAGTGTACCTGTCTCAGGACCTTCTCTACTTTTGTTGTGATGTAGGTGCTCCTACATTCTCTATCACATCTAGCATCAATCTGTCAGCCTCTTTGGTGTGCTTCCTAAAATTTTGGTTGATGGATCTACATGAGTGGTTTATGCCACTCCATGATCCTCATATAGTGGCTGCTCCACATCCCGAGGTTCATCCTTTGGAACTAAGAGTTCCTCATATGCATGAAATTCAAGCTCTCTCTCAAGGGACAATCACATGGCTTTCTCCTCATTAAATCTAACATCTCTCCTGACAACTGTCATCCTGTTAGCCAGAAAATACAACTGATAGTTGTGGGGAGTATCAATGTACCCCACAAATATCCCAACCTCTGCTATTGGTTCTAGCTTCTTCCTCGCATCTTTGGTCACATGGAAATAGACATATGATCCAAAAAATTCAAAATATGAAACATCCAGTTTCTTACCTGAAAAAGAATTCTCTGGTGTACTCATGCAGAGTATCCGATGAGGACTAAGGTTCTGCACAAATATTTTTGTGTTGCATGCCTCTGCCCACAGATGCAACAGTAGGCCCTAATCATGTAGCATATCTAATGTTTCTACCACAATTGATCTATTCTTTCTTTCTGCAACCCCATTATGTTGTGGGTTATGAGGTGAAATCAATTCTCTATGAATTCATTCTTTCGCACATGAGTTCTTGAATTCATTAGAGATATACGCATCATCATTGTCGCTCCTTAGAGCCTTCACCTTCTTCCCTGTATATTTCTCTACCAGTGCTTTGAACTCACAAAACTTGGAGAATACCTGATATTTCTTCTACAGAAATACGATCCAACACTTTCTAGGAAAATCATCAACAAAAATCACATAATACCTTTGCTTTGTTGAGGAAGGCATAGAGAATGGTCCACACACGTCAAATTGAACTCTCACAAGAATTTACGCTGCTTGGTTCTCCTTCTCATGAAAGGTGGCCTTAGTATAATTCCCCATGTTACATCCCTTGCATGTGTCTATCTATGCAAGAGTACCCTTTGGAAGACCTGTAGAAATATACTACTTGATCCTCAAAGCATTGTGGTGTATATGGCCCAATCTCTTGTGACATAACTCACCCGTATCCTGGCTCACTACCTTCCCTTATTTACTGCTCAATGCTGCGCAACCATCTACCTCAAGTTTGTAGAGGTTCTTAAGATGAGCCCAAATATTCTTTACCTGTGTTGTGGCTTTGTGACAAAGGAATGCCTTTCCTTCACTGAAAACCACATCATATCCAAGATCCTCGAACATAGCAACTAAAACTAAATTATTTTTCAAGCCCATTACATTCATGAAATATTTTAATATGAAAGGTTTACCTGACTATCTCTAGAAAGTAATTGTACCAATCCCAGTAGCGTTATACCTCTCGTCATCACCCATGTTGATATGCGTATGACTATCCATCTCCTCTAAGCTACTAAAGAGTTTTTTGTTTCCCGTCATGTGGAAAGATGCTCCACTATCCAAGTACCACATAGATCCCATCATAGTTGATGCCATGGATGCAATGAGAGATAATTCCAACTCAAACTGTGAGGCCAAATTTTCACTCGCTGCATCTCCTGGAGCCTTCTTGTTGATCTTCTTCTTTTGTGGAATTTTTTTGCATAGTGTCCATGATCATGACAGTGAAAACATTTCACCTTTGAGATTTCACGCTTCTTTCCTTCTTTTCCAATCTCATATTTTGAATGGAACTTCTTCCCTTTCCCCTTATTTGCCTTGCCATCCAGGGTAAAATTTTCCTCATCATTAGTCTTGGATGAGGATCCATCCCTAGTATTCCGCTGAAACTCTTCTTGTACCAAATATGACCATAGTCGCTCCCAATTTGGTAACTTCTCCCTCCCATTCAAAGATTCCTGGTAACTATGCCAACTCTTAGGAAGGAATAGAAGTGTTAGGCTCACCAATTCATCATCAGCTACAGTAATCCCAACACTTCCAAGCTCATCTCGACATTGAGTGAACTTGGTCAAGTATTTCTGGATTGTGTCGCCCTTCTCCATTTTGATTTTCCCGAGCTTGTCTTTGAGTGGAAATTTTCTATGGTCACTACTGCTTTGAAACAGATCTGTCAAGGCCTTCCACATAGCATATTTAGTTTCCTTTCCATGGAGACTCGAGGCAATATTATATCAAACTCTCTCTAACAATATCCTCCTTATCTTTGCTACCTTCTTCTGCCATGCATCAAGAAGTTGGGCATCTACTGCTACTGGCTTGAGAATATTGTTATCTATGAATTCCTTCAACCCATTGTCCTCCAAGACTACCTCCATCATGTCGTTCCATGAAATATAATTCGAACTTCCCTCGAGTGCATATTTTAGTCTCAAGCCATTGAAAAAAATCTTGATCTGCTTCTAGCTCCAAAGAAAGTATCTACAAATTTGAATATTTTTCAATACAAACTCAATTTCTTCTCCACTATTTTTCAATCCTGGCACTCCGATACCATGTAGAAAATCTCTAACACGGCTACAATACCATGTATAAATTATATCAATGGACTCAATCCAATAATGCAATGTACTAAACCAAGATATTGAATCCTTCTACAAAATCTGCAGAATATAAATCACAATCACTCAATCACATGAAAGCAAGAGAAAGAATTAAATCAATACACAACACCAGATATTCCCAAATTTCTCAAAACCCCTCCATATTTATTGTATAATCAACTAAGGAATCATGAAACAATACAATGTATTTGTGATCACCACAACCTCATACACTCTACCAATTACCTCACATTGATCTAGGCAAAATTGGACAAACACATAGCCAATTATCAACCTACCCTGTTTATGCAATCCCTAGAGAATTAAACCCCTATTAAATAGGAAATTTAGCCTTCCTTGATTGTGCAATTCATCATGGGCTTCATGTGGTTATATAACTTCATCTGGGCAGTTTTCTAAAAATATAACTAATAGTTTACTTGCATTGAAACTTTGTCTCAACTGGGTCTCCAATATTATTAGCATGCATGTAGCTATAAATAGTGAATCACTATTTACTTGGTAGATCACTACTGGTGAATTAAATCTATTTTAATTCACTTTTAATTCCACTAGCTCATCAAATAGTTAGAATCACTTAAACTGGTTTTAACTCAATTAATGTGAGTTGATTGATCCTACTCACACTATACTAGTGCTATAGCTACAGCTAGACCTTGTTAATAATGGAATCACTCTACATGCCTATCCTTGATCCTCAACTTGAAATTATTGAGCTAACTAAGTCTATCACACTTAGTTAACTATTACAGGTTGTTATGAGATAAGATTAAATTAATTTTCCAATTTATTTAAAAATTGGTTGCACACTAATGTGTCTCTAGCATCCATCATTGTGTGACTTGTGATCCCACACAAGTGTGTGTGTTGTTTCTAGATGCTAATTTCATTGTTTCTTGTTGCAAATTTCAACAAGGGTCTCCATTAGGTCATTAGGGTTTCAAGGTCACTAAATCTGTCATTCCATGCATAACATCCATCAATGGAGGAGCAGTAATAGGTAAATTTGTTCAATAAAATTTGATTTCAAATATAATTTATGTTTCTATATGTAATAATTTCATCATGTTCCTAAAGCCGCAAAGAAAGTGTCAAAGTTACAAGTTTACAAGCAAAGTGAAAAGGACATGTAGTGGGCCATCCCACTACCAAGAATAAAGGTGATCACTACAAGCTATCAAAGGCCAATTCAATCTCATTTGTTGATTCAAATAATTGAATAAGAGCTCTCATCCATCACCAAGTGAAAATTCGGCAATTTCAAGTAAAAAACACTCCAAATTTGGTGCCAAAAGAAGCCACGTTGCACTTTCTTCCCTCTACGCTATGCTTTCTTCCCAACACTATGTTTTCTCTCCTGGAGGCATAAAATTAATTTCTCAAGGCTTCTGAATGTTTTCAATGTGTCAAGAATCAATGGAAATGTAAGTTACATTTCAACAAACCCCTCCTTGCAACTCAATTTCATTAATTTAGTATGTAAACCTTTGTTGACCTTCATGTTGCGTTTTAGTGGCTAGCCCTAATTTTCAGTTTTTCAAGACAAATACACTCTCCCATAGATTTTGTAACCTTCCTCACACTCTAAACCATCTCCCATAGCTTTCACACCTCCTCATTCCCAATTATTAAGTCCCAAACCCTAAACCCTAGCCTAATTATGCAATTTTGGGTAGTTTTCCTAGCTAGGACTATGTTAAACTTTCCTAGCCCAATTTCCTTACTGTTTTCACTTCATATACCTCCCTAAAACCCCTACCCATCTCCCTTAATTTTCCCACTCTCATATCCATTCACTAACCCACTTGTCCTATCCCTTTTCTCCCTTCCCTTGTTTTGTCATATTAAGGTTTTTCCCCTTGGAAACAACCAAATGGAGGAGAAGAAATCTTATAACAAAGGAGGCCAGGTGATAAGACATTATCCCTTAACCACTGTTGAAATGATGTGTACACCATTTTCCAAGAATGTTTTCAAGCAGTAGGGTATTTTCCTTTTTGTGAAAAATTTGATAAAGTCAAATATAATTCCACGTTGACCAAATTGTTTGCCACTCAACTCAAAAAGGGATAAAGTAGCAATTCAAGAGTCAATTTCACTATATCAATTGGTATATTAGGTGAGGCCATAGGGATGCCCAATCATGGTGAAAAATGGTTTAAGAACCAAGATCTAGCCCTTCAAAATTATCAACCCTATCTCAGAAGACATCATCAACAACACATGAAGAAGATTTTTCCTGTTGGGCACCTCCTTGAGAAGTACACACCACTCATGAAAATCATCATGAAGTACCTCACATGTGGGGGAATATTTTCTATATTATATCGGTATCTTTTCATACTTCTCATGCATTTCATAGGGGTAAAGCCACTCAATTTTCCCTATCACCTCTACAAAAGTTTGGAAAGGATGGCAGAAAAGGTTCAGCATAAGCAGAGTCGTATTGAAAGCAGCCTTTTCCACCATGCTCTGATCAATATCATTGTTTTACACTAGCTTGAGTATAATAACATCACTTGGGAAACCTTCATGCAGGCAGATGTATTTTTTTCTTCTAGTAGCCAACCTACTAGCCCTAGTTCTCCATCAGCACCATCAACACCTTCACCACCATCTAGACATGTGGAGGTCGGCTCACCTAGCACAATTTCAGTGAGGAGGAATATTGAGGTCACCGAAATATAATAAAGAGGCAAAATTCTTGTGTTTTCTCCTCGGATTTAGGAAGTGGCCAAGCCCACATTAGTAGAGCAGGGATTACATTCATGGCATGAGACATCTATGCATGATAAGGAGCATGATTTTGACTTAGTAGACTTGGAGGCCAGTGAAGAGTCTGAAAACCTAGAGAGGGTCATCAAGGAAAAATATGCTCAAATCAAATAGCTCAAGGACAAGTTGGCAAGGGATAATTTCATCATTTCATTCCTAGAGTAAGAAAACAATCAGTTGAAGGCAAAGCCGTTGCCTTTAGAGAAAAGTCAGTTTGAGGCTATTATGCATGATGTGAAAGGAAGAGAAGTGGTTGACACTAAAGAGTCAAAGAAGCATGAAAATTAGGTGATAAGTAAGAGACCAAGGACCATGGGTCTCTGAAGAGAATTACAAAAGGAAAGAGAGAAAAACCCACCAGATGAAGAGTTGAGTTTTGAAGAAATAATAGCCATGGAAATCAATGAAAACAGGGAGTTTTGGCTTGAGAAAGTCAATATTCAGTTGGAGAATCTCCTTAACAAGGCCAATAGGGACAAAAAGATGCAAAAACACGTGGCTGAACACTACTATACATGAAATGCTATTTGCAATGCTAAAGTCAAACAATTGCAAGCCAAACTGAAGGAAACCCTAAAAAGTCAAAAGGAGAAAGACAAATTGGAGATTATTGTTGATGCTTCCCTAGTGGCATAACATACCTTATGAAGCACCTCTGGACCAATTTTGAGGATTTTTGGAGAGTTTTGTTTTTTTTTTAATAGAAATTTTGGTCAAAATTGGAAATTCAGAAAACCAGTCATACTGGAAAAAGCGTAGCATGGGTCACGCTATGCTTTTGTTGAGGGGGTCCATTAGAGAAAAAATAAACATTTTTAGATTCCTCTTGATTAGTACATCAATATGAGTCAGCGTTTAGGCCATGTCATCCACTTTTAGGGGGTCAAAATTCCCAAAAACATTTTAAAAATCACATTTATTCCCTTTTTTTGGAGGCTTTGCTACGCTTTCTGAGTACTCTTGGGAGAATGAATATTTGGAGGGCTAGAAGCCACATTTTTTATTTCTTGATGAGCCTATCATGTAGCACACATCCAGATATTTCCAATAGCACCTTCAAATCCTAATTTTGACACCTATAAGGAATCCAAAAGTCAATTTTCCTCAGCTCACTATGCTTTCTCTGAGCTTGCTACGCTTTCTCCTGATTTCGCTACGATTTCCTCAAAAGGAAAATTTTATACTCTATTTGACCTAGTTTGATTTTTTGACCTATGTAATTGATGAATGGTGATTTCATGAGGTGTAATTGAGCTGGTAAATAGCGAAATAGGGTATATGCATGCTTGTTAATGCAATTTTGGTCAACTATATCTAGTTTCTTATGATGAGGTGAATTGGTTGACCCCCATTAGAGATTAGGGTTTTGTTGAGCTTATCATGTAATTAGATCCAGAACTGATGGATTCAACCCCTGAGAAAGGGGAGATGTTCATTTAGTCTATATCTATCATTTTCAGATTCATTTGGCTAGTTGGACATCAGAGGCTTGTAATCTTGTAGCTTGTAACTTCACTTTCATTTTCAGAAATCAAAGGATGCAGTTGTAGTTATTATCTAGGAATTCATGTGTAATGAATTTATGATCATGTATCTTCTCTGTTATATTCTTTATTGAATGATATATAAATCCTCTTTCATATTTTGTATCTTCAGTGGCTTCCTTACAGTTCATAAGCATAATTATATTGATTTAGCTCTGTTTATATGGAAATTCCATCTTGTGTTTTATGCTTCTAGTTTAATGAATTCATGAATGAAAATGCTCATTAAATCCCTCCACCTTTTCAGACTCTCCACTATACCTTAAAAACCCTAAATCTATCATAAATTGATTTCTATCTTGCTCCTTTATATTTTTGCAGTTGTAATCCCTTTGATACCTAGACCTAGCTACTTGGTTTCATCCCTGATCCAACATCAAACCTTAAATTTTTGAAAACCTACTTGAGCATATCATATCTATCCTAATATCTTTCATGTCACAGTCAATTCTTGGTTGTGATCTCATTGAGAGAGCCCTCTCAGCCTGGTATGGCTAGCTACTAGGTCAAAGTGGGTTGTGGTTACCTTTGTCAGTATCCTTTTCAACCTTTGGAGAACTGGTGGAGTGCTAATAGATTACATTATATTTGGAAGCAATGTAGAATCTATGAGTCAAGGATTTTCTTTAGTTATGCAACAAGAATTTGAAATGTCTCTTATTGGTGAACTAACATACTTTCTTGGTATTCAAGTTCAAAAAACTAAATATTGTTTTTTTTTTCTCTCAAACCAAGTATCTCAAACATATTATGAAGCATTATGGAATGGAAGACTACAAGAATGTATGCACACCAAGGGTAACAAGATGTAATATTAGTCAAAATGATGATTCTCCTTTAGTTAATCAAATAGAATATATATATATGATTTTCATCTTGATCTATGTTATAGATACACGACCATACATTATGCATGAAATTGGAATTGTTGGATTATTTCGAGCAAATCTAGAAGAAACTCATCTCCAAGCAGTGAAGAGGATTTTCAAGTGTCTGCAAGGCACTTAATATTTTCGTCTATGTTATCCCAAAAATGCAGACTTTGCACTTCATGCTTACATAGACGTAGATTGGGCAGACAAATTCATGATCGCAAAAGTACTAGTGGAGGAGCATTTTATTTGGGACCTCGCTTAGTTTCGTGGTTTAGTAAGAAACAAAGTTTTATCGATTTATCTACTGCTGAGGCATAATATGTTGCTGTTGCATTTTGTTTTACTCAACTTCTATGGATGATCCAAACATTGCAATAAATTCAAGTCACACTTCCTCAACCCGTACCTATTCTCTATGGCATTACTAGTGGCATAGGTATCTCTAAAAATCTTTTCATGCACTAAAAAAACAAGCACATTCCAATCAAATAACATTTTTGAGAGAGAAGGTGCTTGAACAAAAGGTCAAACTAGAATATGCTCCTTCAAAGGAACAAGTTGTAGACATATTTACAAAGCCTCTTCCACGTCATTCATTTGAATATCTCAAACAGAAATTAGGAATGATTATTTACTCTTCACTTTGCTAATTTCAAGTGTGTTGTGTAACCAGCTCTAAAAATAGAAGAAAAGAGATATCAACGCCTTAGGAATAAGCCACTTCGAGGGGCCAACCTCCAATACATTACATAAATGAACAATTCTTGGATGATACAATTTACAAAACCTCCTTTCCATATATAGGAGTCCATGTGGCCATAATGTAATCCTAGTGGGCCACAATGTAATCCTAGCTGACCTAACAATAATAATTTAAGGGCACAATAATAAAAAAATGGGGGTTACAAGGGTACAATAATAACAATAAGGGGGTTACACTAATAATAATAAGGGACTATACTAGTAATATAGAGACCTAACATGCCCCTCTCCTTCAAAAAATTGTTTTCCTCAACGCTTGAGTAGATTTGGGTGCCTCTGTATAAACTTCTCATCCTCCCATGTAGAATCTTCAGTGGGTAAGTTCTTCCACTTGATGAGATACTCTGAAATTGATCGATTCTGTAGCTATCGATTTCTTGTTTCCGTGATCGCTTCAAGTTCCAATATGATTTTTCCTTCCTCATCAAGTTCTAGCAATATTGTTTTAACTGGAATATTTTCACCTATAACCTTCTTTAAGCATGAAACATGGAAAACTGGATGCACTCGCGAAGAAGCAGGAAGCTCCAATTTTTATGCCATAGTACTAATCTTTTGCAACACCTTGTAAGGACCATAGTACTTTGGCGATAATTTATTATCCTTCTTAGCTTGCTTGAGTGACATTTGTTTGTATGGTTGTAGCCGTAAAAATACCTAATCTCCTACATCAAAACTTCTCTCGCTGTGATGTTGATCTGCCTGTTGTTTCATTCGATTTTGTGCCAAATTCAGGTTATCCTTTAAGAGTTGGAGAACTTCTTGCTGATGCTCGATGTGATCTTCCACTGCTTGAACCTTCGAATTTTCCCTTAAAGATGATGTGATGGATGGTGGATGATATCCATAAGGTGCCATAAATGGGGTCATTTTTGCTGCAGTATGGAAGGAAGTGTTATACCACCATTCAGCGAGAGGTAACCACTTGACCCATTGTGTTTGTTTATCAGATACAAAACAACGAAGATATCCTTCCAAACATTTATTTACTATCTCAGTTTGACCATCGGATTGAAGATGATAAGATGAGCTATGAGCTAATTGAGTACCCAAACAAGAAAATAACTCCGTCCAAAAATTTCCAATAAAAATGGGATCTCTGTCGCTCACAATAACCCTTGGGCTTCCATGTAGCTTTTGAATTCTATCCATAAATGTAGTAGCGACTGTACTTGCTTTAAATGGATGAGATAATGCACAAAAGTGTGCATACTTGGTAAGTCTATCAACTACCACCATGATGACACTCTTTCCTTCGGACTTAGGTAAACCTGTGATAAAATCCATTGAAATCTCCTCCCAACGTTGACTTGGAATGGATAAAGGTTGTAGAAGTCCCGGGGTCTTAATTGTTTCCACTTTATTCTGCTGGCAAACCAAACATTCAGCCACAAACTTTTGAATGTCAGATTTAAGGCCATCCCAAAAAAAATCTTTCTTCACCCTGTGGTAAGTTTTTAAAAATCCTGAGTGTCCTCCTAAAGGAGAAGTGTGCAATTCGAGAAGAATCTTTTGTTTTAGTTGGGAATTCTTACAAAGATATAAGCGATCTTTGTACCATAAGGAATCATTTTTCCAACTAAATGTATCAGATGTACTAGGATCTTGCTGCAACTTCTGAATGAGTGTCCATACATCTTTGTCCTTCTTCCATTCATCTCTTGCTTCGGTTATCCAATACGGTTGGATAATAGAAATGGCACAAAGCAATGCTTCCACCTCTTCATTCTTTCTTGAGAGTGCATCTGCAACAACATTAAGCTTTCCTTTTTTGTAGATTATTTCAAAGTCATATCCCAACATCTTTGTGACCCATTTTTGCTGCTCTTCTGAAGATAGTCTTTGTTCCAAAAAGTGTTTAAGACTATCATGATCAGTTTTTACCTTGAAGTGTCTTCCCATTAGGTAAGTTCACCATTTCTTTAGTGCATGCGGTATTGCTAACATTTCCTTCTCATAAATAGGTTTCTGTAAATACTTTCCTTTGATTGGACGACTTTCAAAAGCAATGGGTCTTCCTTCCTGCATTAAAACGGCACCAATTCCATTTCCTGAGGCATCACATTCCACAATAAAGGTTTTTGTGAAGTCTGGCGTAGCTAAGACTGGTGCTAGGCACATTGCCTCTTTAAGATGTTCAAAGGCCTTAGTTGCTTCAGGAGTCCATGAAAATGCATCTTTCTTCAATAATGTTGTTAGAGGTGCTGCTATTCTCCCATAATTCTTAAAAAACTTGCGATAATACCCTGTTAACTCGAGAAATCCTCGCAACTGCTTTATGGTTGTGGGGACTTTCCATTCCTTAATGGCTTTAATTTTGTTAGGGTCTACTTTAGCACCCTCATGAGATACAATATGACCCAGATATTCCACCTCTTGTACTCCAAAGAAACATTTGGATGTTTTTGCATATAATTGTTTCTCCTGCAATAGTTTGAGCACCCTGTCAACATGTTCAACATGATCATTCCAAGACCTGCTGTAGATTAGTATATCATCAAAAAATACTAGCACAAATTTTCTAAGGAAGGGTTTGAAAATGGAATTCATCAGCCCTTGAAATGTAGAAGGTGCATTGGTAAGGCCAAAAGGCATGACCAAAAATTCATAATGACCCTCATGAGTTCGAAATGTTGTTTTTGGAATATCTTCGGTCTTCATTCTAATTTGATGATATCCTGAACGAAGATCCAACTTGGTAAAATAAATTGCTCCATGTAATTCATCCAATAATTCATCAATCACAGGAATGGGAAATTTGTCTTTAATGGTGAGCTTATTGAGCTCCCTATAATTCGGACACATTCGCCATGATCCATCCTTCTTGTGTACCAATACTACAGGAGCAGAGAAAGAACTTTGACTGGGTTGAATTATACCCGCCTTTAACATTTCTGCAATCATACGTTCAATTTCGCTCTTTTGGAAGTAAGGATATCTATAAGGCCTGATGTTTGGAGGAACACTTCCTGGAATCAAATGAATAGCATGATCATGATCACGAATAGGTGGGAGTCCTTTGGGAGTTTGAAACACCTTGGAATGATTGTCCAAGACTTGTTGGAGATCTGCAGAAATAGATGATTTTGATGTTGGAACTTCTAGTGAGCATAATTGTGCAATTACACCTCGTTGTTCTTTCTTTAGAATCTTTGTCATGACATTAGAGCTTATTATCTTTCCCGGCTTCCCTGCAATACCCCGTAATTCGACTTCCTTTCCTTCTGAAAAAAATTTCAAGAAAAGTTATTGAAAATTAAAAGCTACCGTCCCCAAAGATTGTAACCATTGTACTCCTAGTACAACATCAGCACCTCCCATAGGAATGGAAAGCATTGGACTATTCAATTCATATTCCCCCATGGTTAGCTTGATATTATGGCATTTTCCAGAGCAATTTATAGTTCCTCCATTTGCAACCATCACTTGACATTCTGGTGCTGGGTATAGGAAACAATTTAATTCCTTGGCTACCTTACAATGAATAAAATTATGGGTGCTACCTCAATCAATCAACACTATTACCTTTCTCTTCTTGATTTGTCCTTTTATCTTGAGAGTTTGAGGAGTGGTAATTCCTGCCAGTGCATTACACGATATGGTTGGATTCATTTCTTCCTCTTCTGGGGCTGGTTCCTGGTGCATATCCTCTTCTTGTTCATTTTCTTCTTCCTCTTCACAATCTATGTAAAATAATTTCTTCTCAGCACACTTATGACCTTTAGTGTATTTGCTATCACAACTGTAGCAAAGCCCTTTTTCTTTTTTTTCTTCCAATTTTTGTGGTGTCAACCCTGTAGGTTGTGGAAATCTAGGCGTAGCAACACTTTCTTGTTTATAGAATTGAGTGGTAGGCTTCCTTGTCGCCATTATCTTACATTCAACTTTTCTTGCCAACCAGAATGCCTTCTCCAATGAATCCGGTTCCAAAATGCGAACTTCATGTTGGATGTTATCTTTTAAAGTGCCTATGAAGAGATTGATCCTGTGTTCCTCTGGAATATCAGTTACCCTTATATTCAATTTTTGGAAGTCATCAATGTGCTGCCCCACTAAACCCTTTTGTTTGAGATTTATCAATTGGCTAAAGAAGGTGTTGCTCTTTGTATACTCATAATGTGCTATCATTTCCTCCATAAAAATTGACCAAGTGACAATTTTTTTACGGGAGCAAAGCCATCGATACCATACAAATGTATTTTGTTCTAAATGTAAAGTTGCAATGCGTACCTTTTGGGTGTTTTGCACATTATGGAGATCAAAATATTGCTCCATCTGTAGTATCCATGTTACAGGATCCTTTCCATCAAACTTCCTCATATCCATTTTTGGAATATGGTGGTTCTTCCCGCCAACATTAGAGTTTATGAAATCACGATTAACATTTATTTTGTTCTCATCATGAGGCTCTTCTACTATCTTTTCACCATTAGGAAACATTTCTTGTATCAACTTTGTCAAACCTTCGATGTCTGCTTTTAGATCATTCTTCATGTTTTCCATGTTTTCTTTCATGTCATCCATCTTAGCTTCCATGCCAGCTTCCATGCCATCCATCTTAGCTTCCACGCCTTTCTTCAAACCATCCATATTCGCTTCCATGCCTTTCTTCAAAACTTCCATTTCATTTTTTGTTGCTCTTTGCGAGAGCGAAATTTGGTGCACTTGCTCTTGTAATTTTGATAGATCATGTTGCAATTCTTCATCTTCATGAGTCATAGTAAAGCCTTCTGAAGGCTTAATGGGTGTTGAATTATTTTTACGGGGCATATTTTAGAACCCAATACTGATATCTATTCTACAATATGCCCTTGGAATCAATTCAAATTGATTCTTTAAACAAGACTTATGCAATTCGGAAAAAAAATACACACCTTTTTCTTGCTTTTGAGGAGCTCGATATTGAAATTGGATTATCTCTGTGATTGTAGCACTTCAATATTTGAATTTTGGTACCAACGTAGCCCTCTGAATTATCTTTCGAATGCCACAGGTCTGACCTAATTTGGATTCTCCAAGACAAAGTTGTGTCCAATCTCCCACAATGACCTAATTATGGACTGGTTCAAAAGATCAGACTTGTACGACTTGCTACATGCCACTGTTTCATCCTTCAGCTCTGAAATTGATAGCCGAGAAACTATAGTCCATTTACTTGCAACCAATTTTTTCGTCACTCCAATCTGATGCTCAAAGAGAGAGTTATGAATCTTTTCCCACGATCACCTCTTTGAGATGAAATTTCGGAGCCTGAAAAAGCACTACCTTCCACAAATCATATCCCCGAAAATATTCCGAACCAAGCTCTGAAATTTTTGGACGAGTTACCTCAGGATTTTGGCTTCGCACCCTCAAAATTTCAGATTCTGAACCTTCATAGAAAAAAATTTATAGCGCAAATTCCACGATGACCTATTTAGGAGCTTGAAAAAAGACCTAACTTCCACAGATCATATCTCCTAAAATATTACGAACCAAGATCTGAAATTTTTAGATGATCTTCCTCAGGATTTCGGCTTCGCACCCTAACAATTTCAGCTTCTGAAACTTCTTAGAAAAGGAGTTATAGTGAAAATTTCACGATGACCTGTTTGGAATAGAGAAACCCTAGAATCCAAAGCTCTGATACCAAATGTTGTGTAACCAGCTCCAAAAATAGAAGAAAAGAGATATCAACGCCTTAGAAATAAGCCACTTCAAGGGGGAAACTTCTAATACATTACATAAATGAACAATTCTTGGATGATACAATTTACAAAACCTCATTTCTATATATAGGAGTCCATGTGGCCATAATGTAATCCTAGTGGGCCACAATGTAATCCTATCCGACCTAAAAATAATAATTTAAGGGCACAATAATAACAAAATGGGGGTTACAAGGGTACAATAATAACAATAAGGGGGTTACACTAATAACAATAAGGGACTATACTAGTAATATAGAGACCTAACAAAGTGTTTGCAAGTAGATTTTTCGAGAGGAAGGTGAGGTAGAGAACCAACTACTGCCCACATCTAGTCCTATACGATATTTTCCTATGATTGGTCACTATGGTTATCTTCGTCCCATAGTGGTGGTCAAGTCTTGAGCTTACTGGTTATCAAACATGGCATGAAATTCCCTATTGTTGGTTATGTATCCCTGAGGATAACTACTCGCACGATAACCTAGCCTAAACCCCTCTAAATCAGGTTTCTGATGCACTCAGGATTTGGATGATGGGATGGTGAATGATTTTAATCTCCCTAATAATTCAACTTATATGTCACAATGTAAAGTGATTGATGGGTGTTATGGGAAGCATATCCCAGTGATCCTACACCTAACTACACAAATTTTCTTTCCCTAGTGCCAAAGTGGGCTTAATTTATGTGTGTTATATTTTTATTATGCGGCTTCTTTCAAGTCTTGGCTTGGAGGTGTTAAAAAAGCTCACGTTCGCTTAGGGTGTGAAAATGTGTGTGAAAATTGCGTTCAATGTATGAGTTAATTCAACATGTTTTATGATGCCATGTGTTGCTGAAATAAAGTACTGAAAAAATGTAAATAATGTTGTAAATGTATAGTAAAATAAACAGTAGATCCAAACACGCAAACCCCACCCAAAAAGGCTACCAAAGAGCTAAAAAACAGGTGGAGAAAAACTACCGAAAGACACAAAAATGGAATAAAGGATATAATGTCAAAAGGATTATAATCTAAAGGCACTAATCTGTTGTAAATGGTGCAGACAAACAACAAAAATTAGAGGAAAAAAATGTTACAAAGGATAGGAAAGAAGCTATAAAACCTAGGACACACAAAGGGATACTAAGTTGGGAAGGAAACACTAAAATATAAAGGGATTAAAATGATGAAGAAACCTATCCTAGAGAGTTTTATAATAATGGATTAGGCCTTGCAAATTAGTGGTTGAAAATCTTGTACCCTAGACTCCTCAACTCCATAAATATCTTCCTAAAAGGTGGAGGTGTACTCTAAACCCTAAGGGGCTTTTTCCCTTCCTCAAACATAAAAAATAAGAGACTCTAGGCCTAGGGGTGCCTCTGGAAATAATAGAAACCCTGCCCAATACACACACAACACAATTGGAAATTCAGAAAAAATTCTAAAAAAATTCTCAGAAATGTAAAAACACAACTTTTGGCCTAAATAGTGCATTGGAGTGAAGCAAATAGGCCAAAAAGTGTATTCCAAAATGCAGATAAGGGAATGAAAATTGTGTTTTTCTTTGGGGACTCTCGGTTGGCATATCTTTCTGAAATTGTGTTGTCTCCTGCTCGGCTAGTACCTGAGATCTAAGGAAAGATCTAGAAAGCCAACATAATCCAAAAATTTTGAAAGAAAAAGAACGAAGATCTAGAAATAAAATTGAGAGGCTAAAAATAAGTAAAGAAAATATTGAAAAACACTGAAACGATAATCACCAAGGATATGAATTACTACACTAGTGGAGTCGTCATTTATTAGTGTAAATATTTAAGGAAGATGTACCAAAAACATTTCACTTAAGTCACTAGTGACATGTGACTAACAATAATATATGACTGTTTACACTTCATATCTACAATGAAAAAACATGAAAACCCTGCAAAAAAGAATTGTATGCCATCCAAAACATAAAAAAATAATAAATAACTGATGCAATAACCCAATAGAAGAATACTATGAATAAATAATATTTTTATTAGGAAACACCTAGTGAATGAGCTCTACAATAAGGGTCTGCAAATCCCACTCTGTGGGATGGTCCTTTGATGTCATTGTGCTTCTGAAATCTTTCTCTCTCTCAATGTTTAGAGAACCCATTATAAAAGTGGAACTCAAGTAGGAGCTCAGCTATGAGAAGGCAATAATGGTGACGATGATAGTGATGGAAAGCACTCTTATTTATAACAAAGTATTGGGTTAATCTTGAAAATGAGAAACAATAAAATATTATTGACCAAATCAAGATCTAACCATTATGAGTACTTTATTATATTTTTTAGAGAGCGAAAATATTTTCAAAATGGTTAAATATCTTTATTTAGAAGCAATTAACAAAAAAAATGATTTATTAATCACTTCATGAGGATTAAGAAAGGTGTGAAATTGAAATACTTATTAAATAATGGTTTAATCATTTTTCGAAAAATAGAATTAAGAAATAATAAATAAATAGTGATTTATTTAATTATTCCTATGTGATTTAGTCAAATGTGACAACGAATAATTATCAAATAATAATTTAATAATTATTCCTATAGAAAATTAAATAAATAATGATTTATACAATTATTCTCATGGAGTTTTTCTAATTTTAATTAGAAATAATTTAATAAAAATGGTTTACTAAATCATTTCCTATGGTGAAAGTGATTTTACTATGGTAAAATTAATCCGTATATTTCGATCCACCTAGTTAGAAATGGCTAGGTGATCATTTTTTAGGTGATAACATGCTCTATTTTCTTTTTTTCGTCAATGATGTCTATATCTCGATGATATGTGTCTAACAGTGATGATCAGGTTGATTTCTTGGAAATGATGCTACAATGTGGGGATTTATAATTCATTTAGTAATATATGATTGATCTATGTATGGTCCAGTGATTGATTCATTGTTACAGTCATTCATGATTTATTTTTTTAGTAGTTTAAGATCTGTACGCAAGTTTTATTTATTACAATCGCGTAGATATTTTGATATTTGTTTTTCTGTTTGGGTTTTGCATTTAGTGGTTTTATCCTTCAAAAATTAAGTTGATTTACAATTTTATAGTGACTCATATTTAGTACTTCATTTTGTGATCCAAGTGGATTCATAAATACAAGTGGCCTTGAAAATAACTCAAAAATCGAAGTCATTAGATGGAAGAAAAACTAGGACTAGATCGTTGTGCTTGTTGTCTTGATTCCAACGATGCAAAATTCACTCAAATCCTAGTTTGTATGCTCAATTTATAGTTGGTCAAATTTTTGGTCAAACTTGGCCAATTGGTTGTGTTAATCAGGAAACAATTTGCGAGCATCTTGGCGCATGGAATCTGGCCACCAGAATGATTGAATTTTTCACCTACTTAATTTGCCTAATATCCCTTAATTTTTAGTGGTTAAAAATCATCTATTGGTTTATATAAAGCAAAAAAAATTATAATTACAGTGGTGGGATGCCACCCACACCACATTATATTATATATTACATAAAAATCCAAAAAATCGAGGTAGTAGTCTGCCACACCCCCCACACTGTATTATAATATATTAAAACAAAAGGGTGGGTGTTCCACCTTCGGTGGACCCACCCAACCACAGTGGTCACATACTCTATACATATGGGGGGTCGGCGAGGGTTGAATCCGCTTGACCCACACAGGCCGACCCCCAATGGGCGGCCACATTTATCACTATATGTCGAACCAATCACATGTTAAAAATTACAATTCTGTAGACGGTTTAATAAAAGGTACCACCGCATATAAAAGAACAAATGTGCCAATATAATATGGATGGGTGAGGGTTGGAACTGCCGACCTCCACCCACCTATTCTTGTCCTTCACCAATAGCCCATGGGGCCTCACCTTGTTATGTTTTCTAAAAAGTTTGTATATAAACCCAAACAAATCATTCAACGGGGGCAGAGCGTGGAGGAGTAGCAGAACCCTGAAAAACCCAGGGGTGTGGAACCCTGAGTGAGGGTATCAATAAATGCTGAAAATATTCCCTTCGAGGGATAGAGATGTCGGTGTTAGAATTGGACAAATTTATAGTCGATTTTGTATGATTTTGGGAGAAAAATCTAGTGTTGACATCTATTTCTCTAGATGAGCTCTCCATTTACAGGCCATCATTCGGATTGGAGGTATAAGGGTAACTTTTGTGAAGTTACTTGTAATTGATTTCTTTTATCACACTTAATAAAAGAAGGCATCCCCATTGTTGGTCAGGGCCCGGAGACATAACCCACATTGGGTGAACTCCATAATAAAAATGTTGTGTCTTTGATCTCATGTTTTCTTATGTTTTTCTTCTTCTTTTCATGTGGTTTAGGTTACTTGGTTAATATACTCTGTTATATGCAATTATAAATGCATCCTTGACATTAAAATGTTTTGGATCAAGTTTTGTATAAGAGCAGGTCTTCTCGATGCAAATTGCATGAGTGAATTCTAACCAGGCCAAAGGTCCAAAAGTTGAAGGAAAAATCAAATCCATTGATACCAAAATAGGTGGTGTACCATGAATATAGAACATGGCAGTTGATGATGCACAAGATGAAGAAGAGAAAAATTATTCCAAGATATTTTTCAACATGGCAGACAAAGTTGACAAATTAATTGCAGAACATGAGAAGAAAATCGAGCACGAGAAGAAAGAGCTCGAGGATCATGCATCGGTACACCATGAAGGTGGAGGAGGAGATCCTTATCCCTATCCATCCTCTAGTGAAATTTCTTATTCTTTCTCTTCTCATTATTCTAACTGAAATCAAAGGAATGCATCTAAAAATCCCTTTTTCAAGTTGAATGTCAAGTTTTATTTACCTATATTTAGTGGGGAATATAATGAAGAAAATCTAGATGACTGCATAAGACACATTGAAGTGTATTTCCACATAGAACAAATCAAAGAGGATGAAGCCAAGATCTAGCTAGCATCCCTTGGATTGTGTAGCACTGCTATCATCTGGTGGGAAGGAAAGTTGCAGCAAGGTTGTAAGAATAGTTATAAAATTATTTCATCTTGGTCTAAGTTCATTTCTGATTTAAGGGGACATTTTTACCCATTGGGTTACAAACATAAATCCATGATGGAATGACAACATTTGAAGCAAAGTAAAGGTCAAAATGTTTAGAATTTAACAGTCGAGTTTAGAAAAAAAGCACTAGCATTGAATGTTCCACCAGACACTCCTGAGATATTGATGAAATATATCAGCTCTTTGCGTATTTATTTTTGCGATCCGCTATTATTATTTGAACCTAAAACTCTTGGTGAAGCTAGTGTGAAGGTTGTGCATCTTGAAAGCAGGGGGAAGATTGAACAAGATGACTGCCCAAAGAGGGAAGTGATAGCTAAGAGAAGAGGAGAAAATCCCTCTTGTACTTATTATGAGAAATAAGGGAATGATGAGGAGAATTTCTAGAAATTTCATCCATAATTAAGACCTAAGACAAGAAATAGAAAAGAGAAGTAGAAGATGGTTGCAACCATGCAACAAGACCAAGAATATGAATCAGATGATGATGAGAAGATAAATTTTTTGGGATTTGCAGGCGATGGACCAATTTACCTGGGATTAGATTTAGTTGATGAAATGAAGATTGCAGTAGATGGACCCATCGACTTGGGTTCTGATTCGGGTGATGAGACAAATGTTTCAGCAGACGTTGTACCAAATATGAAAAGGGCACCAAATGTGGCATGGCGCCAAGAAATCGAAGAAATCAACCAAAGAATTCAGGAAAATAATATTGAACTAAGGAGACCCTTACAAGAAGCAGTGAAGGAGAAACAAAGGTTACAACATCAGTTACAAGCCAAGGAGGAGGCCTTGGAAAAATTTTAGCATGACAAGACTAAGGTAAAAATTGATTCTTAAATTTCATGTACTTTTTATGATGATGATTTCATTTCTTTTGAGAGACATACTACAGGAAGTGGATCAAAATTATTGAATAAAATGGGCTATCAAGGAAACGACCTCAGAATTAATGGCCAAGGAATTGTGAATCCCATCAAAGTGGAGGAATTTCCTCACTATGTAGGGCTTGGATATGTCAGAAAAGAAGTTGGGGAATTCTCCAAGATAACCAATGACCAATCAATGATAGATGATGAGATAACTTCATCATGTTCCAGTGATAGTGAGGGTTCCACGTGCACATATCAGAGACGCACCAGAAATAAGTGTTCCAAGACGATCCAAAAATTTTGGGGGAGAAAGAATAATTATAGGCATAACAACAAGGCTGGACACTAGAGATCCAAATGTCAGATGATCCATGCCCAGGAAGCACCGATAAAAAATCTAGCTGATGAATATTTTTAATAAATGAATCTTCCACATTCATGGTGGTCCACTTTATTGAGTAAGAGATGGTTTTACTAGATATATTAGCTTGTCATGGCAACATTTTTTAAATCATGAGTTGCGAATAATTGTAAAAGTGATGATGTGTTTTCCATCACTTATTTGAGAAACGATTATGTTTTTGGCCTTTTGTTGATAGTTGGGTTATTGGTTTCTATTATAATGTAAACTTGACCAAAGAGTGTGTGTTATAAACTCTTCGCAAGTATGGGGTTGTTTGAGTCATGTGTGGTTTTGTATGTGATTGCAAAAAATACCAAATTTGCACGCAATGCAGATTTGGAAAGTGTGGCTTGATGAAGACACAGGTAGTGTGTAGGATTTTTTCATGCCTTTCTAGGACCAAAATATCCTCAGTGGGGAGGAATGATCCAGGTGAATCCAGAAATACAAGTGACCTTTAAAATTTCTCAAAAATCAAAGTCATCCAATGGAAGCGAAACTAGGACCAGATCGCAGTGCTCATTGCCCTGATTCCAATGGTGCGAATGTCTCTCAAATACGAGTTCATATGCTCAAGTTATAGCTGGTCAAATTTTTGGTCAAACTTGGCCAAGTGGCAGTCTTAATGACACAACAATTTGGCAGCATCCCGACGCATGAAATCTAGCCACTTGAATGAGAGAATTTGTCGCCTACCTAGTTTTCCTAATATCCCTTATTTTTCGACGATTAAAAATCGATTATTGGTTTATATAAAACAAAAAAAATTATAATTAGGGTGGTGGGCTCCCACCTCCACCTCCTCTACCACATTATATTATATATTATATAAAAATCCAAACAATCAAGGTGGCTCACTGCCACCCCCACCACACCCCCCACACGATATTATTAAAATAAAAGGGTGGGTGGGACACCCCCGGCAGACCTACCCAACGTCGATGGTCACATACTATATACATATGGGGGGTTAGTGGGGGTTGAACCCACCCAAACCACGTAGGTCGGCCCCCAACAGTAAGCCCCATTTATCACTAACTGTCAAACCAATTTCCCGTTAAAAATTGCAACTCCACCGCCATTTAAAAAAAAAGTGCCACCACCTATAAAAAAACAAACACGCTAATATAATATGGTCCGGCGGGGGTTGGAACTGCTACCCTCTACCCAAATATTCTCAACCTCCGCCAATGGCCATTGGGGCCTCACCTTGTTATGTTCACCAAAAATTTCATATATAAACCCAAACAAATCATTCAATGGGGGAAGAGCATGAGGAAAGGTAAAACCCTGAGTGACCCAGGGGTGTGGAATCCTGAGCGAGGGTATTAATAGATGTTGAACATATCCCCTTAGAGTTCTAGAGGTTCCGGTGTTAGAATTGGACAAATTTATAGTCGATTTTGCACGATTTCATGGCACAAATCTAGTGGTGATGTTCCTTTCTCCAGATGAGCTCTCCATTTTCAGGTCATCATCTAGATTGGAGGTATAAGGGTCATTTTTTTGAAGTGGCTTGTAACTGATTTATTTGATGCCACTTAATAAAAGAAGGCCTCCCGACTATTGAGCAAGTCCTGGAAATGTAACCCACATTGGGTGAAATCCATAATCAAATCGTTGTGTCTTTGATCTCATGTTTTCTTATGTATTTCCGCTTCTTTTCATGTGGTTTAAGTTACTTGGTTAATATGCTCTGTTATATTCAATTTTAAATGCATCCTTGAAGTTAAAAGATCTTGGATCAGTTTTTCATGTCAAAATGGATTTATTATTGATATGGGTCTAGTTTGAAAATGTTATGAAAGGTGGCCTACAGGTTGTTTGTTGATTAATTGATAGGTGGATCTAGTTTGAAACATTCTAAAAAGTGGTCCATAAGGAGTTGTGGGTTGCAGCCTTCAAAAAGACGGTAGGATCTCCCTTCCAGTAGTAGTCGGTAAATGATTTTAGCGGGTTGTATTTCCCTTCTAGTGGGTTTTGGATAATGAGTTAAGGTTGTAGCATCTTACATGAAGGTGCATGCATAATGGTAAGAGTCTGCATCAGTACAAAAATGTAATGAAGATTTTTTTATATAATAATATAGAATATAGATACAGTGACAACGGTGGTTTTCTCCCACATTGAGTTTCCACCTAAAATCCTAGTGTTCTATGTGTGTTGCTTACATGGTGTGATTTTTCTATTTCTTAATGCATACTAGAAATTTATGTATTTTCTGATGAAATGGCTAAAGATAATCATCTGATGGGACACATGAAAAATTAGTATATTCGATATATGTTGTTTTACTTCTCTGAAGTTGAGTACATATGTAGTTTTCTTTAAGAAAAATAGCATACATAATTCAGAATATGAAATTGAAAGTTAAAGTAAATTAAAAAGTTTATTCACCCCCCCTCTCAGTATTTTTGACAGCAATCAGAATGGTGTAGGCATGACGTAAGCTGAAGATGTGGTAGGACCTCAAAGTTCATGCCAAGGGGTCGGTTTGGTGAAGTTTTTCCATGTACGTAGTCTTTGGTAAAATGACCTAAGTCAGGCCAAGAGGGAGGTTGGGCCTCTAGGACTAGTCGGTGAATCGGGGAAAATGCATGTGCATAGTAGGTGTACCAAACTGACCCCTAACCTCCCACTCCCAAACTACATTGGAAGGCATGTCCAAGGGTTGGTAGAGTAATGAAACCATTAGAGAAATTTTGAGGTCTAAAATGGGCCTCCTAAAAAAAATGTACAACCAAAATAAACTTTTTAAGAACCAATAGGATTCAATATGATGATGCCAACCATTGGGGATGATTCACCATTTTCCAGGTAAAATTTAAAAGATTAAAAATTAATAAAATAATAAAAATACTTTTTCAACTTGTATTTTCAACTTATCTCCCTACGGTTTTACTCAAATTTCGAGCGAGTGTACTCGTTGGATGAAAATTTAATTCCTCATCCAAGGAGTACCCATGTTGTATACTTTTGATGGACCCTACTATACGAAAAATGAGAAATACATGAAAAACCATGATTGCAATCACATTTTTCATGTATTTCTCATTTTCTTGTAGCAAGGTCCATCAAAAGGATGAAACCTGGGTACTCCTTGGATGAGGAATCAAATTTTACATCCAATGAGTGTTTCCACTCAAAAATTTTGAAAACCCATAGGGAGATAATTTGAAAATATGAGTTGAAAAATAGTTCTTATTTTTTCCCTCTAAAATTTGATGATGTAATTTAATCTTATTTTATTATTTCCACCATTGTTTTATAATTTTCTTAGAAGGCCCATTTTAGACCTCAAAATTCCCCTAATGAGTAGTACCTAGTTGATCAGGAGCTCAATATTTAGCTAAAAAATGAAAGTGCTCATAAATGCTTCAGACCTGAATGACAAGATAGAGCTTGTCACCAGGATTCCAACGCAACTTGTTTCATAAAAATCCAAGTTCATATGAGTGAGTTATGGTATGTTGTTCATTTTCCAAAACAGTTAAAAATTGTGTTGAACAGTAACACCCATGGCAAGGTTAGAAGGCACATACATTACATATTGCAAGGTCAAGGTTGGTCGCATATTTTATTAAAAAAAGGTTGGGACTAATGGCCGAAAACCATAATCGGATGACAGTACAACATATATCCATGACATATTTCATTAACCCAAAGTATTAAACCTTGTTCCAAAGCATTGGTGCATTTAACCATCTTGCATTGGAAGTTTAGGAGCGAAGGACATAAGGCAACAACAAATGATTCTCGATTTACGATTGCGCGGTAAGTGATGTGGCAATAATGTGGGTCCTAGCAATCGCATCGGGGTATCGCATTCACAAGATGCAGCAGGAAACATGAAATAATTTAGAGGGGGGTTGCGATCTGCGATCTGCAATGATCTACGACCTGCGATCTACGATCTGGGAAAGTGACTACGCTACGATGCGATTTGCGAAGATTTAAATTCATTAAGCCGTTTATTAATACAAGATTTGTGGATTAGTGTGGGTTAGCACTAAATATTCTTATCTCAGCATTAATCACATACTTATCTTGGCGGTGCCTTTGGCAGACCCGCCAGATTCAGCGGAATTCCACATTTAGTGGAGTTAGCTCGCTGGATTCTAGATTTAGTGGAGAAATAGTAGGAGAATTTTTTTTCTCCATAAATTTGGAAATTTTAGACCAAAATGGTATCAAGAAGAGTCATTCTTGGTATATTTTGATGTTTTGGATCCATTGGAGCAGGTTTCAGAGGCAACAGGAGAATGAAAACAACACTTTTTCACAATTCAAGCTAATACAAAGGCCCAGACTATGAAGCTAGACAAAGGAGATGTAATCCAGGAGGGGTGAACTCCTTCATCAAAAACTTGTGTTTTTGTCTCTGTTATTTGTGCTTGTTTTGTTTTATTATGCTGATGTTCATCATTGAGTTTCCATGCTTTCAAGTTCATGAAATACACTTAATCTCACCAAGTTCAATGAATTTTCAATCATAAAAATATGTATAAACAATTGTATGATAAGAAAACCAAAGCACTTTCATATTAATTCTGAAACTGATATTAGCACAACATTAACTAACAATCAATTTCAGATTAAGTTGGAATCAAAGCACAAGTTTTCTAAAGTTTTATTGCTTGCGTTTCTTGAGGTTGTGCAAAAAGGGTTTTAATAGTTGCAATTTTGTGTTTCTTACAAGCTTAAAGTTGCAGAGAGGAGAAAGGAAGCTATTAGTTGTTAGTCCTGAGATTAGGACAAGGAGAAAGAGATTTGAGAAAGCATCATCTTCACCCAAATTTCAACTTAAATTTTCACTTGAAGCACCTCAATTTCCATCTCCAACAGTTGAGATTGAAGAGGTACAAATTGCACAAGAAGCTGAAGTGATTGAAGAGGTACAAGCATCAAAGGTTGAGCTTGAATCCTTAGCCATTATGTCAGGATTTGGAGAGACTCATGGACATTCAGAAGAAGAGGATGTTAAGAGAGACTTCAAAGACATACAAATAATGGTTAAATTCTTGTTTGATGCATTCACTACAGAAAGTGCAGGAAAAGGTTCAAATCCTGTACATGGAGAAGGATCTTCAGATGTTAAGAAGGAAGAAGACAAGAGTTTCAAGGTAGTGGAGGAAATCCACCTCCATCTCCACCATCCTCATCCTCATCATCTTCATTAGCATCTTCATCTTCCACATCCACCACAAAAACCACCCACACTCATTCAAAAAACCCAAAAGGAAAAACTCCATGACTCAAGTTGGACATCAAGTTTGAACTTCCCATGTAAAATGGTGAGGTAAATGCAAAGAAGTTAGAAAATTGGATCCATCAATTGGAATTATACTGTAGAATTCAGAATCTACAAGAGGACAACATAAATATCTTGTTAGATTCATTAAGGCTAGAAGGAGCATGACTAGTTTGGTGAGAGGCAAAGACTCGAGGAAATGTGAATCCATGGTAAGATATCCATTTCTTAGGTTGAATTCATTTCTTCCATTAAAGGACAGTTTTATCCATTAGCCTATATGCAAAAAGAAATAATGAGTTGGAAAAACTTTAGGCAACTCAAAGGCAAAATTGTTCAAGAGTACACACGGGAATTTAAAAACAAGGATTTGTTGTTAGGAGTAAACTTGAATTCGCAAGCCACACTCTCGAAATATATTGGGGGTTTACATTCCTACTTAAAACATACTATCCCTATGTTTAACCCAAAAAACTTAGATGAAGTATGTGTGCAAGCCATGCATCTTGAAGCAAGGGGAAAGAACATTCAGGAAGAGGGTAGTAAGAAGAAGCCATTCAAGGGTAAGGGAAAAGAGAAGAGAGGAAAATGGAAGGGAAAGAAGAATGCAATCATCAATAAAGAAGGGGACAAAACTACATGCAAACATTGTTCCAAATAGGAGCATGATGAAGCCCACTGTTGGAAACTACATCTCGAACTAAGGCCAAAGAAACCAAATAACAAAGGAAAACAAAATATGATTGCCACCACACAACAAGATCTTGGATCCGATTCAGGAGATGAGAACAAGATAATAGCCATGGTTAACAAAGGAAATGAAGCCATAGCAAGTATTATTTCCTCAAATAGTCACAAAAACACTCCAAATGAAGACAAACAAGGACAAAATTGTTTCATGTTAGAATGATATAAAATCATACAAATATTAATGCATTATTTCATAGTGGGTCACAAGCAAACCTGATTTCAAAAGACTTAGTCAAAAAGCTTAACCTTGAAACCGTACCACATCATAAACCATACACTTTGGTTTGGATAGTTAAGGATGCCAATTTACAGGTTAAGGAAATGCATATTTAGATTTTCTATTACTGCAAAATTTGTTGATGAAGTCTAGTTAGATGTGGTTCCACTTGACATTTCCAGGATTATCTTGGGAAGTCCATATTTGTATGACAAGAAAGCAGTGTTTTATCGCCATGAGAACTAATATCATTTTATTAAGGATGGGGTGGCAAATATTGTGAGATCTTCACAAGAAACTGAATATTTCTTTAGTTAATGCAGGGAAAATGAAGAGGCTAGTTAATGCAAGTAAACATTTTGTCCTTCTCATGATCAAGAAAAGGGATGATGTTGAGTATGAATCTTTTGAATGATGTGATGAAAAATTGAAATCTAATCTGTTTGATGTGGTAAGTCAGCATGGCGAGATGTTTCAAGAACCAAATGGGTTACCTCCCAAGAGGGGAATTCAGCATGAGATTCAGTTGCAGCAGGATGTTCCACTTCAAAACATTGGTATGTATCACATGTCAATTATGGAGAGTTTGGAAATCAAGAAGAAGATTAAATAATTTATGAACAAAGGTATCATATTCCCATCTACTTCGCCATGTAGTTCACCGATTGTTTTGGTAGCAAAGAAGGACGGGACTTGGCACATGTGCATTGATTTCCATGCATTGAATAAAATCACGTTAAAGAATCGCTACCCACTCCTAGGCATTGATGATTTTCTAGATCAGTTGAATTATGCAAGATATTTCACTAAGTTAGACTTGCGAAGTGGTTATCATCAAGTTAGAATAAGTGAAGAGGACATTTGGAAAAATACTTTCAAAACTAGACAATGATTGTTTGAGTGGTTAGATATGCCATTTGGTCTAACAAATGCTCCAGATACTTTCATGAGAGTCATGAATGATGTACTTAGACCATTTCTAGATGAATTTGCCATTTTTTACTTAGATGACATACTTATATTCAACAAATCAACATAAGAACATCTCATGCATGTGAACAAGGTACTTGATGTCTTGAATAAAGAGCAATTGTTTTTAAACATATCTAAGTGTGATTTTGGCAAGACTTATTTGGTGTATTTAGGACACATTATTAGAGGAGGTTAGTTGAAGATAGACCCTTCCAAAGTAGAGGTCATTCTGAATTGGCCCGAGCCCAATACAGTTACAGAGGTAAGGAGCTTTCTTGGGGCAACACAGTGTTGTAGGAAATTCATTGCTAATTTTTCTTCCATTGCAACTCTGCTACATGCATTGACAAGTGTCAAGAAAGTCTTCCATTAGGGAGATGTACGAAAAAAATAATTTGATGCTTTAATGAAAAAAATAATTTCAGCACTGGTATTAGCACTTCTGGATCTTAGACATCCATTTGAGATCCAAACAGATGCAAATCATTATGCTATGGGAGTAGTGCTCATGCAGCATGGTAAGCCTATTTCGTTTCATTCTGAAATTTTTAATGGAGTTGTGAATAATTATCCCACCTATGATAAAGAGTTATGTGCATTGGTACAAAGTGTAAAGAAATGGAAGCACTATTTGATGTGGAAAGAGACAATTATCCATACCGGCCATCAGCCATTGTAGTACTTACAATCATAGTCAAAGGTGCATCAATTAAGACATTTCATATGGTGGGATTTCTACAACAATTTCATTTGGTTATCAGGTACAAAAAGGGAATCTACAATAAGGTAGCTGATATGATCTCTAGGCGTGTTGTAAATTAATATATTATACTCAAGCACAATTCAATTATGCATGAAGGTTACATTGAACAATATGCATATGATAGTGATTTTAAAGATCTGTATGAAAGCTTGAGTCAAGGAAACAAAAATGAAGAGCTAGATTACCATGTGCATAACAGTTTGTTGTATCACTTGGGAAACTTATGTATACCATAGGGAGAAAGAAATAGTATCATAAGAGAGGTGCATACATCATTTATTGTTGGAAATTTCGATGTATACAAGACAATAGTGAATATCCAAAGGTATTTTTATTGGCCACGCATGATTGATAGTGTATCTCGTTTTATTAGAGGATGTTATTTATGTGCAAAAAGTAAGCCTGGCAATACGAAAATTGGATTTTACACTCCACTTCCAGTTCCTTCACATCCTTGGGAGAGTATCTCAATTGATTTGTAGGTGGTCTTCCTATGTCAAGGAAATGCCATGATTACTTGTATGTTGTGGTAGATAGGTTCAACAAAATGTGTCTTTTGATGCCATGTAAGAAAACAATTACAACTCAACACATTGCTAATCTTTTCTTTCAAAATGTATAGGTTCATTTTGGTCTTCCTACATCTATTGTAAGTGATTGGGATTCCCAGTTTGTTGGTAATTTTTGGTCAAAATTATGGGACATGATGGACACAAAGTTGAAGAAGAGTACAAAATTTCATCCGCAAAGAGATAGTCAAACTGAGGTGGTAAACATGATAGTGCTTTCCTTCACCTCATTTTACCTCATTTTCCCTTGTCCATTTCTATCTTAGACCCAATTGATCAATAAATATAGTTGAAATTACTTCTAGAATGATTTACATGACTGACTTGTTGAATTTTGTGATTTTTGCCATTGTTAAGCATTTTGACCGGAACTAGCTGCAGAATGCAGACATTCCGTAGCTAACCGGTGATTCTGCAGTTGCCTTCATGTTTGAGTATGTTCCAGGTGGCCTCTTGAGAAAAACCACATATGGGCATGATCCACGTCGTGTCTACATGGTTCGTTGCTCATCATGGAGGAAGAAATGGATTCTGGGTACGGTTATGCACGTGGGAACACATTTATGAAGGAAGACTCCTATCAGGACTGTCTCAGTCCAGATGTCTTTTCTTCTTCACGCAGCCACTTCAAAGACTCCTAACGTGATTCGGATTAGGAAAGACATTGTTCCTAAATTGTTGTAATTATTGTTACGTGCATTTGCTTTATAAACTCTTGGGAGACCGAGAGCTATGTTAGAGATTTTATGATAGATTTGCTGCTAGATTTTGTTTAAACTCTATGTTACGTCCTTGAAGACACAGAGTGTTATGTTCAAACTATTGCATCGTTAATGGAGCAGACAAAGTTATTTTGAAGGCGTGATTTAATTTGGAGTTGAATGCCGTCAAGTGGTAGAGGGCCCCTGCCTCTTGCACGGACTTCTTTTGCGTAAATTAGATAAGTTTTCCTATCTGTCTTTACGTTTTGCATTTGAATTGGTAGTTGTTTTGTTTTAGCTACTGTAGTCGTATTCATTCTAGCTCTTCCACAAGAAGACACTCTTCCAACAGATTAAAATGATGAATGTTGAATGACTATGGTATTGTAGAATTAGGAGTTGAATTTATAGTTGTTTTAACTAGCTACTGTAGTCGTATTCATTCTAGCTCTTCCACAAGAAGACACTCTTCCAACAGATTAAAATGATGAATGTTGAATGAATATAGTATTGTAGAAATAGGAGTTGAATTTGTAGTTGTTTTAACTAGCTACTGTAGTTATATTCATTCCAGCTCTTCCACAAGAAGACACTCTTCCAACAGATTATAATGATGAATGATGAATAGCTATGGTACTGTAGGATTTAGTTGTAGTTTTTGCTATTCACTATCACAGTTACACTTGTTCTCATCACTCTTCCACAAGAAGAAACTCTTCCAAGACATCCTTAAGAAGTTCAAGATATGACCGTGATAATGAATGATTTAGTTGTGTGTTTGTACTAAGTATCATCTCTGTTCCTTCTCTTAAACGCTGGCCCAAGACATCATAATGACGAGTAGGATATGGATGTGATAACTTAGTTTTTCATTTTCTTTCTGTTCATTTGCTTTCAATTGCATACAATTACACAGTCAGAATTGTTCTACCTCTTCCAAAAGAAGGAACTCTTCCAAAATATCATTAATGATGAACAAACAGATTGTGTAACTTCATAGAATAATGCATGTTAGTATAGTTAGAATGCTCCGGAGTTTCATTTGCATTTAATTCACGTTCAGTTACTTTGTTTCAAGTTTGATGATGACTTATAGTTCAGCATTGTTCTAGTTTAGTGGCATCTTAGGTTCATTCTTAGATTAACTCATTGCACTTGCATCTCATATTCAAATTGTCATCCATTGCACAATAAATTACTTTAGTTGTTAGGATTAACAAGACAGCCTTCATTATTCACAAATATCTTCTTGTTCTAAAAACTACAAATGATCTATAGCCATAGGAACAGAAGACAACATCACTATAAGGTCTGAAATCTCTCTGTAATTTCCTCATCATTTCATAAACAGAGCTCTTCCTCAAAAGAACTACTTTGAACAAGAAACCAATAACTCTTTGAGTATAGGTTCTGTGACATTCAATTAAATTGCAGAATAGAACTAGGAATTAATCATAGAATAGAAGAGCTTAGGACAGAGTATTGCATCATTAGTATTTAACTGTTTTAGAGGAATTGCATATTTAGTGATCATTTCTCAAGTTTAGTTTGTGTCATTTGTCTAAAAAGTCATTATCAAGCTTTTGCTTTTATTTAGTCATAGTTCAGATTCTGCTTCATTGTTTCCAATTGCATTTTCCATTCCATACATTAGGCTTAACTCTGTTTTTGACCACCAACTTCTTTCCATTAGTTTTCTAGGCATTTTCATTGTGAGCATAAAACATCAAAAGACCAAAAACATCATAAATCAACATAAAAGACCAAAAACATCACAGAACACTACACACAACGCATTAGGAAACAAGCACCTAGGTACATATGGTACACTTCACTTCAGCAGTTTACAAATCCTGGTTGACAATTAAATGAGCTCAGTTTAGGAGACTAGATTGAGACCCAACATTTTGGCGCCGTTGCCGGGGAAGTGAAAACTAGGTAACCTTTGTTTCTTATCATCCAAAAACAATTTTATGTGTAGGGAGAGAGATTCAAGGGGAAGATTTATAAGCAGCAGAGGCAGAAGTTTGATATCTAGAACACTACTTGTTTCATCTAGATCCAGAGCTAGTACACCTTCAACTCAAACCCATCTTCCATCCTTTACTGATCCTGAACTTCTAGAAGATCTAAGGTCACCTATTCCATTAGAGAAACCTTCCGCTTCATCCACTGAACCTGCCATAGAAGAGGATCCAAAAACTCTTGTTGAGGATACAAACCTTTCTACTTCCACAGGAGAGTCAACCATGGCAGAAGAAGGAGGAGGAGGAGTTGTTAATGGAGAACACACATTATTTGTAGGAGGTAGAGGTAGAGGTAGAGGAGAAGGAGGAAGAGGAGGTAGAGGTGCAGATGGAGGAAGAGGTAGAATAGGAAGCTCTTTTGGGTTCCCTATACTTGATGAAGAAACCAATACAACCATGAAAAACATTTCACCTTCTGTGCTTCCAAACTTCTATGGACTTAAAACTGAGGATCCTGAAACTTTCTTGTTCGAATTTGAAGTGTTGTGTAGGACTTATGACTATCTTCAAGATGCTCAAAAATTGAAATTATTTCCTTCAACTCTGAAAGGAGCAGCATTGAAGTGGTTTATGAGTTTAAACAGTAGTTCCATTAGAACATGGGAAGACATGAAACAAGCATTTCTAGAGAGATACTTGGATTATTGTATGCCGGTTAATCATAAGGAAGAAGTGTTCAAGATGTTACAAAAAGAAGATGAAAACTTAGAAGATTTGTTGAAAATATTTAAATACAACATAAAAAGGGCACACATGGAAAACCTAGATCAAGACACTTTAAAAGCTCTTTTGTTGATAACCATTAGGGATGAATGGTTGGATATCCTTAACATGATAAAAAGAGACATCACAACTCCATTAATACCTCAAATATCCGAAACAGCATCAACCTTCGTAGGAAATTTAAAACGCCAGTCCAAGAGATCCTCCTCTTGCAAGGGCAAGTAAATCTGCTTCTGGGACAGTAAGTAGATCAGAAATAGGACACATGCTTGATGATTTTAAATCTGACATCTTAGGGAGTCTTAGTGAACAAATAGACACCCTCAAGATACAAAACAAGCAAAAGGCTGAATCTGATGCTTTGGCAATCTTTTGTCCCAAATGTAGGAAGAAACATGCCTTGAGAGAGTGTCCTCTAGATGTCAAAGTTGTAGAAACATGTGTTATTTGTTCGGAGAAACATGAGACCAAGAATTGTCCTTCTCTTCCTGGTCTCAAGGCTTTTTTTCAAGAGGAAACTCCTACAGACTCCACAGAATCTCTTAACTTTGTATCTAGAAGACCTTGGCAGGGACCTCAGACACAAGGATTCCATGATCAAATGTATAATCAACCTCCACCTTGGAATTCTTGGCAGCAACCTTGGCCCCAATTTCAAAATCAATCTCAATCTTGGGCACAAGGAACACAAAGTCCCTATGGAAGATACTCTCCATATTATCAGTATCCACCATCCTATCCACCATATCCACATTTTTATCCTCATAATCCTCAACAAAATTTTCCTCAAAATATTCAACAAAATTTTCAACAAAATCCTCAACAACATCATCAGAACCAACCACATCAAAATCAACCACTTCCATTACCATTCCCTCAAAAATCCAATCAATTGCCAGCTCAGCCCATACCAAACCCCAATAATAAGAACCCTCAGAATACATACATGATAGAAGGACAAAAATTTCCAACTTATTTAATTACTCCTCTAGACCTTAGTGATGTTCAACTTAGGTCTGGAAGGATACTTGAGAAGAGGAAACCTTCTGTGATCATACAAGAACAAGATAATACTGAGGAAGACTCCCTACGGGTTAATAAAAGTCTTGAGGAAGATACATCCTTTCAAGACCAAAACATTGAAAAACTAAAACAAAAAGATCCAATAAATTCAACTCTAGTATTAGAGCAACCATCCACATCTACTTCTATACCTCCCTTTCCGGAAAGACTACAAATTGATAAAGGTGTAGAAAAACAAATAATGGTGCCTAATTATGATTTCTTAGATGAATTGAGAAATGCTTGCATTAAAATTCCATTATTGCAAGCCATCAAAGAAATCCCAATTTTAGCCAAAACAATAAAGGAGTTGAGTATGAAGACAACAAGAAAAAGAATAAGAGAAACCAAGAAAATTCAACTGGTAGGACAAATAGCAGACATTATGATGGGTAAGATTACTATTCCAAAGCACCTTGACCCAGGAAATCCAGTTGTCAAAATTCACATCAATGGAATTGAAATTCAAAACACACTCATTGACTTAGGAGCAGCAATAAATATCATGAGTAGACAAATCATGGACAAACCGAAACTTCCTAATCTTCTCTTTACACCCACACTATTACAATTAGCAGATAGATCTGTGATCAGACCAGATGGGGTAATAGAAGACATTCCAGTGTCCCTAGACTCTTGGGAGTACCCTGTGGATTTCATGATCCTAACACCCAAGAATAACCTAGGAGGCCATCCTGTTATACTAGGAAGACCTTGGTTGGCTACAGCTGATGCTTTTATTAGTTGTAGGTCCGGTGATATGTATATTTCTGATGGTAGTTCAACAAAGAAATTCACTTTATATCCTCCACCTAGGACAATTACAGATCTAGATGACACTCAATGGATAGAGGATGAAGAATATTTACAACCACTCTTCACAATTTCAGAAATTAGTGAAGATAATCAAATTCTGAATACTCTAGAAAATTTTGAATATTCTCCAGAGCACAAACAAGAATCATTTCAAGAGAGATCCAATATTGAGTTCTTGTCATCTAGACAGATGTCTCTTCATTCTATGGACAAATTTGGCAGCTCTACAAGTGAAATTTTTCCAGGCAAAACCTTGAATATAAACAAAAACCTAGAAAGATCTCAACAAGAAGAGTTAGTCAAAGTATTACAG
Organism: Pinus albicaulis; assembly: GCA_034641835.2. NCBI lineage: Eukaryota > Viridiplantae > Streptophyta > Pinopsida > Pinales > Pinaceae > Pinus > Pinus albicaulis. The sequence continues at coordinate 378,503,444 of CM076575.1, forward strand.
AGACATTCTTCTGCATATGCATGGGAATACACTGACATGAAAGGGATAAGTCCCAAGACTTGTACTCATCACATCTATATAGAGGCAAATTGCAAACCAATCAGACAACCTCAAAGACGGATGAATCCAAATCTTAGGAAATTGTCAAGGAAGAATTACAAAAATTGTTAAATGTTAACTTCATCTATCCTATTTCAGATAGTCAGTGGGTTTCCCCTTTAGTAATTGTACCTAAGAAAAATGGAAAATGGAGGGTGTGTGTTGACTACCGAGAATTGAATAAAGCTACTCTTAAAGACCATTTTCCTTTACCTTTCATAGATCAAGTATTAGATACATTAGCAGGTAAAAAGTACTTTTCATTCCTAGATGGGTTTAGTGGTTACAATCAAATCCAAGTAGCACTTGAAGACCAAGATAAAACCACATTTACTTGTCCTTAGGGTACCTATGCCTACCGAGTATTGCCATTTGGGTTATGCAATGCACCTGCAACATTCCAAAGGGCAGTATTAGGAATTTTTTCTGATCTGATACATGAATGTGTAGAGGTGTATATGGATGATTTCACAGTTTATGGGGACACATTTGAAGAGGCTTTAGAAAACTTGGAAAAAGTATTAAAAATATGTCAAGAAGCAAACCTTTCTCTTAGTCATGAAAAATGTTTTATGATGTTCACTGAAGGTATTGTTTTAGGGCACCACATTTCAGGGGATGGGATTAGAGTCGATGAGGCAAAAGTTGAAGTTATTTCTAACCTATCCATTCGAAGTTGTCAAAGAGATGTTAGAAGTTTTCTAGGATTTACAGGGTATTATCGGAGATTTATAGAAAACTTCATTAAAATAGCATCTCCTCTCTTCAGATTACTCACCAAAGATTGTGAATTTAAGTGGACTTCTGATTGCCAGTTAGCTTTTGAAACCCTGAAAACCAAAATTTCTCAAGCACCTATATTAAGGGGACCTAACTGGAAGTTACCTTTTCATATCTCGACAGATGCTTCCGATACAGCTTTAGGAGCAGTATTGGGACAGAAAGATTTAATTCCCTATGCCATCTATTATATCAGTAAAAATTTGACTCCCGCAGAGTTAAACTATACTGTCACTGAAAAGGAGTTTTTAGCTGTTGTTCATGCCATTAACAAATTTAGACACTATATAACAGGCTATGAAACTTTTGTTCACACTAATCATTCTGCAATTAGATATTTAATGAATAAATCAATTACTAATGGCAGAGTTATAAGATGGTTGTTGTTATTGCAAGAATTCAACATTACTATTCTAGATAGGCCTGGAAAACAAAACACTGTGGCTGACTTCCTGTCTAGAATTCAAAATATCAAAGATGACACTCCGGTTGAAGATCAATTTCCTGATGAATATCTTTTTGCAGTTTCTACTCAAACTCCATGGTTTGCTGATATTGCTAATTATTTAGTTTCAGGAAATTTTCCTTCAATTATGAATGCAAGGGATAAAAGAAAAATCATTAATGATAGTGCAAGATATTCATGGGTCGCTAATGAGTTGTACAAGACAGGTTCAGATTTGATCATTAGAAGGTGTGTTCGTGAAGATGAGATGCTTGAAATTCTCAAGGCATGTCATGATGAACCTTGTGGCAGACACTTTGCAGATAAGAGGACAGCCTATAAGATCCTTAACTTAGGATATTATTGGCCATCCTTGTTCAAAGATGCAAGGGAGTATGTAAAAAGGTGTGACAGTTGCCAAAGGGTAGGGAAACCTTCTCCTTCAGGTGAGATGCCATTACAACCTCAGGTGCACATTGAACCTTTTGAAAAATGGGCTTTGGATTTTGTAGGACCTATTAGTCCTCCATCAAGACAAAAGAAATACATATTAGTTTGCACTGATTATGTTACTAAGTGGGTAGAAGCTAAACCATTACTTGTTGCTAATGAATCATCTCTAGTTACTTTTCTTTTTGAGGATATTTTTACTCGTTTTGGTGTCCCAAGGGAAATTGTTACAGATCAAGGAGCTCAATTTACATCAAGGCTAGTGGAGAAAATGATGGAGAATTACAAAATCAGACATAGAACATCTACTCCTTATCATCCACAAGCAAATGGTCAAGTGGAATCCACTAATAAAGTCATTGAAGGAATCCTAACAAAGACTGTTCATCTACATAGAAGAGATTGGGTGGATAGGCTTCCTGAAGCCTTGTGGGCCTATAGAACTACATGGAGAAACACAACATGCCATACTCCTTATGAGCTTGTTTATGGAAAGCAAGTTTTGTTTCCCATAGAGTTCCAAATTCAAACCGTCAAGATGGCAGTTCAGCTAGGACTTGATCTAACGGAGGCACAAAAGCATAGACTGGAGCAAATTAATGAATTGGATGAGATCAGACAAGATGCAGTTCAGAAGACAAGTCTAGTCCAACAGCAAAGGGCTAGATGGCATGATAAGTACATCAAGGAGAAGAAATTCAAAGAGGGTGACTGGGCTCTCTTGTTTGATTCAAAATTCAAGGATTTTCAAGGGAAATTTCAGACACATTGGCTTGGGCCATATGAAATTGTTCGAATTTTTTATAATGGGGCAATAAAAATCAGAACTATAGATGAAGAGGAGGTCACTTTTCTTGTGAATGGTCATAGACTGAAGCTATACCACAAGCCACTCTCAAGAGAAGAGTTTATTAAGAAGTTCCAAGAAGACAATGATGTGAAGTTAATGAAGAAGAGTCTCTCTTCTTCATCAACTTGATTAAATTTTCTGAAGCATTTCTCTTTTGAAAAAAAAGAAGAAGAAGGTATAAACATGAAAACCAATCATTGATTGGCATGTTTATACAGAAAAGATAGGGTGAAAATCAGAGTCTCTCTGACACTCTAACTTTTCCCATTTTTGTTTTTATAAGCAGTTGTTATAAAAATCATAAGTTCAGTTCCATAGTGCTTATGATTCATTTCATCTCACTCCATTCACTTATCCATCCATACTCCATTTCATTCCATCATTCACATTTCACTCTATTTCACACTTCACCCATCTCATTCCATCTTCCATCCATCTCATTTTCATGTCAAAATACAAAATTTGGTATCTTGCTGTAAGTGAATAAAATATGTCATGAAATTGCAGTACAACCTTCACATTTCACTCTATTTCACACTTCACCCATCTCATTCCATCTTCCATCCATCTCATTTTCATGTCAAAATACAAAATTTGGTATCTTGCTGTAAGTGAATAAAATATGTCATGAATTGCAGTACAACCCTTATGTTCCTTCATTCCATTTCATGAACTGAAACCATTTCATTCCATTATCCACTTCATACATATCATAATCCATCATCCATTTTCATTCATACCACATAACATTTCACCCATACTCCAAAAACATTCCATTTTCATAATTAAAGTATTCTACAAGAACATTCTGTAGCTTAGTGGACATTCTGCAGCTGATCAGCCTTTCTGCAGCCCGACAGTCTTTCCACAGCTACAAACCCTGAAGGCATCAACTAGCAGACATCAGAATTACAACAAAGTGACCCAGTGTATTCATGAATCAAAAGCATCAAGAAAATTATGAAGATTCCTCCAGAGATGAGCAGAGAAATCAAAGGCTACAAAAATCAAATAAAGGGCAGAGGTAACAAATTTAAATTACGATGGCATTTCATAAAAGTTTAGCATAGTTTAGTTGTGGATTATTCGAAAGGTTGTTTTAATTTTTTTTATTGATCAAACACCAACAAACCCTCTACAGACTTTGTATTAAAATTTTCCATTTCAAATTTCATATCCGATAGCATTTAAGCGGCTAAAAAGGCCGAGGTGTTTGAATTCTCCACGTCTCTTAACCAGATCATTCAATAATGATTCCTTCTGTCGTCGTAAAATCCTCCGCCGTCTCCTCAATCATTAATACAATCCCTCCACCTCACTCCACTACTCTATTCCGTGACCATTTGCCATAACTTCATTCCGTAGCCGGTATTCCATTCCGAAGACAGAGATATTATTACCACCAGGAGCAGAGCTAAAGGATATCCGTTTGAATAGTATTGAGCATTGTAAACACAGAGCAGAGCAGAAGGGGTAAATTTGGAAGTATAACAGTGTGAGGACTCAAAGCCACTTGATACCGTGGGCAAATAAAATATCACTGGGTACGGAGTTTGAAGCATTTTTCACTATAAACTCAGAATTGTAGTAGTGTGAGTTTGAAGTCTGTTGTTACCAAAAGACAGAGGTGTTAAAATTGAAGTCTTTTGCTACCAGAGACAGAGGTGTTGTAGTGATTGAGTTTGAAGACTTTTGTTACCAGAGATAGAGGTGTTGCAGTTTGAAGATTTTGTTACCAGAGACAGAGATGTTGCAGCATTGAATTTGAAGTCTTTTGCTACTACGAGCCAGAGGTATTGCACAAAAAGAAATTTGAAGCCATCTCCCACTGTCTATCAGATACATATCAGTTCGGAAATTGAAACTGATTTCATGATCAAGCAGAGGCATATCAGCCAGAGGTTTTGAAGCTGTTGCCACTATAAATCAGAGGTATGTCATTCCAAAATTGAAGCCATTTTCATTTAGAGCTTGAAGCTATTTCAAAACCGAAAGTGAAAGTCATTGTTTTGTGGGTAGAAGAGTGTTAATTTGATATTGAAAAAAATCATGGGTTTCATCGTAAGGACTGAACCTGTGGGTTCAAAATATTTAGAAGGTTACCCACAATGCAAGGAAATGTTACAAAAAATAGGATGGCTTCAATTTTTGGAAAAATTTAATGGCTTCCATAAGGAAGTCACTAAAACATTTGCCAGATCATTTCAAGGAACCGAAGTTGAAGTAGGGGATGTCAAGTTTACTGTCACTGAAGTTTTTATTGCAGAGGCTACAGGATTGCTCAGAATTGGAGAGAGATGGTTTAAAAATAGGGAATTCCACAATGACTCCTGGAAACAAATTTTAAAATCACCAAATATGGATGTTAGTGTATTCAAGAAAGGAATTCCCAGCTCTGCATTGAAAAACAAATGGAGAAACATACTACTTATTTTGCAAAAAATTGTTACATGTGAGGGTAGATATGGGACATTTTATGTCTACCATATTAGACTAATGATGCATTTTCTGGGAGAGGACTTGAACCTACCATATTTCTTGCTTCAAAGTCTGAAGAAGATGGCTTCCTGTGTTCAGAGAAGAGTTCAATTCTTGGAGACAACCCTGTATCATCATGGTTTGGTCAAAATCTTGATTGAGAATCATCTAACTAAAACAAATGATACATGGGATGATTTCTTAATAAGAAATCATTTTGAAGAAGCAAAAGAACCATCACCTGAACCACAGCCTACAAAGAGAAGTAGGAAATGGAGGTCTTCAAAAGTTGAAATTGACAAACCAGTCCAAGAGAGCAGTGAGGAAATCATTTTGGAGAAGTTGACTCGAATCAAGAGGCAACTTAAGGAAGAAAAGATAATCAAGGAATCTGTCACAGAGAAAGGAGAGGGATCCTCTCAGCTTAGGAGAAGCCACAGATTAAAGGGAAAACTGAAGAAAACACCAATCAAACAAACAGGGGTAATCAATATAGAAGATGAAGAAACACCCATTGAAGAGGATTTTTATGAAGGGACCCCTGAAATTGATCCTGCTCAACAGGAAATTTATGACTATGTGGAAACTTTAGAGAGGACAGCTTCAGAAAGCCGAGAGAGAACCCCCAGTCCTCCACTGTCTGAAATAGATATATTAAGGAGGGATAGATATGAGTTGGAAGTGCTGAATAGACACATCAGAAATGAGAATGAAATTCTCAAAGATCAAATCAAACTCAAAACTGATATGAACTCAACCTTATCCCTGCATATAGACAAAGTGGAGAGGACCAATGAGAAGTTGAAGACAAGGAACAAAAAGCTAATCAGGGCACTCACCAACCTCAGGTTCAAACTTGTGATCAGGAAACCCAGAAGGCCTCTAGCTTTCAGACAAAGGAGAAGAAGGGGAGTAGATGTCCTTGCAGAAGCCTCTGAATTCATAGGATAATTTGCATGAGGACATGCAAAGAGACAGCAGTGGGGGTATGTTGAGCCTCAAATTTGTGCTTTCCTTCACCTCATTTTACCTCATTTTCCCTTGTCCATTTCTATCTTAGACCCAATTGATCAATAAATATAGTTGAAATTACTTCTAGAATGATTTACATGACTGACTTGTTGAATTTTGTGATTTTTGCCATTGTTAAGCATTTTGACCAGAACTAGCTGCAGAATGCAGACATTCCGTAGCTAACCGGCGATTCTACAGCTGCCTTCATGTTTGAGTATGTTCCAGGTGGCCTCTTGAGAAAAAACACATATGGGCATGATCCACGTCGTGTCTACATGGTTCGTTGCTCATCATGGAGGAAGAAATGGATTCTGGGTACGGTTATGCACGTGGGAACACATTTATGAAGGAAGACTCCTATCAGGACTGTCTCAGTCCAGATGTCTTTTCTTCTTCACGCAGCCACTTCAAAGACTCCTAACGTGATTCGGATTAGGAAAGACATTGTTCCTAAATTGTTGTAATTATTGTTACGTGCATTTGCTTTATAAACTCTTGGGAGACCGAGAGCTATGTTAGAGATTTTATGATAGATTTGCTGCTAGATTTTGTTTAAACTCTATGTTACGTCCTTGAAGACACAGAGTGTTATGTTCAAACTATTGCATTGTTAATGGAGCAGACAAAGTTATTTTGAAGGCGTGATTTAATTTGGAGTTGAATGTCGTCAAGTGGTAGAGGGCCCCTGCCTCTTGCACGGATTTCTTTTGCGTAAATTAGATAAGTTTTCCTAGCTGCCTTTATGTTTTTCATTTGAATTGGTAGTTGCTTTGTTTTAGCTACTGTAGTCGTATTCATTCTAGCTCTTCCACAAGAAGACACTCTTCCAACAGATTAAAATGATGAATGTTGAATGACTATGGTATTGTAGGATTAGGAGTTGAATTTATAGTTGTTTTAACTAGCTACTGTAGTCGTATTCATTCTAGCTCTTCCACAAGAAGACACTCTTCCAACAGATTAAAATGATGAATGTTGAATGACTATAGTATTGTAGAAATAGGAGTTGAATTTGTAGTTGTTTTAACTAGCTACTGTAGTTATATTCATTCCAGCTCTTCCACAAGAAGACACTCTTCCAACAGATTATAATGATGAATGATGAATAGCTATGGTACTGTAGGATTTAGTTGTAGTTTTTGCTGTTCACTATCACAGTTACACTTGTTCTAATCACTCTTCCACAAGAAGAAACTCTTCCAAGAAATTCTTAAGAAGTTCAAGATATGACCGTGATAATGAATGATTTAGTTGTGTGTTTGTACTAAGTATCATCTCTGTTCTTGCTCTTAAACGCTTGCCCAAGACATCATAATGACGAGTAGGATATGGATGTGATAACTTAGTTTTTCATTTGCTTTCTATTCATTTGCTTTCAATTACATACAATTACACAGTCAGAATTGTTCTACCCCTTCCAAAAGAAGGAACTCTTCCAAAATATCACTAATGATGAACAAACAGATTGTGTAACTTCATAGAATAATGCATGTTAGTATAGTTAGAATGCTCCGGAGTTTCATTTGCATTTAATTCATGTTCAGTTACTTTTTTTCAAGTTTGATGATGACTTATAGTTCAACATTGTTCTAGTTTAGTGGCATCTTAGGTTCATTCTTAGATTAACTCATTGCACTTGCATCTCATATTCAAATTGTCATCCATTGCACAATAAATTACTTTAGTTGTTAGGATTAACAAGACAGCCTTCATTATTCACAAATATCTTCTTGTTCTAAAAACTACAAATGATCTATAGCCATAGGAACAGAAGACAACATCACTATAAGGTCTGAAATCTCTCTGTAATTTCCTCATCATTTCATAAACAGAGCTCTTCCTCAAAAGAACTACTTTGAACAAGAAACCAATAACTCTTTGAGTATAGGTTCTGTGACATTCAATTAAATTGCAGAATAGAACTAGGAATTAATCATAGAATAGAAGAGCTTAGGACAGAATATTGCATCATAAGTGTTTAACTGTTCAGTTAGAAGAATTGCATATTTAGTGATCATTTCTCAAGTTTAGTTTGTGTCATTTGCCTAAAAAGTCATTATCAAGCTTTTGCTTTTATTTAGTCATAGTTTAGATTCTGCTTCAGTGTTTCCAATTGCATTTTCCATTCCATACATTAGGCTTAACTCTGTTTTTTACCACCAACCCCTTTCCATTAGTTTTCTAGACATTTCCATTGTGAACATAAAAATCACCAAAAGACCAAAAACATCATAAATCATCACAGAAGACCAAAAAAATAATAAATCATCACAAAAGACCAAAAACATCACAAAACACTACACACAACGCATTAGGAAACAAGCACCTAGGTACATATGGTACACTTCACTTCAGCAGTTTACAAATCCTGGTTGACAATTAAATGAGCTCAGTTTAGGAGACTAGATTGAGACCCAACAATCTCATACTTGAAAAAATAATCAGAACTTCAAGAATAGGTAATTTTGAATGCCTTAGAGTGGGACTCAAGGTAAAATATCCTTCAAAGGCCAAATGGATGGAGAGTGAAAGGGTGAGGGATTTTTACCCTCAACTGCTGAACAATTGATAGTATCTTTCGGGGTCTAAAAGGCTTCTTGTGTGGAGGAATGATCAAGAGCTCAGTATTTAGCTAAAAAATGAAAGTGCTCATCAATGCTTCAGACCGGATAGAGCTTGTCACCAGGATTCCAACACAACTCGTTTTATCAAAATCTAAGTTTGTATGAGTGAGTTACGGTATGTTGTTCATTTTCCCAAATAGATAAAAATTGTGTAGAGAAGTGACACCCATGGCAAGGTTGGAAGAGACATACATTACATACTGCAAGATCAATGTTGGTCACATATTTTATTAAACAATTTTTGGGACTAATGGCTGAAAACCATAGTTGAATGAAAATAAAAAATATATCCATGACATATTTCACTAACCCAAAGTATTAAACCTTGGTCCAAAGCATCAGTGCATTCAACCATCTCGCATCGAAATTTTAGGAGCAGAGGACATAAGGCAACAAAAAATGATTTGTGATTTTCGATTGCGCGGTAATTAACGTGGCGATAAGGTGGGTCCTACCAATCGCATCGGGGTATCACAATTGCAAGACACATTAGGCAACATAGAATGATTTATAGCAGGGTTGCGATCTGCAACCTGCGATGATCTGCGATCAGTGATATGTGATGATCTACAAAAGTGACTGCACTGCGATTCGATCTGCAGATATTTAAATGCATTAAGCTATGTATCAATACAATAATTGTGGATAAGTTCGGGTTAGCGCTAAACGCGCTTTACCCCAATTAACACATACGTATATCATCATTAATCGCATACTTATCTTGGTGGCACATTTGGTGGAACCGCCAGATTCGGCGGACTTCCACATTTCGTGGAGTTAGCTGGCCAGATTCCAGATTTAGTGGAGAAATAGTAGGAGAATATGTTTTTTCCATAACTTTGGCAATTTTAGACCAAAATGGTCTCAGGAATAGTCATTCTTCGTATATATTTTATGTTTTGGAGCCATTGGAGCAGGTTTCAGACTCAACAGGAGACTGTAAACAACACTTTTTCACAATTGAAGCTAATACAAAGGCCCACACTATGAAGATGAACCAAGGAGATGTAGCCTAGGAGGGTTGAACTCCTTCATAAAAAACTTGTGTATTTGTTTATGTTATTTTTTCTTGTTGTGTTTTATTATACTATTATTCAACATTGAGTTTCCATTCTTTTAAGTTCATGAAATACACTCAATCTCAACAAGTTCAATGAATTTTCAATCATAAACACATGTATAAACCCTTGTATGATAAGCAAACCAAATCACTTTCATATTAATTATGAAACTGATATAAGTACAACATTAACTAACAACCAATTTCAGATCACTGGTGAAGGCAGAAAAGTAGAAAGTCCCAACTGGTTGGTGTTGTGAATACAATCCCCCCTGCAGACATAGGTGATCTCTCTAGCCCTAGAGTGGGTCTAGAAATGCACAAGACTATATAACGAACCCTTTCCTATATTGCAGTCAAAACAAAAGAGGAAGAAAGATAGCCTACTTCTTCTTGATGTTATTGTCCAATCCTTTAATGAAGGCCTTGAATCCATGATCCTTGAGGCTCTCTCATTGCTGGTTATAATGTTCGAATACCTGTAGGAGATCAAGAGACGACAACAAACAACATGATAGGATACATACCATACATAAAATACAAACTACCTAAGAAATCAAGGAATATTAGGCTACTTGCATAGATATCTAAAAAAATATGGAAAGTGAAACATCAAATATATTATTAATGTATAAAAGAGGAAGCATACAACCATGGTTGTGATGTTGGAGACCTACCTTTGGTGATGTCCAAGTCTGAATTGAGGCTCTTCAAGAAATCCTTCTCCAAAGTGGAAATTTGGGAATTGTCTCAGCATAGGGATGCAAAGGATTACAATCAGGAAAGACCAACAATGACCAACTAGTAGTGGAAGGATGGGATTGAATTTATAGGAAGGGAGAGGGATTTAGAAGCCCATAAAAGAAGGAGGAAGACCCACTTCTCAAGGGGAAATTCCTTATTTATAATATCAAGAGCTCCAAATGAGAGAGCTCGACCATATCTCCACCAAACAATATCCAGTTCATCATTCTGGAAGCTTATAATGCACGAAGTTTCTCCTCCATTTGAGGAAATACTGCCAGAAAGGGTTCAACGTGGTTTTTCCAATCATAAGAGCATTGACAGCACTAATCCAGAACATGCAACCTGCCATAAACATGGGCAGACAACTGGCTAAGCGCGCTGACCCATAAATTTAGGGTTTGAGCTAAGTTTCTTCAAAAACTATTCAAGGAATTTTTCTTTTATTCTTTAAACGATATCTTGGTGTATTCTTCTAAGGTGGATATAATGCATGCACAATATGCATCACATGTCACTTCAAGATTAGGGATGGGAAGTGAACAGGGTGACAAATTATTGTGTAACAGTTGGAAAGAGTGATTGTTGGAGAACATGGTGGAGGGGAGGAGTTAAATCACACTCATGTTCAAGGACATATCATATGCCACACACCCCCACCATCTTATTGAAGAAACTGAATGGGATCATGCCCTTATGTGAGTTAACAACATGAGAGGTATTGTATTAAGTGGTTTTCCAAAACCACTGATCATGTGATAGAAAAAATCGATTAAAAGTGGGGCCGCTCCCCTTCATACTCTAAAATAAATCAAGTGGGTCCCACACTAAACCATCAAAAGTAAAGGAGTAAATTATTATTTTGTTATATGTGCTAAATTCAAAATTTAAGCCATATTTGAAGGGTCACTAGAATCATAAAACCTCTACTAAACCTTGTTGTTGGAGTTAATGGAATTTTCAGATAACATGAAAATAAGGTATCGAGGAACATGATATGAATAGAGAATTAATGGAGATTTTCCCATAGTAAAGGGAGCAATTCCCCATCTCAGAATTTGTACAACAAAACATCTACAGGAAAATAATGCCATATAGTGTAATTAAGAAGTTTGATGGCATGCTACAAATCATTATCCTTGATCAATGTGAGTCTTAAAGAGTAGACAAGGAGAGATCTATTGATTAAACAGGAAGAATTGAATTGAGGTACACCCTCAGTATGCAGGAGAAATGAGACTTAATTCTCAGCCTGAGAAAACACTCCAAATCCCATTCTTTGATTTAGTACAACTACGGTGGTTGAGAAATAGGACCGAACATGATGGAAAGGCATATTATAGTACACTCAAACAATGTGATGCACAAAATTTATATCTCAATCCCTATGTAATAACTAGATAGAGCTAAGGATTACAATTTTTTAAGGTGGGTAATCCAACATTGTAGTGAGCTATGCAGAAATTTTTGAACAAGTGTGTGTTGTTGTGAAAGATCAAGAGTGCTTGTGCTAGTGAAAAAGTTCAAGAGTGGTTATGGAATAGCTAGGGTCCAAGAGCAAGCATGATGATTGCATGAGGGTTGAGAGATGAATGTGTGCTATTGCAGAATGAGTAAACGAGAAGAAGACATGGGCTAAGTTAATAAAATGTTTTTGAGGATAATAAAGAGCTAACAAGTTGAGGACAAACGACTGAAAATTGGTGATGGGCAGAGAATAGATTCAATTAGAGTGAGTGTTAGTTCAAAGGGCTACGGATTGAAGAATATACAGTTATAATCAACCTTAGTGAGAAAAAAAAAAGAGAGAGTAATAAGTTCCTTGTTGAGTGTGGGTTGGAGCCTACAAAACATGGAGTTTGAGCTTCCATCTAGTGGGTTTCTGAAGATAGCATAGAGGTTGGTGCCTCCTGCAAGTTGGGGCTTGTGACAAATACATGAAACTACAAGTTGGTGCTTGCAACAAATCCAAGAACTCGATACTTTAGTTGGTGCTTTTTGTAAGCTAATCAGGTATCTACAGAAGAAGGGAGTTGGTTTTTCCTACTTGTGGGTGCTAGAAAAAAATCTAAGAGAGTTGGTGATTCCTATGAGTGGTGGCTCACAAAAAAATCATGTAAGAGAGTAGAAGATTATATTCACATCATAAAACAAAGATTCGTGGTTTTTACATTTTGGGTTTCTATGTTAAATCCTTTTTGTTCTATGTGTTTGTTTCTCATTCTTTTTTTGTGTATGTTTATGGTATGGTTTCATTGTTGCACACATTATAATGGTGTTTGGTCACATGTATAATTAATTACAATAAATGAAAATATAAATTTGCATAAAAGAAAAAATTAGCCTTAATATTGATTCACCACCCTCTCAGTATTAACATTGTTTCCAATAATAATTGTGTTCATGCTATAGGCCCTATGGCCTCCATAGATAATCATGCATATCCACAAGTCTAATGTTATTTGATTTTAGTTATACAAGGAATGAAATGAAAGGTAGAAAAATAAATGGAACACACAAAGAGATATATAGCAAAGAGAAAAAAAAATATAGTGAAAATCCAACTTCTATTGATAAATAAAATAACATAACACTACAGAATCCAAATTGTTCAGAATGGTGGTAGTTATATTTGAATGGAGAGAGATGGTGGCTACACTGATTCACAGGAAGATATTACAAGAGACCAAAAGAATGGACATTTAACATAAAGAAAGAACCTTAGAGGTACAAAACCCTAACCATAGAATATGAAGTTCCAAAAATTTTGCAGATGCCAAGGTGATTAGTTGGTACATCACCTTCCAAGGGGCACAAATTTTGCATACAATGTCTATTTGGGATGAAAAATAGCTTGTTAGAAAGAACTATTAAATGATTACAAATTTTTTTATAGGGCCAAGGAATTCCATGGTAACTCTTGGCATCCTGAATTAGATAAAATAATCCTTTAGGGCCTCAAAATGGCCTTAGAATTTTGGGACCATAAACATATAAAAAATACCAAGAAGATAAAGGACCATTGATTCAATGGAATAGGTGGGTGGACATTGATATCCACCTAGATCATTCCACTCCCATTAGGAATTAATGGTCTCCATTGCATCAATTTCCCTCATCACATGGGGAAAAAACTACTAAATTCATCTCCTATAGAGCCACTCATCTTGGTGAAGAAGTTTCCTTTCTTTGGAAACCTGATAGGGTTGTACCATCTACTAGCAGGTATCCTTTCTTGGTGCCCATGATCCAATCTTCTATAACTTGTTTAATGTAGTCAAGATTTATTTTTGTAGGGGAAGATTTCCTGGTTACCTCTAAGGCATCCAACAAATGTGGAAAATATGGTTGAAAGAACCCCACATCAAATATTGGGTGTGTTGTACATGGTAGCCCCTTCATCCAAATTTTTGGCCATTAACCCCTCCTGAACCTTTCAAATTTCCTACCGTGGCCTAAGAGACCCTTTTTCCGCTTATCGTTGCCCTCCTCCGTACCCATATTTCGTAATCGAAGGCTGAAAGGCTCGCTGTTGAAAGATTTGAATCCGAAGCCCTTTTGGGCTTAGCCTCCTACAGCCAGTCCTTCACGTGACCCAGGCACGTAACCCTGCGCCAAACCAAAAATCTCTTACCATACACGGCCATCGGGTGCATTGTGCGCCGTCCGATCATGCCACAGATCGACGATCCGCAACCTGTCCCTATCCAGTGGTCCCCGCCACGCCTCCCCTCCAAAACCGGCCTGTATATTTTGCACCACTTTTGAAGGGCTGGCGGTTTTCCACAAATCGCAGCGATTCCATTAATCACGCGACGCGTGGCTCAGCCGCTGTTCCAATACCGCCCCCATTTCACGCATTAATTCCCAGCCAAAGACGTGCAGCGGAATTCATTTAAACCGTTCGATCATAAGCGTTCAATCCAACGGCTCGTGTTATCCAAAGTTTTGCAGCTTTTAACCCCCGTCCACATCGCCCGTGGCCCACCATCGCATCACCGCCCGACGCAATATCAACCGTCAATTCCGTTTTTGATCGTGTGGCCCAGAATCATATACCTGTCCCGGTGTTGACCCAGTCTACCTCCATGTCACAACTTCCACATGTTCGTCGTATTTCCATCCGCCATTACATGTTTCATTCATTTTCTAATGTTTTTCATTAAAAACTTACGCCAGTCCATTCCTCGTCATTTTGCTGCATTCTTCTGCCACCCTGTATCGTTCTGCCATTTCACTCGTCTGCACAGTTATTTCCATTAACCCTGCCACGTCCATCATCCCTGTGTCTGGTTTCCCTTGACAAGTTTGTGGGTTTTGTAGGTTTATGGCGATGGAGAGATTTCATAATTTGCAGCCTCCATTACAGAAGTCGAGGCCGCTCCAAAGGAAAATTTTTCAGAGGCAAATTTATGAGGAAAATCTTGAGAGGCTGTTGCGACATGACTGCTATTTAAAGAAACAGGGATTTAAATCTATCGAACCCTTCAAGGTCATTCAAATGCACAGGTTGAGCAGATGAAGAATTAATGGCGCATACAGAAAATATCAGTGAAGAGCAAGGGATTAAAGAAACACATTTAAGGATTTTGGGGCTGTTACATACCCTTTTGGAGGCAAAGTACCAGATCGAAGACCTTGCAGATCACTAGAAATATATTTTCACAGAAAATCATGCCCTCAAGGTTTACTTCAGCCAAATTTTCTTCAGGAAGGTACATAATGTTACATATTTTATTCTTCATGTCTTATCCCTGGAGAAATTTTCCCCTACAGCATTTACTCCATAGAACAGCAGTCGGGTACACACAGCTCAGCATGGTCATTCAGCAGTGAGGGCACGAGATGTTTCCACCATTTTGTTTCAATGAAACAATTAATTGTTTTCACCTACCTCTTTTATGAGTTTTTCTCCTTCTTCTTCTATAAAAACTGAGAAAAAAGACATTGTAAGGGTTCCAGACTTTTATCAGAAAATTGTGCTGTGAAAGGCAGTTTTGTATACATTTTGTAAAATATTTTGTATTGAGGCTCAGAGCCCGTAGGGTCTCAGTGAGGAGGAATTATATCTGTAATGAGGATTCTAGTCTTTGGTATTTCACAGTATGTACTTTTTCCTATGTGTTTAATACAATATTCCATTTCATACATCTTCTTGTATCATGTTACTGGAATGCGAGTGGCTCACTGGTTTTAGGTAAGGATTCATCCTAGTTGATGCCCATACTTGAATCAGTCAAGCACTTTAAATATGGCTCAGGCATGATATAATCTTCCATGTTCATTTCATTCATCTTTCTTCTATATTAGTTGCTTTGGGAGGGTGCTTTTAAAACGCCATTGTCATGTATGGATTCTTAGAATGATAAGCCCATATGTGGTTTTGTTGTGTATCTGGGTATCAGACCAAAGTTAACTAATATCCTCTTGTGTTTATTTCCCTCCATACACTTTCTGATATTTGATTTTTGTGACATATTATTTGAATCGGCCCTCTTTGCAGTAAATTTTCTCTTAACTGTCTGATGCTTTTATATTGGAGCTTTTCATTGTGCCTCTGCAATATTACTTTCCCTATGACAGTTTCTGTGATTTCTGGTCCCATTTCAAATCAATTTCCTTGTTTTACAAGAGATAGCAAGAGAGCCTTTGGATTGACACCCAAGCTTTATCATATGCCTCCTGCTATGCTAAGATGTCCTAGGCACTAGTCTATGGCAGCTCTAGACTGTCTCTAGGAGAGACAACAATTGTCGACAACATCTTTCTGGCGCCGTTGCCGGGGACTAATTTAAGAATATTAGTTTTCCTGGGCCTCGACAAATCATATTCACTCTCTAATCAGGTGAGCACAGAGAGTTGAAGAGTTGCATATCTCTCACCTTGGCAACTCCACTGTTATTCATTTGATAAATCTATTGGTAGTCCTGGCTCCTCAAAAGCCACATTTAAGGTCAGATACGTCCAAATAGAAGATACACTCTTTGTCTGACCCAGAGAAGATTATACACAGAAGAGGTTAGAAATAAAATAAATCAGCCCGTGCTGGAATCCCTGAGTTTTCCACGGAAGATTATCTATCCTCTTCTTCTCAAGAAATTCCAGTAAGAAATCCCGACTTCACTGAGGAAAATCCTGAATATTACTCGGATAGCCCACCCAGGGGAAGTGCTAGAACCAAAGAGAACTTTTGTCCTACCCCTGAGGCCGAAGAAGTTAAAGAAGTTACAGAGGTAGCCCCTGTTAACCATGAATTGTTTACATCTAGGCCTCAGGCTGTTTTACAGTATATCCCCATTGTTATCCATACTCCACTGCCTCCTACTCCTCTTCCTTCATTTGTACATCATATTGTTGCACAACCCCCACCTCCTCCAATGGCAAATGTTCCTGCCTTCTTGCTGAATAAATATGCTCCCCTGGCATTACCTCAAGTGCTGAATGATATGCCCCAGGGTTATTTAAAGGTATTGCCCAGATTCACTGGAGAAAATGAAATTGATGCTCAGAAACATCTTGAGACTTTCTGCTCTTTTGCAGAAAACTTTAATGTTGAACATTTAGATGTAGTCTTAAGATTATTTGTGCAATCTTTGGACAGTGAAGCCAAAAAATGGTTCAATACATTGGGAAACCGTTCCGTAACCACCTAGGATGATATGGAAAATAATTTTCTCAGGAAATGGGGAGAAAATGAAGATCATGGACAGTGTCTTACTGAGTTCAATACTCTCAAAAAGAAACATAATGAAGGGGTGTCAGAGTTTATTAAGAGATTCAATAAGTTATATCTCAACCTCCCTGCAGATATGAAGCCTCATCAGAATGATGCCAAATTTGTTTTCATAGCAGCTTTTGATTCAGATTTCGGTTTCTCTCTCAGGGAAAGAAAGCCTGCTACCCTAGATGATGCTCAGACAGATGCTCTTGAATTAGAAGAAAATTTCGCCTCCATGGGAAAATTAAAAGGAAAATCTGAACAGGATATTAGAAGAAGGGGTAAAGAGGAAGTATCTACTTCCAACCAGGACAAAGATTCAGATAAAATGGAGGAAATAAGAAAGATGATAAAAAATATGGTCAAGCTAGAACCGGAGGCCAAGAATACAGCCCCCAAGAATTTTTATAATAATGCTCCAAGCATAGGTTACAATCCTCAGTATAGAAAGCCACCCCTGCAAATACTCCCAAGAGAAGCAAAGGAGCAACAGGATCAGGTACCACACCCATTGTACCTGGAAGGCCCAGTAGATGACTCTACTGATGATGCTGCCTATGAACTGTAAGATGCAAATATTTCCCTTTCAAACAATGATTAAATAGAATGCCCATTGCAAGAAGAGGAAGAAGAGATCAGAGACACAGAAGATGCAGAAATTGATCACTACTACAAGCAGTTTAATGATTTCATGCAAGCACATTTCAATAGGAGATATGATCTCAGATCCTCCAGAAAGAGAACTCGGACTCAAGACCATGAAGAAGAGCCTCCCCAGAAGGATGCTCCTACTCAAAAGGAGTAAAAAATGCAAAAATTCACAAATAAAGGTAAGAGTCCTTTGAAAAAACCTTTGCAGTCTGTTGATTAAGATCCTTCTTCTTCAAAAGTAATCACTCCTTCTAATGCTGAGTCTGTATCAAAAGAAGTTAAACCTTCAGCTGAAAATAAAGAGTCAAAATAAGTTGTAATAGAAAAGTTCCCTCATGCTTTTTATTTGCAAAAAGAACTTGAGAAAGTCAAAATCCCAGTCCCTTTGACTGAACTGTTAAAACAACCTGCATATCAATCTCAAGTTACTTCTTTATTACTTCCTCCTGAAACACCAATAATTCCAGACAGTCTTAATCTTCAGGAAGAAAGACCCATGGTAGTTTTTGGCCCACATGTCGAGGAGATAGACCCCTCTACTCCTCCTTTCTATGTGTCTTTAGTTATCCATGACCTATTGTTACACAATTGCATGTTAGATTCTGGAGCTTCCCATAATCTTATGCCTTTGTCAGTCATGGAGAAACTAGGTTTGCAAATCACACGACCATATAAAGATCTATATTCATTTTAATCCAAAAGAGTTAAATTCTTGGGGATGATTAAAGATTTAGTGGTCAATCTGGCCCAAATTCCAGCAAAAAGCGTAGTAATGGACATTGTGGTGGCTGATATCCCAGCTCGCTTTGGCATGTTGTTGTCAAGGTCCTGGGGAACAAAAATTGGTGGGTCAATCAAGATGGATTTAACCTACGCCACTATCCCTGTTTTTGGTGGCAAGGAGAGGAGGTTGTACAGAGAAACCAGATTTGTCAAGATGGTTACAAAAGTTGACAACTCAGAGAATTCACCATTTTATAGTAAGGAGGGAGATTTTTCATGTTTTATGTTTGAAGAAGATCAAAATTTTGCTCATGAACCTTCCTTCTGCCAAATCAAGACCGAGCAGCCTTTAGAAGACCATGAAGCAGGAGTATGGACTCTGCATTTTGATGGAGCAAACTCAAGGGAAGGTAATGGAGCTGGAGTATTATTAATCTCCCCTACAGGAAAATGGGTGCCACTGTCTTTCAAATTGGAATATGAGGCTACTAATAATGTGGCTGAATATGAAGCGCTACTATTGGGACTACAAACAGCCAGGAGCATGGGCATACAATGTCTAAAGGTTCTGGGAGACTCTGAGCTGGTGGTCAGACAGATCAGAAATCAATGTCAAACCAAGCATCCTCGGTTGAGAGCATATAGAAATGAAGTATGGGACATGGTGGAGAATTTCTTCTCAGCATTTAATATCCAGTTCATGCCCCGGGAACAGAACAGAATGGGAGACTCTCTTGCTGTAGCTGCTAGTACATTTCATCCTCCTTAGAACCCTCTCTTGAGGTATGAAATCGAGGTACGTTATAGGCCATCAATCCCAGATAATATCAAGCACTGGCAGGTATTTGAAGATGATGAACAGATGAAGAAATTCTTGGAGATAGTGGGAGAATTCTCCAATATGGAGATTGACGATGGTGAAGAAGAGGAAGTTGAAAACACTTTCGAAAGAAAATGGGAGGAGAAAATGGGAGGAAATAAAGTGTTGCAGCTAAAAGGAAATGTCATCCCTAGAGGGCTGGTGCCTCTAGAAATATTATTTGACAAAAATGATGTTCCATTGCAGCATAATAAAGTAGTAGAAGAAAATCCAATGGAAGACCTGAATCTCGGCACCAATGTGGAGCCTAAAATTGTAAAGCTATCTAAGAAAGTCCCAGAGGAATATAAAGAAAGATACCTGAAATTATTTCAATCATACAAAGATGTATTTGCATGGTCCTATCAGGACCTAAAAAATTTTGATGTCAACATAATGCAGCACAAAATTCCTTTGAGGGAAGATGCAAAACCTTATAAGCAGAAGCTCAGGCAGATAAATCCTCTGCTGCTTCCCTCCATTGAAAAAGAGATCAAGAAGCTTCTAAAGGCCAAAATAATAGTGCCATTAAGGTACTCTGAATGGGTTGCTAACTTGGTCCCTGTCAGAAAGAAGAATGGAGAAATAAGGCTATGTGTGGATTTCAGGAATTTAAACAGAGCATCTTTAAAAGATAATTATCCACTGCCTAATATGGACCACATCCTGCAGAAAGTGGTGGGAGCCTCTAGAATGTCAATGATGGATGGTTTTTCTGGTTATAATCAGGTAGCTGTGTTTCCAGAAGATCAAAAGAAGACTGCTTTCACCACACCATGGGGAACATTCATGTATGCCAGGATGCCTTTTGGGCTGATTAATGCAGGAGCTACCTTTCAGAGGGAGATGGACATTGCTTTCGTTGGGGAGCAGGATAAATTTCTGGTGGTGTACCTTGATGATATTGCAGTGTTCTCAAAGAATGATGCTGAACACATTGAGCATTTACGAAGAACTTTTGAAAACTGCAGAAGGTATGGTCTTTCCCTCAATCCCCAAAAGTATTTATTTGCATTAGAGGAAGGCAAAATTTTGGGGCATATTGTAACTAAGGATGGGGTGAGAATAGACCCTAAAAGAGTAGAAGTCATAAATGGTATTCCTCTCCCCAGAAATAAAAAATAAGTGCAAGTATTTTTGGGACGTATAAATTTTCTGAGAAGGTTCATTCCTAACTATTCTGAGATAGTTAGGCATATAACTAATATGCTGAAAAAGAACAACGAGGTGAAATGGTCACAAGAATCACGGGAGGCCTTTGCCAGAATTAAAACTACATTTGTTGAAGCCCCTATGCTAGCTAGGCCTAATTATACTGAACCATTTATGATCTTTTCTTTTGCATCACCTCATACAGTAGCTGGAGTGTTATTACAGAAGAATGAAGAAGGATATGAACAGCCTATTGCCTTTTTCAGTCAAGTTCTCCATGATGCAGAATTGAAATAAAATATATTGGAGAAGCGGGCATATGCCCTAGTAAAGTCCCTTAAGCCTTCAGAATGTATGTTTTTCAGTCCCACATTACTGCATATGTCCCTACTGTAGCTGTTAAAGATATTCTCATTCAGGGAGATAGTGAAGGAAAAAGAGGAAGATGGATTGCAAAAATACAGGAGTATGATCTGGATATCCATCCTACTAAACTAATTAAAGGACAAGGGCTAGCAAGGATCTTATCAGTTATCAAGCTCTGGGCATAAACCTGTCTATGAGCAGCAAGGGCTGGAGATGGCTACTCAGAAAGCACATGTAAAATATCTCACCAGCCCATGGTACAAAGAAATAGTTGAATATCTTTTGACACTCAGCTATCCACCCAGCTGTGATAAAGAAAAATACAGGGCTTTGAGATTAAAATCACAAAAGTACATAGTTGCTAATGGTCAATTATATTGGAGAGATCCTTCAGGTATACTACTATTGTGCCTCATAGAGGATGAAGTCGAAAGTATAATGATGGAGTTTCATGAAGGAATTTGTGGAGGCCATTATAGCTGGAGGGCCACAGCCCATAAAATATTGAAGGCTGGTTTACTGGCCAAAATTATTTGGAGATGCTTTTTCTTGGGTCAGAGCATGTGATAAGTGTCAGAAATTTGCTGAGAGGCAGAAATTGGCAGCTCTGCCCCTGATTCCAGTTCATGTGAATGAGCCATTTCAACAATGGGGAATAGATTTTATTGGAGAAATACATCCCCCATCAAGTGGACAACATAAATGGATATTAACAGCCACAGATTACTTTACAAAATGGGTGGAAGCCATACCTGCAAGGAACACTACTGACACTGTCATCATAAAGTTCATGGAGGAGAACATCATATCCAGATTTGGCTGTCTTGCTAAAATAGTGACTGATAATGCACAGGCCTTCAAATCTACAAAATTTGTGAATTTCTATCAACAGTACAATATTGCACTTAAGCACTCCACAGCTTACTATCCACAGGGAAATGGCTTGGTAGAATCTTCTAACAAAGCCCTAGTGAGGGCCTTGAAGAAGACTATCAATGAGAATCATAAGAATTGGGATTCCCAATTGAAATTTGCTCTATGGGCTAACAGAATTACCAGCAAGAGAGCAACTGGGAAATCTCCATATGAATTGGTATACGGACGAGCAGTAGTGTTTCTTGTGCAGCTGGCCTTACCAGTGGCACGTTTCATACAGGAAATCAGGAAGAACCAGATGGTATGGCCAGAAGAATTAATCAGTTGGTGGAATTAGAGGAAACGCGGGGCCAAGTGAATCAGAGATTAGCTGAATATCAGGAAAGAATGAAAAACATATTCGATCAGCATGCAAAAGACAGGAAATTGCAGGTTGGTGATCTGGTTCTCAGATGGGATGTCCAGAGGGCTGAAAAAGGAAAGCATGGAAAATTCGATCCATTGTGATTTGGCCCATTTAAAATTATGGAACAGGGAGGTAATAACACATTTATATTGGATAATTTACGGGGCGACGTGATGGATGCCCCTGTAAATGGACAATTTCTCAAGCCCTACTTCCAATTCTGATTCAGGTCAAGGTGACCTGATTGTATCATATTGTATATTAATTTTTCTCTGTTACGAACCGAATGATGCCGGTGTCACAATCAATTATCAAGAGAAAGGGTTTTGAAGGGAAAAGTTCACAGGGTTTGCATAAGATTATGATCAGGAGGTCTGCAGGTTCTCGACGCATCCAAGTATGAACGCGTCGTCCCTAGATGGAGCCGATGTTGTACATGGTAGCCCCTTCATCCAAATTTTTGGCCATTAACCCCTCCTGAACCTTTCAAATTTCCTAACATGGCCTAAGAGACCCTTTTTCTGCTTATCGTTGCCCTCCTCCGCACCCAAATTTCGTAATCGAAGGCCGAAAGGCTCGTTGTTGAAAGATTTGAATTCGAAGCCCTTTTGGGCTTAGCCTCCTACAACCAGTCCTTCACGTGACCCGGGCGCGTAACCCTGCGCCAAACCAAAGAGCGCTTACCATACACGGCCATCGGCTGCATTGTCGCTATCCGATCATGCCACAGATCGATGATCCGCAACTTGTCCCTATCCGGTGGTCCCCACCACGCCTCCCCAACAAAATCGGCCTATATATTCCGCACCACTTTTGAAGGGCTAGCGGTTTTCCACAAATCGCAGTGATTCCATTAATCACGCGACGCGTGGCTCAGCCACTATTCCAATACCGCCCCCATTTCATGCATTAACTCCCATCCAAAGACGCGTAGCGGAATTCATTTAAACCGTCCGATCATAAGCGTTCAATCCAATGGCTCGTGTTCTCCAAAGTTGTGCAGCTTTTAACCCCCGTCCACATCGCCCGTGGCCCACCATCGCATCACCGCCCGACGCAATATCAACCGTCGATTCCGTTTTTGATCGTGTGGCCCAGAATCGTTTACCTATCCCAGTGTTGACTCGGTCTACCTCCACGTCACAACTTCCACGTGT
The DNA here is from genome assembly GCA_034641835.2 of Pinus albicaulis. Classification (NCBI taxonomy): domain Eukaryota; kingdom Viridiplantae; phylum Streptophyta; class Pinopsida; order Pinales; family Pinaceae; genus Pinus; species Pinus albicaulis. The sequence goes on from CM076575.1 coordinate 378,526,896, forward strand.
TCGTCGTATTTCCATCCGCCATTACATGTTTCATTCATTTTCTAATGTTTTTCATTAAAAACTTACGCTAGTCCATTCCTCGTCATTTTACTGCATTCTTCTGCCACCCTGTATCGTTCCGCCATTTCACTCGTCCACACAGCTATTTCCATTAACCCCGCGACGTCCATCATCCCTGTGTCTGGTTTCCCTTGACAAGTTTGTGGGTTTTGTAGGTTTATGGCGATGGAGAGCTTTCATAATTTGCAGCCTCCATTACAGAAGTCGAGGCCGCTCCAAAGGACAAATTTTCAGAGGAAAATTTATGAGGAAAAGCTTGAGAGGCTGTTGCGACATGACTGCTATTTAAAGAAAGAGGGATTTAAATCTATCGAACCCTCCGAGGTCATTCAAATGCACAGGTTGAGCGGATGAAGAACTAATGGCGCAGACAGAAAATATCAGTGAAGAGCAAGGGATTAAAGAAACGCATTTAAGGATTTTGGGGCTGTTACATACCCTTTTGGAGGCAAAGTACCAGATCGAAGACCTTGCAGATCACTAGAAAGATCTTTTCACAGAAAATCATGCCCTCAAGGTTTACTTCAGCCAAATTTTCTTCAGGAAGGTACATAATGTTACATATTTTATTCTTCATGTCTTATCCCTGGAGAAATTTGCCCCTACAGCATTTACTCCATAGAACAGCAGCCGGGTACACACAGCTCAGCATGGTCATTTAGCAGTGAGGGCGCGAGATGTTTCCGCCATTTTGTTTCAATGAAACAATTAATTGTTTTCACCTACCTATTTTATGAGTTTTGCTCCTTCTTCTTCTATAAAAACCGAGAAAAAAGACATTGTAAGGGTTCCAGACTTTTATCAGAAAATTGTGTTGTGAAAGGTAGTTTTGTATACATTTTGTAAAAGCTTTTGTATTGAGGCTCAGAGCCCTTAGGGTTTCAGTGAGGAGGAATTCTATCTGTAATGAGGATTCTGGTCTTTGGTATTTCACAGTATGTACTTTTTCCTATGTGTTTAATACAATATTCCATTTCATACATCTTCTTGTATCATGTTACTGGAATGCGAGTGGCTCACTGGTTTTAGGTAAGGATTCATCCTAGTTGATGTCCATACTTGAATCAGTCAAGCACTTTAAATATGGCTCAGGCATGATATACTCTTCCATGTTCATTTCATTCTTCTTTCTGCTATATTAGTTGCTTTGGGAGGGTGCTTTTAAAACGCCATTGTCATGTATGGATTCTTAGAATGATAAGCCCATATGTGGTTTTGTTGTGTATCTGGGTATCAGACCAAAGTTAACTAATATCCTCTTGTGTTTATTTCCCTCCATACACTTTCTGATATTTGATTTTTGTGACATATTATTTGAATCGGCCCTCTTTGCAATAAATTGTCTCTTAACTGTCTGATGCTTTTATATTGGAGCTTTGCATTGTGCCTCTACAACATTACTTTCCCTGTGACAGTTTCTGTGATTTCTGGTCCCATTTCAAATCAATTTCCTTGTTTTACAAGAGATAGCAAGAGAGCCTTTGGATTGACACCCAAGCTTTATCATATGCCTCCTGCTATGCTAAGATGTCCTAGGCACTGGTCTATGGCAGATCTAGACTATCTCTAGGAGAGACAACAATTGTCGACAACAGGGTGCAAGCCAACAAAAGGGGCAATAGTCAGTTCAAAATCATTTTCACCCATAGCCTTTGTGATTGTGTAAGAAACACATTGTATTGGTCTAAGATTCTTATGGGGGCCCATGAGGTTCTCTATCTATAAATACAACCATACCTTATCACCAACTTAAAATTTGTATGGAACCCAATGACGGTCATGTCACTACTTTTACTTAGCACTGGCTTTTTGTAGGATATCATGAAACTGTTGTTGGAGGCTTTGGATTGACTCCAAAAAAATTCTACTCTATCTACCTCAACTTAAGTATGGGAGGACTATATTGGTGACGATGAAATGGGAAGTACTATGGCAATCAGGGCCAATGGTTGGAAGCCCAGGAACACTTAAAAAGGACTTTGGCTAATAGAACTATGGAGAGGTCTATAGCTATTATAAACATATGGAAGGTTTTAGCCCATGTATGTAAATGCGCAATATATGCACAATAATATTATTAAACACTTATGTTTGTCCATCTGTTTGGGTATAAAATGTGGTACTGAGGAACCTACTATCCATTAGAGACCATAGGCTAGAGAAAAGGTACTGAGGAACCTACTATCCATATCAAAAATAATGGTCTGAGGTAGCTCAACATGAATTCAACATGCTAAAAGAATAGTTTAATTGTGGCTTCAGCTATGATGCTCTTCTTGCATGGTTCCAAAATGGCCATCTTAGAGAATTGATCAACAACCACAAATATACAAGCATTACCATGCCTAGTGGAGGGAAAACATGACATGTAATGCATGGAGACTAACTCCCAAGGCTTGTTTCGGGTAGGTAGAGGAGTGTAAAAACCCCTATTCTTTTATCACTATTTTAGAAATAACACATGGAGTGTGTGATTTGATATATTAGTGGAAATTTTGTTGAAGCTTTGGCTAGTAGAAATAGTTCTGAAGTAATACTATTTTCTTCTCCACATTGAAGTGTCATACGACCCGACTATAATGTTCCATCCAAATTAGCTCGGAACACTTGATTTAAAGAACACAAAGGTGGCCCACGTAGCATAAGAGTGCATCTTGGAGGTGTAAGTATGAAACTTATTTACTTGTGATCAATGTCTAGTATGTAGCAACAGAGTCAAAGTCACTATTGTATAATTTTGGCAGCCCAAAGGTCTCATTCCACAAGAGTTAAGAATTGTGTTATCATCACAACCATGGGTCCACTAAGGCATTCTACAACATGGTTGTCACTTCCATTCTTGTACTTGATGTTTAAATGGAAATATTGTAGGTACGTGGAACATTTGTAATGGAAGTCAATCAATAATTTTCCTTCTATATGCATGAACTATAAAGGCATGCGATCAATGCACGTATGACCATCTCTTTCCTCAGAATATAATGGTTCCTCTTTGGCATGCCTACACAATAGATTTCATCTTCTTTTCATAAGTGGGGTATCTAGAGACGATATCAAAAAGTGTTTCATAGTGATAGGTCATTTCATGTCCTTGTTGAGTGAGGAATAAACTAATATTATAGTCAAAGTCATATGTCTCAATCTAAAATTGTTATTATGGGCCTAGAAGGGTGAGGATTGGAATATATTAGAGTTAGTGTTTTATATCTCGAATTATTTATATTATGATTCAAACCAAAAAAAAATACTTCATCTCCACCCTTGGTCACTTGACTTAAGGGCCAAGTGATATCAGAGAAGCCCAACATGAAACTTGGGTAGAAGTTAGCAAGGCACAAGAATTTGTGAAGATTCATTAGAGATGGAAAATCCTAGATGAAGTGATCTTAGATAGGTCCACATGCACCCCATGTTCATTCATCATGTATAACAAATATTGAATTTGTTACATGCTAAATGATTATTTCCTGTGTTCTACTAAATATGAGTATGTCATCCAAATAGACAACCAAAAAGTATTTTGTGAGTTACCATAGGATATCATCCATCATCCTCATGAACATTGTTGGAGAATTAGTCAAGCCAATGGGTATGGCTCAAAAAGGCTTTCTTTAGAATTGAAGGTTGTCTTCCATACATCAGTTTGCTCAATTAGAACCCGGTGTTAGCTTGAATTCAGATCAATATTACTAAATAACTTGGCACCCTTAAGTTAACCAAGAATATTGTTAGTCTTAGGGATTGCGTATCTATTCTTGACAATGAATTTTTTAAAGTCTCTATAATTAATAAAAAATCTCCATGTCGCATCCTTCTTCTGAACCAACACAATTAGGCTCATAGAAGGTGAGGGGCTCAGTTGAATATGCCCATTTTGGATTAGCTCATCAATATAACATTTTATTTCCTCATTCTGCAAGAGAGAGAATATATATATTGGGCCATTAAGTAAAGGATTAGTAGGTATCAACTAAATTGAGTGTTTGACCTAGCAATGCAAAGGCACCCCCATAGGTGAAGTGAAGATGTGTGTGTGTGTGTGTGTGTGTGTGTGTGTGTGTGATTTTACAATATTTTCCACCTACTTTTGTTCTGTAGAGAGCCCCTATGATGAGGATGTGGTTGTTGCAGTGACCGTCCTTTCACCTTCTAACAAAACCATGAAGAGGAAAAACATTGTAATCTAAGAGATTAGCTTCGCGCTATTTTCTTGAGATTAATGAGATTGCATTAGTCAAAAATACCTATGATACCCTATAGAGCTAACCCCTTAGACTAATAATGACACTACATGGATGGGACTCATAAATAGCATGACATGTCCACATATAAGGTTGTCCTAAAATAGTATCACAAACTTCAAGTGGGACAGCATCAAGCAAACTCATCTTTGAATGGATTAATGCCATAGGACATGATACATTTCTACCTGACACAGATTCTCTTCCATGGTTCAACCAACCAATGGTGTATGGTTAGAGGTGTGGAACTATCATTGGATTCAATCTCTTGATGGCCTCGACTAAGATCATGTTCTTTTGGCTATCACTGTCAATAATGAAATATAATGTGGTAAACCCACATCTATGAATGGACGAGGTGTCCCCCCTCCTCGATATCCTCTACTATTTTGGTTGGATATTTATGGTTGCAATGGTAGCACTAGGTTTTGCATCAATTATCTCCTTTCCTTTATCTTGTTCTAAATTAGAAGCTGAGCCAAAGTCTTTTTATTTTTCTTTAAGCTTGGACAACAATGATTTTTTCAAATGACTTTCGTCAATATTTTTCTAGGGGATTTTATGGAACTTACAACGCTTTCTAGTTTCCTTCTTCGACTTCCCATACCCCTATTTTCCCATGACTTGGGTTGGTTTTCTTGAGGTTGGATCTCCTTTCTTTGTCTCTTGTTCTACAAGTTAGGGCCACCTCTTCCAACCTTGCGTTGTAATTGATTTGTAAACCTAAACTCTCGCTTATTCTATTTCTTAAATTTCTACTCAATTTTGACAAAATATCAAAAAGTGGCTCCTAGTGAGGATATGTATAGGAAATCCACATCCATTTAGATGTACCTATGTAGCCCACTATGGTACTTCAAAACTAGGTGTCACTCAGAGTCTCTAATACCCGACTTTGAGCAAAAGGTATGGAAAATATTGATGTACTTTGGAACCATACAGTCTTATATTATCGTAGAGTTGTCCATCTTGTGTACTAGTCATCATTATTCCCTATAGGGTAGAATTCCTACAAGAGGGCATTAAAAAAAGTGACCCAAGTAGGTATTGCATTTAATATCATAGACTAGCATTCATTGTATATCTCCTAATAATATTCCCACCAATATTTGACTCATGGGGAAGGGATTTAAGGAATGTGTAGGTGATATTATCATTATAAAAAAAAAAATTTGGACAAAGTAATAACCCTCTAAAAAATTAACATTTTTTCCAAATCATCTTCACTTATTTGGCCTTCGAATAAGGGGATTTAAAATTTAGCTTTTATCTTGAAGGGTGTCACACTACCAATATTTCTACTTGTTGAAGGTGCCTTAGCCACTATAGGTAATCGTCAAAAGATCTAGGAAAAATTTTCCATAATCCCATTACTCTATCATGTGAGTGCTTCCTCAAGCGACAACTTGATATGATATCTTACTCCATAATATCTCTTTTCTTCCACCATGGGGTGTCATTTGGGTTAGTGGGAGTGATCATTCCCAAGTAAAATGAGGTCAAGGCCCAACTTGATGTACCCTGACCTCATCAAGGACTTTCATTGAGAAACAACAAGGAGAAACATGCTATGATACCATTGATACGGCGAATGAAATAAAGTGTGGGAAAGGAAAAGGAAAAAACACGGAGAAATATAGCAAATATCATAGTAATATAACAAAAACCCCAACTTTCGTAGATAATTTTTTTTTAAAAACATTGTAGAATACAAAATGTCGAAATTGGTGGTAGTTATCTTTGAAAGGAGAGAGATGTAAGCTACACTCATTCATAGAAAGCTATTACAAGAGGCTAAAAGGTTTGTGGGCCCCAAGGTGATTAGTTGGTACATCACCTTTTGGGGGTACAATTTTTCATACAATGTATGTTTGGGGCACATAATAATATGTTGGAAAGAACTACCCAAGGATTACAACTTTTGGGAAAGGTTAGGGCATATAATGGAAATCTCTGGCCCCATGAATCACCAAAAAACCATTTTTTATAGCCTCAGAACAACCCTGGAAGTTTGGGACCCAAAAATCCATACAAATTTTACCAAGAAGATAAAGAATCATTAAATCAATGGAAGAGGTGGGTACGCATTGATATCCATGTCGATCATTATTCCCCCTTAGTACCTCCCTAGGTAACCCATATTACCCTCCCTAGGTATACTATATTTCCTCTCAAAACCACCTAATGTAAAACACCTTAAGCACTAACTCATATTAGAAAGAAAAAAAATTAATTCCATTACTTACATGGTAAACCCTCAAAGAGGAAGATATCCCATGGATAAAATAATCATTGCACTTGGTGTGCATTCGTCCCCACTCTTTCATTTGATGAAGAAATGGTACAAGATCAATTATATGGCATAAATAAGTCATTACTGCCACTTGTTACTTCATAGATGAGGTCCACTAACCATATTATGATGGATGACAACTAGCCCAGATGTTATAGGTCAATTTGGCATCAGTCCCAATGAACTGGTTAACTGGGCATCATCTCTAGGACCAATGTATAGGGTCTATCATTCCCTAACATTGTAGTTGCTACATGCCCTAAGATAAAGAACAAGACAAATCAATCAAAGACTTTCATCTGCAAAGGTTTCCAAAGTTTGAAGTTTACAATATATCATATGAGAGCTCACCAACACTGCCTCTAAAGGGACTAAGTGCATTGCATATGTAGGTAGCCCTATGCAAGGCTACTCTGCAAAGTACTTCCTGACATCCATGGGTGCGTTGGTCACATTGGGAGCGAAATCCTCATTGCTCTGAAATCTCCACTTAGACAGTGCCTTCTAGAAGAGTTCACATGTGTCAAACTTCGAATCCATGTGTCCATTTGACATCTACAAGATTGTGAACATGTCTTGCCTATTATTGGAAAGTCATTGATTGTGAAACTACCCTCATCTCCTCTATAAATTGAGCACAAATCTTAGTGTTTGAGGAGGAATAATTTGGGTAGAGTAATGCTGGTGGAATTTCCATTGAGGAGATTGATTTGAGTGACATATTGCTGGAGATATCTTCATTGTGATGAGGCTGGGATGTTGCTGGAGATGGTGACACTAAATCAATCACTCGATTGTAACCTCCCCTTCTATCATCAATAAATATTACTATTTATTTTTCCCTATATGCATATGTATAAGCTTTGATTTTCAATATCATGATTTCTCAGTTGATGTATATGGTTTTTTATTTATTGATTTAGCTAAATAACTTGAACAGATATATGTATTATTTCTATCTCTTGTTGTTTAGTGTTCATTCTTGTAGGAAATATTTTGCATAGCCGGTTGGAATTTGAAGCTACAACAAAAGCGACAGAAGGAGACTTTGGAAGTGCTTGGATCTCAAGTATGTTCCTTATTTCATTCTGTGTGTCTATTTACAGTTAGGAAAGATAGTTGTAAAGTCTTTGATTTGTTGGTCTAGATTAGCACCTATCTAGAGAAGAATGATTTATCCATAATTCATAATTCCGCATAACACCAGTCACCACCTTGGCAATGAGGACAGTGTCAAGTTAATTGTAGATGTATAAATTACATGTCCACTAAGTCAAGAATAACTAACAAGGTGGGTTATTCACACCAACATCCCCCCTTAATATTCACATAGGGTAAAAATATAAAGTAAATGTGTGCTCACATATTTGACCATATAAATAACTTACCAACACCCTCTTGTAGTATGCACTTTGGCAAGATGCGAGACAAAAGTATGCACTTTGGCAAGATGCGAGACAAAAAAATTTCCCAACGCTACAAAGATTCCCCCCAAAATGTGAATAGGACATGTAGACAATCAACTTTGACAACAACTCCTTACTATAATTAGGTGCAAACAAAATCATAATAGGTTGTCTTTCTTCATATCAATACAAAGATACTTTCTCAATAAGCATAAGTGTAAAACTGTGTGACCCATAAAGATATTAAAGAATATTCTCCTTAAAGTAGAAACTACAAGCTATATTCTAATGATGTTGTAGGAAATTGTCAAAAATTAGAAAGAGTGCTCCAATCAGGCCAAAAAAAATATTGCAAACAGGAAATTATAGTAAAAAAAAACACATGAACAAGAAACGAAAAAGAGTTGTCATCAAAACTCAAGTGTTGAAGATAAAAAGGACCATATCAATACATGAAAAAGAGAAATGATTAATAATAAAGAGGATCATATTAATACATGAAGAAAAGAAATATAATAAATATCAACATAACTACCTTAAAAAATAATGATGTTGGATAAGAACCTAATTATAAAAAATTATTTATTAAAAAAAAAAAAAAAAAAAACCTATCAATATACTAAAAAATGTAGTAAAAGTTTAAAATTTTAAAATGTAAATACAAAGAAAAAAAAAACCAAAAAACTCAATCTCACCCCAAAATGATGCTCAGTGTCAAATTTACTATACTAAAAATGGGATATTGTCTTATTACATATACTGTTTTTTAAATGACTAGTGAAAAATAAGACACCCCAAAATGATGTTCAGTATCAAATTTACTATACTAAAAATGGGATATTGTCTTATTACATATACTCTTTTTTAAATGACTAGTGAAGAATAAGATGTATACGATGTTTACAACTTATTTGGTATTCAATTATAAATTAAGATGTTGGAATTTGAAGTGGAAGTATTTACTATTCTTTTCAAATTTTTAATATTACTTTTCAATTAAGGGTGTCAATTCATTATCAAATTTTATTTTATTTTAGTTTATTAAAACAATGATTTGAGATTAAAATTTAAAAAAATGGATATAGAATTTATATAATAATTTTGGATTTTTAAATAATTTTTAAATACAAATGTTTAAATCAAGAATTAAATTTAACTTGTGCTTTAAATTATTAATCCATAATTTATAACACTATTAAGCATATGTTAAGGTGTAAAGTTTTTTAGTTATTAAAAGATTAGTTACATCTTTAAAACTAGTACCACTATCTGTCATTGTCATTGTTTGTTATGATGTCAGAAAATATTCCACCCTGGGATTACTATCTAGGACCATGATCAGTCATTGTCATTGTTTGTTATGATGTCAGAAAATATTCCACTAGAGGATCATTATCTATCAAAAGAAAGAACAAATGAATAAATAAATAGATGTTAATCATTAATTGTGAAAAAATAATTATTTATAAAATTTTAAATTAATTTTCATATATACATACACACATATATAGTTCATGATCTTAATCTTCAAATAAAATACTTGGTGGTTCATGATGTCAACCTTTTTAATAAAATATAATTTAGAGGATTTAATCTTAATGGTTCTGTGGGGAGATTATGTCTCTAAAGACATTATGATGTTATGGTCTAATCCTAGGTAAGACTAGACTATATATGTCTGAGAGCTGTTATTTATAAGGAAATTGAGAGCTGTTATTTATAAGGAAATTGAAAATCCTGTATCAAAATTCCACTCTTATATATGTAAAACTAATTTAATGAATTTGTAAAATTTTGTGTCAAAATTTCATCGAACAATTAAACATGTACCAATATACAACAAAATAATGAAACAGTTGTGCAAGTACCCACTCTGTAAAACTGATAATGAAATTGTAAAATTGTGTGTCAAAATTTCATCTTACATGCACGCAATTAAAAATGTCCCAATATACAACAAAAGTAAAAGAGTTGTGCAAGTACACCCCAACCAACCATTGATGTAGGTAGGTCAGCTGGCTCATCTTATAAGTCTTGTCTGCATGTGGAAAAGAAAGAATCCACCCAACATTAATGTTTCATGAGCTCATGAATAAATTTTAAAATAGTCTTTGACCTTTTAGCAGTATCAACAAAAAGATGCCAATAAAAGCCCATGAAAACAACAACCTTTAGTAATATCTCCATTTAGTTGGTTCTAAAATCCCAATTGAGATGAGCTGGGGAGGATTTGTACTTGATATAGCCCCACTATATCCCCACATTTCGACATCACGGACCTAGGAGTGCGCAATTATTGCCAAAGTGTTGGCACATTGAGTAGACACCCACATTGCAGCGTACTTGCTGGATGTGAATGATGGTAAATAAAAGTCAACTAGATATTTTGGCAGAACATCTTTGGCCCAGGCTCAGAAACATTCCTTCAACGCCTATGTTCTGTTCCCTATCTATAATTTTTTTGAGGACTTTATAGGTAGAGATATGACCCTATATTCCACCCGGCATTAAATCCTTTAATGCTTATCCCTCGTCTCAAATATAATGGACTTCGACCCAAAATGTATTACATATGGATAAGGCAGAATAGGATGAGATAATTTTCAGGATAAGCCCTGTAATTGCCTCTGCAAATAATCCTAATTAGTTGTGAAAAAATCTTGCTTTTCCAACAAAATCAGCTACCACTTGCTATAAATTCAGCATTGCATTACATCCTGGGGCAAATCCAACCTTGGTAGTTTGCTGTTCTGTGTTTTTTTGAACTACATTGCTTCTGAGTTTAGGTCATCTAAGTTTCTGAATAAGCTGCCATTGATTCCGTTGAGACCCATTACATGTCTGGCCAATTTAACTCCATGATCAATAACAGCAGTAACGTGACTGTCACTGCCTACCACGCTGAATGGCATTGGCCTGACCCTTTTCTGTTCGGCGGGTTAGCTGCCATGTTGGTCATAGTTGCGGTTATGTTACTCATATTAGCTTGCTCTTACTGGAAAACCATCGATTCTCCGAATAATGGGCAAGCTCTTAACGTTTCCACTGAGTCAGGTGTGCAAAATGCAGAGATGTCAGGTGAAGACATTGAAGAAGAGAAAGTGGTTGTAATAATGGCCGGACAACAGAATCCCACCTTCCTGGCGAGGCCTGCAGCCGGCTCTTACAGTGCTTTGGAAGTATAAGTTTAAAGAGAGATCTCCAACAGAGGAGATCTTGTACTGTTATGGATGAGGCGTTAGGCATGTGATTTGTACAAATTTCAGAAGCACTGCAAAGGAGAGGGATTAAACGCGAGAATTCGTCGGGTTCACACTTATGTCACAGATAAAATAAAAGAGATCATGGGACTACACTGTGGACGTGTCTCAACACTTTGTCACTTGTGTTGTTTTATTATAAAAAATGATATATTTTTAACTTTTGGTAGTTTTTTTTGGTGCTAGGAGAATCCGTAACTGAAGCAGTATTAGTATCGTACTCCGATACTGGGTCGAATCTACCTAACTGCTCTGGGCTATCTCTGCTATACTAGTGACCTGCACAGCAGCAAGAATTTTTTTAACTTGTGACCTATACAGAGGCACAAACTTTTTAGCAAATGTCTTTAGAATAGTTTAGTTTAGTTTAGTTTTATTAATTTTATGAAGGAGCAATTAATAGGATGTGATTGTAGATTTGGTATTGAAGTTAGGTTCATTGTAGATTTTTAGATTATTGAAGTTATGTCATTGTAGATTTTTGGATTATTTTTTTTTGATAGTTAAGAGAAGTGAAATAATTCAATTTTGTCTTGAGGTTAAATTATATAATATTTTTGGAATTTGTAATGTACATAAAAATATTCATAAATTTGATAATTTCATTTGTAAAGACTACACAATTTTATAGCAGTTTATTTTTCATAAATATCATTTACAAATATTAAAAACATTAATTTCCAAATTAATATTTATATCATTTAAAAAAATCTTTTTATTTAACATTGAATTTAATAATCTGATTTGTAGAAAGTACACAATTTTATAACACTTAATTTGTCATATACACTCACACTTCATAAAAAAAAAAAGAAAAATTATCCTTCATAACTTTATCATATAGTAAATATTCAAAACTTTGCAATATTAATTTTATTAGTTCTGCAACATATTGACTTTGGAATTTCAATAGTTCATATATATATATAATCAACATATATATATATATATATATATATATATATATATATATATATTAATCAACAATAATATCGGAAAATAAATATCAACCACAATGGGTTTAATGCTCCTCCGCCATACTTGTCATTTCGTTTTAATGCAATCATAGCTGTTATAGTACTCGCATTTATACATATTGATATGCATTTGGATTTATCTGTAACACCTGTGCGGTGTACACAACCTGCGACGATTACAAGGTAACTAAACCCGATCTACGATGTTGATTTCTTGTGTTGGTTCGATGACATCTGGCTGAGGCAGAAACTGGGCCTAGGCAATCCCGCCAAGCACTAGTTCTACGCATTGGGTTTACTCTTCATGTCATTCTCTATGGCGAAGTGCTGGTTCACTAGGGTTTTTTAGCCACCGTGCCGATTATCTGTTTCAATGGTCGATTTGGCTGCCCATGGCAACGCCGAGCCTGACTAAGGATTTGGAGGATACTTACCTCTTATAAACTGGCTTGCAAATGAAGATTTTCTCCATGCTCTGTTTCATTCGGTCGTCCATTTAGCTATGCCTTCAGGTTACTCACTCCTTCCCTGTAATATTTTTTTTCGATTGGAAACCCTCTGTTTTCCGTTTTACTCATTTAACTTATAATTTAATTGCTAAGTAGGTTATGGATTTTTATCCCTTTTTCTTCTCTGTGATGTAGGGTTACGAGAGAAATGACAACCATAATTTCTTCAACGCTCTTCTCAGGTAAGCTGTTCGAATGTAGGGCTTACTATTTTATCAATTTCAAAACTATGTTATCCATATTACATCCTTCCAGTTCAAAAAAAATCATTTCACTTATCCTTTTTTTTTGGCAGGTAAGGCTTTCGAAGCCTCATAGCTATTTCTCTTCTGCGGAAAGTTTTCGGTTACAAAGTTCGGCATTCCACTTATCCTATTCAGGATTTCTTCAGGTATGCTCGAGGGTTTTATCGTCTTGCCCAAACGGCCCTTAGGATGCTTTATGCATACAAGTTCTCTTGTTTGGTCTTGGCAGTTCGATTAATCCTTTCGGAAAAATTATGGTTCCTCACGGAAACATTGCTGTAATATATTCTGATGGAAATAGACGGAACATTTAGCTATGGGACTTGTACAAGTTTAAATGGGTTTTCTTTTTGTTTTAATTCGGAATGATACCACAGTGCGGAACTTCTGGGTTTATCCCGAATGTTTTTAAGATCATTAGAACTGATGAATTTTAGCTCGGTTTTCTCCTTTCTGAAATATATAACTTCGTTTAATAGAATCCGTGTATAATCTCTTGAAATTTTGATCATGTTCTTCGATGCGTTTACTGGGTTGTCTATTTGGTTTCAAGGCCGAATTATGAAATGCTTTCTCAGCTGTTTGCTATGGCTTACTTTTACGAAGCTATCTCATGCAACCTTACTTGAATGAACCCTAGTTTAACGATGCTCTTACATGCATATATTTCTGATACTAAATATGTATATTTTGTATGAAAAATACCGTATACATTTCTCTATTGTTTCTCCTAGGTGTCTGGACCACCATTCTTTTCAATGTCCGAGTATTTCTAATTTATATAGGTGAAAGACAACTAGGTTTTGGGATTGGGTTGCTTACCCTAACCCTTCACCTGACATTCTTCCGCTGTTATTGTTGGTTTCTACCATTATATAGTTAACTATAATAGTCTTGCAGCTTTGAAATAATTGTAAACATTACTATTTTATCTTTCTCATTCATTAGCAGGAATTATTGACATAGTGTAACTTATCTATAAAATGATAAGGGTTTGAATAGTAAATGTTTTATTTCTACAATATATAGTACTCTATTTTTCTTAAGATTGAATTGATTCTTCTTGGTAGGTCGAATCACTTTGAAAAGTACATATAATCCGAAAATCTATGCTTAGCTTCACTTTTCTATTTTCTGATATTTAATTATTGTTTCATGAAATACTGCTAATGTTCTCTAGAATTCCTGCATTCTTTTATAGCAGAGCTTTTTAAGAAAGAAAAATCACAGTAATCTAACTCTGAATGTAATTTTCTACTAATAGTGAAGAATATTTTTCCTAGTGTATAAACAATTGAAAATACAGTAGCTTATACATTATTGTACCTACCATTCTGATAAAATATTTCTAACAAATAAGAATCACATGAAACTATCAAGTTTAGTTCTGCATGTATACTTATCTGAATGTAAATTATTTTGCTGTGGTCTTCCCAACCATCAAGTAAGGTTATTACATCCTCCTTGCCCCTGTGCTCCAAACTGAATGGTTCGGGTTAACAGTGGAAATAATCTTTCTGCTGTGATATCAGGAAACCCAGTCCAGTCAGAACCAGAAGTTTCAGGAAATTTCTGAGTGTAATTCCACTGGTTAATACCAGCTCAAGAATTTTTCACTCTTTTCCTTTTTTTTTCCATTCACCGAACCCCTACTCCTCTCTCGAATCAGTCTTTATCCTAGAGGAGTAGGTAACTCATTCTAATTGTTCCCCAACCTCCTTTTAGTTCTTGGAAACATTTACCATCAACTTTTTAATTTTCTTATCCAGTTATTTTTCATAACAGTTTTTTTTATTAAAATAACATTAATTGTCTCATTTTTTCATTTAACAACAACAATAAAATTACTTAACTAGTAATTCGGCTAGTTAGCAATAATGTAGCTGTCACAACTTCCCCCTGGAAGTAACACCGTCCTCGGTGTTTCACTTTGACTCTGAAAAGAGTTCTGGGTAAGCCTTCTGTATGAAACCTTCGTCCTCCCAAGTAGCTTCATCCGGGCTGAACTGCTTCCATTGCACTTTCATCTGGGTGATAGCTCACTTTCGGAGCATGATTTCCCTTTGGTCAAGTATGCGTTGCAGCTCGACCGAGAATTCTGCGTTCGGTTCTACCTGAAACAATAACAATTTTCATGTCAATTTCTTGCAAAGGAAATCACATTAGAAGTTAGGATTTCATTACTATCCTACCTCTATATCATGCCAATGAATTACATGATTCGGATCATGTACATAACACTTCAACATAGATACATGAAATACATTGTGTACTTGGATATGACTTGGTAATGCAATCCGATAGGCTACAGGTCCTACCCTCTCCAAAATCTCAAAGGGTCCATAAAATCTGGGAGCCAATTTGGCACAAGAGGCCCACTATAAGGTACTCCTTTTTGGCTTGATCCTTATGTACACATGATATCCTATTGCAAACTCACGATAAGACATTTTCTTATTTGCATAGATCTTCTGTCGATCTTGTGCAACCTTTAAATTTTGTCTTATTTTCCTCACCTCTGCTTCCATTTCCATAAGCATTTCAGGTCCTAACATTAGTTTTTTCTCCGGGTTGCTCCAATTTATGGGCGTGCGGAACTGTCTTCCATACAAGGCCTCAAAAGGACTCATTTTAAGAGATTCTTGATAATCATTGTTGTAAGAAAATACAATAAGGTGCAGGTAATCTTCCCACTTAGTTGGCTACTTCATCACATACATGCGCAACATGTCTTCCAGGACTTGGTTCACTCGCTCCGTTTGACCATCAGTCTGGGGGTGATAAGAAGTACTGAAGTTTATCTACATACCCAATCCTGAAAACAAGGTTTTCCAAAAAGCAGAAGTAAACTTAACAACTCGATCTGAAATGACAGTCTTTGGAATTCCATGCAATCTAAAAATTTCCTTCATGAAAATGTCAGCTATTTGTACAGTCTTGTAAGTAGACTGTATGGGTATAAAATGTGCAGATTTACTCAATCTGTCCACCACAACAATTATAGAATCATTTTGTCTTTTCGTCCTTGGTAAGCCTGCGATGAAGTCTAGAGATATGACCTCCCACTTCCATTTAGGTATAGATATGGGTTGCAACAATCCTGCAGGATGTTGGTTCTCTACCTTCACCTGTTGACATTCTAAACACTTACTTAGATATTCAGCAATGTTCTTTCACATACCAGGCTAGAAAAATACCTTTCTAATTACGGTCAACATCTTCTGGTAACCCAGATGACCTGTTCCTGGATGCGGGTGAGGAGGACAGGTATTAAGGCGATGGGACTTGGGTACGACACAACATGGAGACACCTGCCCACCCAAATCACGGTTGATGAATGGCATTTAGGACCGGCTGCCAATAGATCGATTGAATTTACTCTCGGCGTTGTTTGCAATCCCACCTCCATTCCTCTGTGCGATTTCGCATGCGACGCAATGCATCGGCCTTAGGCTCTCATCAATGTGGGTTTAATGCCAGGAATTCTTCGATGCAGGCTCATTTGGATTGATAACATGGAAAATTTCTCTGGTTTTGTAGACGCTCCTCAGCTGATGAATCAATGGTGTTCCCCAGACGCTGGGCTTCCCAGTGTGCATACTGTGACTGGCAAACGAAGCCTGCTGAGCTATTGCTTGGACCTTGGTGATAATCTCCACTTCTCACATTCTGGTCTCTGTCTATTTGCTTCGGTCTCTTTGAATTTTCGTTTTCCTCAGGCCTCCGTCAATCTTCCTCTTCTGCCTCTTCTTGTGCCCTCTGCTAAGACCGTGCCTATGCCTTGCCTTCGTCAAAGGATGAGGTGCCGCAGGGGTAGCACCAGACGCCAACCCCTGCACACTCCCTCCACCTCTAGCTCCACCTCAGAATCGTCTTCTCATTCGGGCCACTATCCCAACACCAGAAGCAGGAGGGGTCGTATTCATGGCTCCGGCCACCGCTTGGGCTCCTCGGAGCCTCCAATTCTCACCGCTCAGCCTCTTCCCACGCCTCATACGGCGCATTTTTCTTTCAACTGCTCACTAAATCGCCCTCGGGTCACTGCCTCTATTACAGTGGTCTTCCACGAAGATCCCCAGGCAGATGAACACAGCTCGAGCCTGGTGGGTTTGTGTAACGCAGATGCCCAAACCTCGGACCAATAGGCGGGGTTGATGCACTCGCCGGGCAAGGCAGTGCAAGGAGACCCTAGTCAAGCGAGCGGGAATCAGGATGTGGAAATGGCCCAAGGAGATCCTGGGCAAGCGAGCGGGACTCATGACGTGGAAATGGCGCAAGGAGCTCCGGCACCTTCCAGGTAGGTGGTCACTTCCATCATGGACCTGTTCAAGAAAGATGGAGACATGGATGCACTCTAGTGCAGAGTCGTGGAAGAACCGCCTGATGAGTAGTCGCTCTTTCTTTTTTTGGTTTTCGTGCTTACTATCGGCCCATACTATCGGGCTTGTTTGTGAGTATTTTGTTGTATCAGTTTATAATTATGTTTTTGATTGCTGTAAACTTCAGAAACATCATTCCATGGTACCCCTGCGAGGGCATTGCAACATTTAAAAAATTGTCAAAGGCTGGTTTCCCTCTATGAGGGTAGTCTTTTTCTCAGGTTCTTTTTCTCAATACTGCCACAGGACTGGGCAAAGACTAGGCTACGGCCCACTATAAACTATCTCTTCTGTTAATAGATTAACTTAACTTAGAAAAAAAAAAAAAAAACCCGGATGACCTGCATAATTGCTGCGATGATATTCATTCATTATCTCTTTCAGGTCCAACCGATTAGGCACATATACCTTACCCTTGAAGGTTAACATTTGATCTTCATTTATCCCATACTCAGATGTGCCTCCATGCTTTTTGCTTTCTTCCATTTGATGCCACAAAAACTGGTACTCGAGATATTTTTGTGCTTCTTTCTTTACTTGCTCTGAAAATCTATTTTCGAGTTGATTATAATATAGCTCATATATACCATGTAATTTTCTACTTAATGCATTAGCTACTCGATTTTATTTTCCTTTGACATGATGAATATCCATGTCAAACTCACTCAAGAAAGCATTCCATCTTGCCTGTCTTGAGTTCAAATCTGCTTGCTTGAAGTAACTTGTCAAGTTGCTATGATCTGTTTTTAAAACAAACTTTTTTCCCAATAAGTAGTGTCTCCATACCCGGAGTGCATAAACTATTGTTGTCAATTCCAAATCATATGCAGAGTATCTTTGCTCATGATCCTTCAACTTTCTAGATTCATAAGCTACTACTTTGCCTTTCTGAGACAGGACTGCCCCAACACCTTCTTTAATTGCATCCGTACATACTTCAAATTCTTTGTTGGGGTCAGCTACCCTTAACACAGGAGCTGTAGTCAATATCTGTTTTAGCCTTTCAAAACTCCTTTGGCATTTTGTGGTCCATTTGAAAACTTTTCCTTTCTTCTGCAAGGAATTAATAGGGAAAGCAATTCTGGAAAAACCTTCAATGAATCTTCGATAGTATCCAGCTAGCCCCATAAAGGATCTAATATCTGCCACATTCTGGGGTACTCGCCATTCCATAATTTTTTTGATATTTTTAGGATCAACAAAAATTCCCTCAGCAGAAATAATGTGTCCCAAATACTGGATTTCTAATTTAAATAAATCACACTTACTGAACTTTTCGTACAGCCGATGTTTTCTTAACAATTCTAACACAATCCTCAAATGTTCTTTATGCTCTTCCTGGTTCTTGGAATAGACCAAGATATCATCTATAAAGATAAGCACAAAGTTATCCAGAAAAGGATGGAAGACCCCATGCATTAACCTCATAAAGGTTGTTGGTGCGTTTGTTAATCCAAAGGGTAACACCACAAATTAGTAGTGACCATACCTTGTACGAAATGTTGTCTTGCAAATGTCTTCTTCCTTGATTCGAATATGTTGATAGCCTGATCTCAAATCTATCTTGGAAAACATCGTGGTCCCTTTCACTTGATCGAATAGATCATCAATTATTGGTAAAGGGTACTTATTATTGATTGTTAATTTGTTGAGTTGCCTGTAATCCATGCTCATCCGCATGGTCCCATCTTTCTTTTTCTCGAACAAAACGGGTGCTCCCCAAGGTGACACACTTGGGCAAATATAACCTTTATCCAACAGTTCCTACAACTGCATCTTCAGCTCTGTTAATTCCGGCACACTCATTCTATAAGGAGACCTTGACACAAGAGAAGCTCCAGGAATTAATTCTATAGTAAAATCAATATCTCTTTTTGGTGGTAATCCAGGTATGTTTTTTGGAAAAACATTCAGGAATTCTTGCACCACCGCAATACCGTCTATCACAGGTGATTTCTCCTTAGAATCTGCATACCCCACCTGAATCACATATAACTGGCATCCCTTCCTTATACATTTATTCATCTGGGATGCTGTTATTAGGCGTAGCTGTAATGGTTTTCTTATTCCTTAAATTTCCTTCCCGGTTCCGTCATGCATTCTGTAATAAATAAATTTTTCCTTACAGTCTACTAGGGTCCAATGCTTTTCTAGCCAGTCCATGCCTAACAACACATCGTAGGATCCTAATGGTAGAATATTCATATCTACTTGTAACTGTTGATTTGAAATTTATAATATACAGTCCGAAATTTTAGCAGTTACTTTACGCTTTGCCCCTGTGGCTAGCTGCACTAGCTAGGAACTTTTAAATTTCTGTTCTTTCAGTTTACACAATTCTACCATTCTAGGACTAATATAGCTTAGACTTGTGCCGAGATCTACTAAAATAGAAACATACTGAGTTAGTATTTTACCTTCCAGCTCAATCATCGTGGGCTGATAATCCACTTTCCGGTCCTCCAATGCCGCATTAATACGGGGAATGTTTCTTACTACATCACCCATAGTAGAAGCTTCCTGCAAGTTTGCTACAACATCATTTCTTGCTCGCCGTGGGAAGTTTTTGTAGTAATGCACTTCACCACAACCCCAACATTGTAAATATGGTTTTTTCACTTGCACTTGATCATGCTTGCTTGATGCTTCTGTAGGATTTTCTCCTACTAGCCATCTAGTCCTCTGATGATTTCTGCCAAATTTTTTGCTGCCAGCATTACGTGTAGAACTCTTAAAGTTGCCACTTTTGGCACCCTTGAAATTCGAATTACTTTTTTGTCCTTTCTTTGGCTGCCAAGTCTTTCCAACCTCCCCTTTCACCTTGGATTGTTGATAGCACATTCAAGCTTTAAGAATGGCTTTATCCATAGTTTGAGGATTTACAAATTCTATTCTTTCTTTCATGTGTGTTGGAAAACTGCTCAGAAATATCTACACCTTCACCTTCTCCTCTCGAAGATATGGAACATAGCATAATAGGGAGGTAAACTTAGTAATATAATCATCCATGTTCATCTGTCCCAGCTTTAGATCATGAAATTATTTAGCTTTTTCATCATAAAATATTTCATTCAGGTACTTGTCCTTGAAGTATTGCTGGAATGATTCCCAGGTGACGTCTTGTTCTTCAATACTATGTACATTCTTCACCTCCTCCTACCTTAGAGTGGCTTTCTCTCTTAGCCAGTATATTGCTAAGTTGGCCTTCAAGTTGCTATTATATTCATACACCTAAAAATATTTATTCATATTTATTAACCACGCCTCTGCCACCTCCTCGGCCTCACCATCAAATGTTGGTGGTTTTATTTTACGAAATTCTCCTTGACGTTCTATTTTTTGTCTCTTGACTTCTTGCGGATCAGACAAGTTACCAGATTCTGCCTCGTTAAAATTTTTATTCTTACTTCACTGAGAGGGGCTCCTTTCCACCCTTTCTGTAGTGTTATTTCCTGTTTGCTTCTCATTTTCTTCCTGCACACCTCTATCAGTACCGAGATGTTCCACCTCCTGGTTTTATTTATCTGACAGAATTTTTAAAATATTTTCCTGGTCTTGCAGTAATCGCTCATTATCTTTTTGAACGTGCACCATCTCCTCCTGCAGTTGTTGAACATTATTTAATAGGAAACTGGTTTGGTGCTATTTCTCTTCTAACAGCCTACTAGTTTTCTGTTATTGTTCGACACTTAGTTGGACCCACATCTCTGGGTTCATCACTGGTTGTACTTGGGGTTCCCTTGTTTCTTAAGGGGGCTGCATCGGGGTTCCTCCTCTCATAATGTTTTCTGCTAGATGGCTAAATTCTTTTCTCTTTCTCTTTGTGCATCATTTACACACAGCTTCATCATTATTTGACCCTTAGGGTCCCAGCGTATGAATGCTGCTCTGATACCACTTGTCACATACACTCACGATTCATAAAAAAAAAAAGAATTATCCTTCATAACTTTATCATATAGTAAATATTCAAAACTATGCAATGTATGTCTATAAGAAAATATTGCAAATCTAATATAACAGATTTGTATCAATTTTATTCGTTGTGCGACATATTGACCTTGGAATTTCAATAGTTCATATATATATAATCAACAGAAATATATATATATCAAAAATAATATCAGAAAATAAATATCAACCACAATGGGTTTAATGCTCCTCCGCCATACTTGTCATTTCATTTTAATGCAATCATAGTTGTTATAGTACTGGAATTTATACATATTGATATGCATTCAGATTTCTCTGTGACACCTGTACGGTGTACACAACCTGCGATGATCGCGAGGTAACTAAACTCGATCTATGCCGTTGATTGCTTGTATTGGTTCGATGACATCTGGCTGAAGCGGAAACTAGAACTAGGAAATCTCGCCAAGCCCTAGTTCTACGCATTGGTTTTACTCTGCATGTCATTCTCTATGGCGAAGTGCTGGTTCATTGGGATTTTTCTTCCACTGTGCCAATTATCTGTTTCAATGGTCGATTGGGCTGCCCATGGCAACACCTAGCCCGACTCAGGATTTGGAGGAGAATTACCTCTTATAAACTGGCTTGAAAATGAATATTTCTCCATGCTCTGTTTCGTCTGGTATTCCATTTAGCTATGTCTTCAGGTTACTCACTCCTTCCCTGTAATATTTTTTTTCGATTGCAAACCCTCTATTTTTTGTTTTACTCATTTAACTTATAGTTTAATTCCTAAGTCGGTTATGGATATTTATCCCTTTTTCTTCTTAGTGATGCAGGGTTACAAGAGCAATGGCAGCCATAATTTCTTTAGCGCTCTTCTCAGGTAAGCTATTAGAATGTAAGGTTTACTATTTTATCAATTTCAAAACTATGTTATCCATATTACATCCTTCCAGTTCAAAAAAAATAATTTTGCTTATCCTTTTTTTTGGCAGGTAAGGCTTTCGAAGCTTCGTAGCAATTTCTCTTATGCGGAAAGTTTTCAGTTACAAAGCTCGGAATTCCACTTATCCTATTCAAGATTTCTTCAGGTATACTCGAGGGTTTTATCGTCTTGCCCAAACAACCCTTAGGATTCTTTATGCATACAAGCTCTCTTGTTTGGTCTTGGCAGTTCGATTAATCCTTTCGGAAAAATTATGGTTCCTCATGGAAACATTGTTGTAATATATTCTGATGGAAATAGACAGAAAATTTAGCTATGGGACTTGTAAATGTTTAAAAGGGTTTTCATTTTGTTTCAATTCGAACTGATACCACAGTGCCGAACTTCTGGGTTTTTCCCGAATGTTTTTAAGATCATAAGAACTGATGAATTTTAGCTCGGTTTTCTCCTTTCTGAAATATATAACTTCGTTTAGTTGAATCTGTGTATAATCTCTTGAAATTTTGACTGTGTTCTTCGATTGAAATTTTGACTGTGTTCTTCGATGCGTTTACTGGGTTGTCTATTTGGTTTCAAGGCCGAATTATGAAATTATTTCTCAGTTGTTTGCTATGGCCTACTTTTACGAAGCTATCTCATGTAACCTTAATTGAATGAACCCTAGTTTAACGCTGCTCTTACATGCATATATTTCTTATAATGAATATGTATATTTTGTATGAAAAATACCATATAAATTTCTTTATTGTTTCTCCCAGGTGTCCGAACCACCATTCTTTTCAATGTCTGAGTATTTCTAATTTATATAGGTGAAAGACAACTAGGTTTTGGGATTGGGTTTCTTACCTTAACCCTTCACCTGAGAGTCTTCACTGTTATTACTATTTTCTACCATTATATAGTTAACTATAATAGTCTTGTAGCTTTGAAATAGTTGTAAAAATTACCATTTTATCTTTCTCATTCATTAGCAGGAATTATTGACATAGTGTAACTTATCTATAAAATGATAAGGGTTTGAATAGTAAATGTTTTCTTTCTGCAATATATAGTACTCTGTTTTTCTTAATATTGAATTGATTCTTCTTGGTAGGTCGAATTACTTTGAAAAGTACATATAATCCAAAAATATATGCTTAACTTCACTTTTCTATTTTATGATATTTAATTCTTGTTTCATGAAATACTGCTAATGTTTTCTAGAATTCCTGCATTCTTTTATAGCAGAGCTTTTTAGGAAAGAAACATCACAGTAATCTAACTCTGAATGTAATTTGTCTACTAATAGTGAAGAATATTGTTACTAATGTATAAAAAATTGAAAATACAACAGCTTATACATTACTGTACCTACCATTCTGATAAAATATTTCTAGCAAATAAGAATTACATGAAAATATCAGGTTTAGTTCTGCATGTATACTTATCTGAAGGTAAATTATTCAGCTTTGGTCCTCCCAACCATCAAGTAAGGCTATTACATCCTCCTTGCCCCCATGCTCCAAACTGAATGGTTCAGGTTAACAGTGGAAATAATCTTTCTACTGTGACCTCAGGACACCCAATACAGTCAGAACCAGAAGTTTCAGGAAATTTCTGAGTGTAATTCCACTGGTTAATACCAGCTCAAGAATTTTCCACTCTTTTCCTTTTTTTTTCCATTCATCAAACCCCTAATCCTCTCTGGAATCACTACTCCTCTCTTTTCTTTTCTTTTATTTTACATTCACTAAACCCCTACTCCTCTCTGGAATCACTATAATAGTCTTGGAATCACTCCTTTATCCTAGAATAGTAGGCAATTGTTTATAAGTGTTCCCCAATCTCTTTTCAGTTCTTGGAAACATTTACCATCAGCTTTTTACTTTCCTTATCTAGTTATTTTTCATAATAGTTTTTTTTTTATATTAGAATAACATTAATTGTCTCAGTTTTTCATTTAACAACAACAATAAAATTACTTAACTAGTAATTCAACTAGTTAGCAATAATGTAGTTGTCACATAATTATTCATAAATATCATTTATATATATTAAAAACGTTAATTTTCAAATCAATATCTGTATCATTTAAAAAGTAGTGGTTATTGAATACTATCTTATAGGGAATTAGAATATATATATTATTTCAAAAATAACAAGATTTTATAATGATTTTAAAGTTAAATTATTATTATTACTATATTTATTGTTAATATATTATTACTTTAAGTGTGTTAAATGAAGATTAGATCAAATAATAATAATGAAAATTTAATTAAAAAATTATAAAAATAATAAATAAAATGAATTTAATTTATTAGGTTGTAGTTTTTATTTTATAAATAATTAACCGGTAATACAAATAATAAAAAGAATCAAGTTGATTTATTGTATTGTAATTTTTATTATATATATATATATATATATATAATATTTTGGAGTAAAAATTAATTAGAATAAAAATTATATATATATATATATATATATATATATATATATATATATATATATATATATATATATATATATATATATATATATATATATGTGCGTGTGTGTGTGTGTGTGTGTGTGTGTGTGTGTGTGTGTGTGTGTGTGGTAGTTTATCTATTTTATGTATTGAAGAGTTTTCTAGTAGTTTATATGTTCTATGTATTGGCGATTTCTTGGAATCACAAGTTTGAGTAAACTATGTATGAAAAAGCCATTTAAATCTATATAAAAATTAAGATTTGACCCCAAAAAATTGTCTAACCAAAAATTCAAAACTTAGCATGTTTGAACAACACACATTAAATTAAAAATAATAATATTAGCATTTAATATTCTTAATCATGATATTTCAAAACATATAATTAATAAATATATAAAAAATAATAAATTGAATTAATAAACATATAATTATAAATAGATATGTGAAATATATATTATAAGTTAACCATTTATATTTGTAACTCTTAATTTAATTAATTAATATATAATAAAAATATTTTCAATAAATAATTATCATTCTAAAGTATTTATATGTTTTTGTTCACAAAAAAAAGTATATTTTTTATTACTAAATCATGCATAGTGTACAAACATTTTTCAAAATAGTGTTTTACTTAAAATGCTCATATGATAATAATTAAGCTGTAATGTGAGAAGTGTCATGTGAGAAATGTAATGTAAACTTTTGATATGTCGGATTAATGTGAGAAATGTAATGTAAAATTTTGTATGTCGAAGTATATGGAGATGTGTAGATGCAAGTAAAAATTTGAAATGTAGAGGGGATATATTTTTATTTATTTACTGGGGTATTTAATACTTCATAAACCGGGTATTTAATACTTCATAAACCTCTTTATTTTTAAAGAAAATTTTTAAAAAATGTTTTATTTAGGTGAAGCTTATGGAAAAAATACCATTTTAATACCATGGGCTAAATACCGTGGGCGAAATACCATGGGGTATGGTAAATAAATAAATGTAATGTAAGTAAACATTTGAAATGTAATTTTTTTTTTTATGGTAATAGTATGGTAAATAAATAAAACGTGTTTTTATATTTACTCCATAATCCTATATTTATGTTTAGGAACACTCAACAAGTGGTTTTTATTTAGGTGAATCGTGAGCTAAATACCATGGGCCAAATTATTATTAATACCATTCCAAAAAAGCATTATTAACCCTAATATGGTAAATAAATAAAATCTCTTTTTATACTTACCCTAAAATAAAATTATTTGTGGGGTATGGTACAAGTAAATAAATGTAATGTAAGTAAATATTTGAAATGTACAATGGTATATTTTTATTTATTTACGGGGTATGGTAAGTAAATAAAACATATTTTATATTTACTCCATAAACCTCTTTATATTTAAAGAAAACTTTACATATTTTATATTTACTCCATAAACCTCTTTATATTTAAAGAAAACTTTAAATTTTTTTTTATTTAGGCGAAGCCTATGGGGAAAATACCATTTTAATACCATGGGCTAGATACGGTAGGCCAAATACCATATTTTTCTATTGCTCCTACATTTTATATTGGAGGGAAAAGGGAGAGAGGGAGAGATAGAAAGATGGGGGAAGAGAGAGGGAGGTAGGAGAGGAAGGGAAAGAGAGGAAGGAAGAGAGAGGGAGGGAGATAGGAGGAGAGAGGGAGGGATATAAAGATGGAGTTGGAGGGTGAGAGAGGGAGAGAAGAAGAAATACATAGAGACCGAGAAGTGGAGAGAGAGAGAGGGAGTGAAAAGGGAGAAATAGAGAGAGTATCTATATTTCTTGGGGTGAGATAAAGAGAAAAATAAGGATAGATGGAGGGAATGGGGGGAGAAGGAGAGAGGGAGGGATATAGTAACATATTTGGAGGGTGAAGAGAGGGAGAGAGAGGGAGATAGAGAAAGAGATATGGAAGAGAAAGGGATAGACGGGAAGGAAGAGAGAGAGGATGTCAGAGAGTGGAGAGAGGGAGGGAAAGAGAGATGGAGTTGGAGGGGGGAGAGAGGGAAGATGATTTTTTTCACTCGATGCATTGATTTCAGTGTCGATGGTGATTTATTATCCTATTTTTTTTCACTATATGCATTGATTCTAGTGTAGAAGTTCAGAGAGAGAGAGAGAGAGAGAGAGAGAGAGAGATAGAGAGAGAGAGAGAGAGATAATTGGATGGAAAAGTGAGAGAGATAGAGAGATTTAATTATATTTAATTTCTTGCACTAGATGCATTAATTTCAATGCAGATGATTTCTAATCCTATATGATTGTTCGCACTAAATGCATTGATTTCAATGTAGACGGTGACTTCATATGCTATTTGATTTCTAATCCTATATGATTGCTCGCACTAAATGCATTGATTTCAATGTAGACGGTGATTTCATATGTTATTTGATTGCTTGCACTATATGAATTAATTTCAGTGTATATGTTGATTTCTAATTATATTTGACTGCTTGCACTATATGCATTGATTTCAATGTACATGATTTCTAATCTTGTTTGATTGTTTGCACTAAATGCTTAGATTTCAGTGTAGATGGTGATTTCTAATCCTATTTGATTGCTTTCACTAGATGCATTGATATCAATGTAGATGTTGGTTTCTAATATTATTTTCTTACTTGCACTAGATGCATTGATTTCAATGTAGAGGTTGATTTATAGTCCTATTTGATTACCTGCATTAGATGCATTGATTTCAATGTAATGTTGTTTTCTAATCTTATTTCATTGTCTGCATTAGGTGCATTGATTTCAGTGTAAACATTGATTTCTAATTTGATGTAATTGGATGTACATTGATGGTACATTAATTTTAAAGTGATTGGATTAAGATTATGCATTGATTTTAGTGTAAGCACACAAAATTATTGACAATGTACATTGATATTTGTGTTACAGTAAATCAACCTATTAATATTGAAGACCAAGAGAGACAATGTATGATGTTTAGTACAATAGTTCAAGCTAAATATTTAAATGGTTTGTTATTTCAATTATCCTTTGCATATAGTCGATATGAAAATATGACTAACAAGGTTGACAATAAGAATAGTAAAATAAAATAATTTGAGATTGATCACAATGAAGACTATTTGTAATTAACTACATTCTTATTAAAATAAATCTTCCGGGAAATCACATGAGAAATTTTAGAACCAACGTGAGCTACTGAATGTAGTTCATCACCATGATAATGAAGACTGGTTGATCTAACTATCCATATATATATTGTGCAGAGAAAAGCAATGGTCAAAACCTACCATAAATGAAAAAATAGATGTTAAAGGAAAAAAGGGTCAAAAATGAAAACAACCAATAAATAAATGAATGAAAATGAAATAAATCCCATCCTAAAGTAATAAAATTAATAAAAAATAAATAAATACTAAGTAAAAAAAACAAATAAATAAAATATAAATATAAAATATAATATAATAAATATAAATTAAATTAAATAATAAAAAATTAAATTAAATAAAACTAACAAAACAATCCACTATAAAATAAAATCATAAAGACTAAGTAAATATAAAAATAAAACTAAAAATAGCCATAAAATAAAATAATATATATATATACATATATATATTAAATAAAATAAAATAATTAAAAATAAAGAAATAAATAAATAGACTTATAAATAAAATAATACTACCTAAAAAGAAAAATAGACTAAAACTATGTCAACATTAGAAATAATATTTAAAATATATAATTATAAATTCACAAAATAAGTGAACATCAAACCTCAAACACATATCAACCAAAAACATAGTGAAAGAAAAAAGAGAGGAAAGAGGAAAACACTAGAGAAAGGAACACTACTGAGAGCATAGAGATGGAATCCAAAAACTGCTAATTTTCAACCTATCATCCCTATTCAACGTACATGGCCTTTTCTCAATCTCAATAGCTTCCCTAAATTTATCGTGATGGAAATGCTCAACCATAGCAATGACTTTGGATTTTTCCATACAAATGTGATGTTTTGTCTTCTCTACATGCTCAGCTAGAGCTGAGGACCTCATTCTACCATGCCTGATAACAGCAATATGCACTTGAATATTTTTATTAATCGACCGACCCGTTGTATCCCAAAAGCGTGAAAGGTGTTTATTTGATCCTGTGCTCCTGTGGGATTCCCTACAATGGAGAAACAGGTCTGTTGATTAATAAAAGGATTCAAGAGCATATTGTTGATATCGGTCATGGTAGAACGAAGTCCTCATCTCTGAAGACGTAGCATCACATTTGTATGGAGGAATCCAAAGTCATTTCTAGGGTTGAGCATTTCCATCACCATGAATTTAGGGAAGCTATTGAGATTGAGAAAAGGCCCTGTACGTTGAATAGGGATGATGGATGGAAAGTTAGCAGTTGTTGGATTCCATCTCTATGCTCTCACTAGTGTTCCTTTATCTAGTGTTTTCCTCTCTCTTTTTTTTCACTATGTTTTTGCTTGATATGTGCTTGAGATTTGATGTTCACCTATTTTATGGATTTATAATTATATATTTTAAATATTATTTCTAATATTGACATAGTTTTACTCTGTTTTTATTTTTATTTTTAGGTAGTATTATTTTATTTATAAGTCCTTTTATTTATTTATTTATTTATTTTTATTTTTTATTATATATATATATATAATTTTATTTAATGTTTATTTTTAATTTTATTTTTATATTGACTTAGTCTTTATTATTTTATAGTGGATTGTTTTGTTAGTTTTATTTATTTTTCATTTTGATTATTTTATTTTTATTTTTATTTATTATATTTTATTTTATTTGTTTGTTTTTTGACTTAGTATTTATTTATTTTTTATTATTTTTATTACTTTAGGATGGGATTTATTTCTTTTTCATTCATTTATTTATTGGTTGTTTTCATTTTTGACCGTTTTTTTCTTTAACATCTATTTTTTTCATTTATGATAGGTTTTGACAATTTATTTTCTCTGCACGATATATCTATGGATAGTCTGATCAACCAGTATTCATTATCCTGATGATGAACTACATTCAGTAGTTCAAAACGCATCGGTTCTAAGATTTCTAATGTGATATCCCAGAAGATTTATTTTAATATGATATGGATCATAGAAGTTTACACTCTCATACATTCTTATTATTTTCATTTTCTATCATTCAACACTATTACATTGTCACTTTGCATTCAAAAAATTTATTTCATCATTAAAGTTATTAACAATATTTATCATCTCAAAAAACCAAGGTAACTAAGAAAATTTTAAAATTAAAATGACCAGATAAATATTAGACATATTTAGCATATATAAAATTATTATATTTATATTATCTGTGTTTACATATTATTGATAAAATTAATCATATGTTCAATAGATTTTCCTTGGATGCACATGACTGAAACCAACCTAGATCCATCTTAACTCTGGATCTATCAAGCGTCGAGAGGGATCAAATCTCTCGACGCGCAAACCTTTCCTCAAGTTTTGCACTCAAACAAGAGGTTTTCACCTCTAGATATTGGATCCCTCTCGACGCTTGATAGATCCAGAGTTAAGATAGATCTAGGTTGGTTTAGATGACACTCAATAAATTTTTTATAGATATGCCTAACCTGTAAATCATCATATTCTTCTTGTAATGCCCTTATCCTCCTCTACTCCACCTGTAATAATATTCCTATCAATCTAGTCACTAGTACTTTTGGAACCCCAAAAACTAAAGACTATGAAACATTATGATGAGTTGCAATATTAAGAAGGGCCTAACAAGCCAATAATTCATACCATAGCAACAATACCAAGCTCAGTTCCTAACTTCATATGCATACTATAATAATAAGTCATTTCAATTACCATACCATCTCCACATTTCCCATTAGCAAAGGTTCCTCTTGAATAGACATTTGTATTAATAGTCATTACATCATATTCATGCTTAGCTAAAATCTTAGTAGAGACTTGTTCATTAAAATAATTCTTAATATAAAATTAATTATATATATATATATATATATATGTTCTTCCTATCATGTTAAAATATTAAAAATTATAATATAGAGAGATAAATTTTTTATATAAATATAAATAATATTATTAACATCAGTTCTTATCCATTTTAAATCTAAATATATCAAATGTCTAGAGGAATTAATATATGAAATGTCTAGAGGAATTAAATTTCTGATGGTCTAATTTTTCCTTGAGTTTTATACTTTTAAAAAATTGCATCTTGAAATATTTAATTCTTTTAAATTTGAAATTAAGATAAATATATATATTAATTAAATTTTATTTAACACTTAAATAATATTTTGAAAATTAAAAATTTGAAAAGCATATAAGCTTGAACTTCTCTGCAACACCCAAAAGAACATGTTATTTCTAATAAATACCACAACTATAAGGGTGGAAGGAGTGAGATGGTTCTTGTATATCCCCAAAGGAATTTTGGTTAAGGCGTATGCATGGGAATTGGGATCAATGACAAACAATCATGAAAAAATACACGATTTATTACAAGGCATCATCTTGGCTAGAGCTTCTCAGGGGTCCAAAACCATAATTTTGGGTGATTCTCTTATCATTATACAACATTTATTCAAAGGAATAGAATAAGAAATCTCATGGAAGACATTCCCAAAAGAGGATACTTTCATGCCATTCAAACCCAAAACAAAGAAGTAGTTAAATATGCCAATTAGGTCTGTCACCTACAAGCAGGACATATAGAAGTAAATGAAACATTAGGAATGTGGCCACTAGCATTGTAATATTCCAAAATGGAAGAGATAGAAATATAGAACATCTATAGCATTCCAAATAAGAAAAACATGAATATAACACCAAAATATGGAAAATGCCAGAAATATGTCGCGACATGAAGACATTATAACCATAAGCATAAACAACTGAGTCATATCATTATAAACAATAGAAAATATAAATTACATAGTGCTCCAAAAGAGATTCACTCAAGACAACAAGAAGTGGCTGAAATACACTAATGAAAAACTAGCACTGGAAATGTTGTGTTGCTACTGTTGCTGTCGCTAAAAACTACTGATACTAGGAAGACGAACTATGTGTGGGAATCTGGTAGATTAATTAGAATGATCCAGAATTTTCACCTTGGATTCTACTAAAAAAACCCAGGGAAACCCAAAAATGGTTTGGCCAGATTTTACATTTGGATTTTTGACCCTTTTTGGGTTGACAACTACACCCCTATTGGCTGACGTATAAAATCCTCCTGGGTAACTGCTGATATGGGGCTGAATTGATGATATAACTATTGCAATAGCACCCAATTAGCTCAATACATGAAGGCCTAGTCCCTTCTCTTGATCTCCAAGCTAGAAGCTTGAGATCTAGCTCCTCCTTCCTCTGCTCAAGTTGCAGTTGCACACTGCACAACTGCTGGAATGAACTGTGCTGTCAAGAGGGCTGAAGTTGTATCCTACTACTAGGTGATGGAATATAGTTCGCAGCTGATGGAAATAATCTCTCCAAATTGAGGGGATGATACCTCACCTGATTCCAAGCTAAAATACTTGGAACTTCCTTCCTCCACTAGATCTACTTGGTTGGACTGCGTAATTCCTAGAGGAACTGCTGCTGCATGGAGGTGTAAACTGTTGGCTTGATGTCAGATATCACAATGTTGCTCCCGGAAGACTGAAATGGAAGCACAAGATCAAAGGATGAACCTTCCACTGGTTTCTTAGCTGAAACGCTAAGAACTTCCTTCCCCCTCTCAAACCCTAAGACAAGAATGCGTAATTCCTTAAGATGTACATGTAGAAGAGAGGGGCTGAATGTGGCACCAATGTGGGATGATGAATAGCTGCTCCAAATAACCTTTCTAGAGTAGGAACTCAAAATCCCCTGTGGGTAAGGGTGGGATTCCCGCTCGGGAACACCAGTGTCATAAATAGCACAACAGACTTAGCTAAACAGCTGAACCGTGCAAAGAATGTCAAACGACAATACAATCTCAAATTCCATACTTCTCTGCTTTGCTGGAATTATCTTCCTTGTATGGTCGTGAGCCTTCTCTAGCCTTGGCCCACCTCATAACTACGTTGCACATGTGGCCAGTAGTCTCCATGAAGACTGCACTGTCTCTCCATGATCTCTGCAAATTAATCTCCACTCCCTCCATCATGTGTGCATTTAATGCACCACTTCCTCCATCACTTCATCATTATATCTCCATGATATTACTTTTATTCCTCCACTATCTCCATCATCTTCATCATTAATTCTCTTTGACCTCCACTCTTTCTTCTTTATTAAGCTGCTCCACTACTCTATAATGTTGATCCACTACCTACTAACCCACATTTAAGAAATCTTGCAATACCAGTTCTTGAATAATATTTTTGATGGTTGAAATGGATTCAGCACCATCAAAAACCTTATGGACATCCAAAATCTTGAGGTTTGATAACTATAACTTGGAATTACAAAAACCAGTGCTAGATTATATTATAATATTACTGGAATTTCAATGATTTTTAGGGGAAAAAAAACACTAGTTAGACTAAGGTGTTAAATTTAATTTTGTTAATTTAATAAAAGAGAAATTAATAGATTGTAGATTCTTGGATTATATTTTGATAGTTAAAAGATGTGAAACAATTAAATTTTGTCTTGAGGTTAAATTGTATAATATTTTTGAATTTGCAATGGACATAATATACTAATAAATTTGATAATTTAATTTTTAGAGATTACACAATTTTATAAAACTTTATTATTTATAAATATCATTTACAAATATTAAAAACATTAATTTTGAAATCAATATGTATATCATTTAAAAAATCCTAGTTATTTAACACTAAATTTGATAATTTTATGTGTAGAAATTACACAATTTTATAACACTTAATTATTCATAATATGACTTATAAATATTAGAAACATTAATTTTCAAATCAATATCCATATCATTTAAAAATAGTGGTTATTTAACACTATCTTATAAGGAATTACTTGAAGTGTGTTAAATGAAGATTAGATTAAATGATAATAATGAAAATTCAAATAATAAATAAATTTAATTTAATTTATTAGATTGTAGTTTTTATTTTATAAATAATTAAAAGGTAATAAAAAGAATAAATAGATTCAAGTCAATTTATTGTATTGTAAATTTTATTTCATTCTAAAATTACAAATAATATTTTAGAGTAAAAATTATTAGAACAAAAATTATATATATGTATGGGTAGTAGTTTATCTATTCTATGTATTGGAAGGTTTTCTGGTAGTTTATATGTTCTATGTATTGGGATTTCATGGAATCACAAGTTTGAGTTGTAAAATCTGCACGATTTGAGTGTTTGAGGGGTTTTCCAAGGGTTAAATCCATATATGCAGTAAAAAAACTATTTTAAATATATAAAAAAATTAACATTTGACTAAAAAAAATGTACAACCAAAAACTCCAAAACTAAGCATTTTTAAACAACACACATTAAATTAAAAATAATAATATTAATCGTTAATATCCATAATCATGATATTTCAAAACATATAATTAATAAATATATAAAAAATAATAAACTAATTAATATTTGAATTTAATTAATAAATATATAATAAAAATATTTTCAATAAATTCTCTTTCTAAATTATTTATATATTTTTGTCAAAAAAATTATCTTTGTTATTACTAAATCAAAATCAAAATATACTAACAGTTTTAGCTTTCAAAAATAATGCATAATACATATGCACTTTTCAAAATAGTGTTGGACCTAAAATACCCATATAATAATAATTTAAATGACATTCACTAGAGTATTTGTAAACATGCCTAAAGTGTAAATCTATCAGATTGTTCTTGTAATTTACTCCACCCTTAACAGTCTTCCTATTAATCTAATCACTAGTGTTTTGGAATCCCCAAAAAGTATGAAACATTATCATAAATTGCAATATTAAGAATGGCCTAACAAGCCAATAACTCAACCATAACAACAATACCAAGCTCGGTTCTAACTTTTTATGCATATATGGGTGAAAATGTGAAGCTGGGTTACACTTTTTGCCCTTTTTTGAGAAAAAAATTTCATTTTTTTCGGTTCTTCAACTTTCTGCAAACTATAACAATTTTTCTGTGTAGAATTTCATTTTACGATAAAAATAAAAGTTGTGAGAAATTTTGTTAGCTTTCTATTACTTATTTTTTGAAAAAAATTTATGCAGATTTGATATGTCAACTTAGCGTTTCTTTGAGTGTGTGTTTCTTAACAATCAAAGGATTCATAAGAAGTCATGCTATGATGCAATGTTGTATTCATTGAAAATTTGTGTTTTTGAAAAAACAAAATGTGTTACAACAATATAGACAGAGTCTACTTTGTTTTCGTCATATTTACAAAGCCAATGGATGCATATCATAATTACTAGAATTTTTTGAACTGGTCCAATACGAAAAACTGTGTATTTTGGATATGTTTCGCGTCGCAAGAAATTTCTTAACATATAAGTTATAAACTAAAAATATAAAAGCTACCCATTAGAGACGACGGACCAATGTAATGCCCCATAATTTTTTCAATTTTTTTTACAATGTATTTTGGGAGATACAATATTTTGATTTCACTGAATCACAATGACCCTCAGAAATTGTTTGCACCCATTTTATTAGAAAAATAATTAAAATTAATAAACGTTTATGAAATTCCATAAAAGTTATATTTCCTGAAAGTAGATTCAATTCTGAAAATTCTTGTCTTGGTTCCGACAGTTAATTAACAACCTTTCATGGATTTTAATCAGTCCAAAGTTGCAGAACCGTTTTCAGAGCCTGGTTTTTGCGTAATTGGTGACGCGTTAGTTTGGCCGAATTTTTAGTCCAAGTTCGGCCGAACTATGTTTTCCGCTTATGGCTCGTTAAATCTAACATCTTAATAGTTCGGCCGAACTTTTAATCAAAAGTTCGGCCGAACTATTGTATAACTCTCCGTCGGCCGGAAAGTTTTGCAGAGCCCCCTACTAAAACACATTTCGCGTCAATATAAATTGCCGCGAAATGATTCACAATTTTCGCACATTTCGCACACTTCATCTCATTTTACAAAGATCTTGGTTTGGGTTCAAAAACTTTTCTTCAAATTTTGGGTTTAAGAGCATTTCTTGGAAGTTTGGGTTCAAAAACTTTTCTTCAAAGTTTAGGTTTAAGAGCATTTCTTGGAAGCAAATTGATTTTATAGGCCGAACTATTGTATAACTTTCCGTCGGTTGGAAAGTTTTACGATGCCCCTACTAAAACACATTTCGCGACAATATAAATTGCCACGAAATTATTCACAATTTTCACACATTTCGCACATTTCATCTCATTTTACAAAGATCTTGGTTTGGGTTTAAAAAATTTTCTTCAAAGTTTGGATTTAAGAGCATTTCTTGGAAGCAAACTGATTTTACAAAGAATTGTTTTGGGTTTAAAGAATTTTTTTGGAAGACATTTCTTGGAGGCGGCCTAATTTTGGCAAAAATTGTTTTGAACTTAAAAAAATTTCTTGGACGTACATTCAAAAGACATTTCTTGGAGGTATGTACGTGTTTTGAGTTGAAGTAAATATTTTGAGCTTCGTTTCATTTTTATAAGACATTTTTCTCTCGAATTTTTTAAAGTAAGTGTTTTGGATTGGAGTTAGTATTTTTTGCAAAAAATTTAAACTGAATTTTTTAAAATTAAATCTTTTGTGATATTTTTTGTAATTGAGTTATTGTCTAATTTTTGAAGGAAATTTTTTGAACTTCATACCCTATTATCATGGGAAATCAAAGAACTTGTGCGAGAAAATATGATCGAAAAAGAGACCCTGAGGAATGTAGAGAAGAGACGAGACAATCTCGCAAAAGAAAGTTAGAAACCCTCTCAAATATTGAAGAGGAAAATCAACCTCAAGCAGAAATTGAAGCAGGTATGTAAATGTAAATATTATGATCTATTGATATATTTAAATTTTTCCTAATGTAAAATGTGAAGCTTAATTTTTATTTGATGAACTAATTTGAAAAATATTTTGTTTAATGTAAACAGACAGAGATATTCCTCAAAATATTGAAGAAGAAAATCAACCTCAAGCAGAAATTGAAGCAGGTATGTAAATGTAAATATTATAATCTATTGATATATTTAAAATTTTCCTAATGTAAAATGTGAAGCTTAATTTTTATTTGATGAACTAATTTGAAAAATATTTTGTTTAATGTAAAAAGACAGAGATATTCCTCAAAATATTGAAGAAGAAAATCAACCTCAAGCAGAAATTGAAGCAGGTATGTAAATGTAAATATTATGATCTATTGATATATTTAAAATTTTCCTAATGTAAAATGTGAAGCTTAATTTTTATTTGATGAACTAATTTGAAAATATTTTGTTTAATGTAAACAGACAGAGATATTCCTCAAAATATTGAAGAAGAAAATCAACCTTAAGCAGAAATTGAAGCAGGTATGTAAATGTAAATATTATGATCTATTGATATATTTAAAATTTTCCTAATGTAAAATGTGAAGCTTAATTTTTATTTGATGAACTAATTTGAAAAATATTTGAAATTATAGATATATTTATTAATTTAGTTATTTATTGAATATGCACTATTTTTTCGAATATGTACAGATGAAATCACTATCGATAATGAGATGTTAGAAAATGTTGACACTCACACATATGGAGATAAAAAACCTGACCATGTTATATGATATCGTGTTAACTACATTTTTGAAAAGTATTTCTTAAATGAGCGGGTGACAGTTCAGGCTCAAATGTTGAAAGGTCTCCTATCATTAAGGAAATTAAAAGAAGCTACGACACTATTGGGTATTCAAAAATCAACCAAAGATAAAAAAATGAAGGAAGATGTGATAAAAAATATGAGTAGTGCTATAAAGTCAATTAAGAGATCTAGAGAGAAAGATGTTTCAATTGTACATAGAGGAATACAGATGGAAATGGTTTCATCAAGTACTCAAGAGAATCATTTGGTAACATCTATGGCACGAGCACTGGGAACCTCGCGAAAAACTTTGCACAAACATCGGAAATTTCGGCTGCAAATAGATGTAAATGATGAACTTGCTTGTTGGAGAGCTATTTGTAGGCAACCATACAAAGATAGACTTGGAGAAAATGTTAAAAAAATAATATATGAATATTGGAAGAACAATTCGCGTGTTTCACCAACTGCAAGGCATGTGATGCGAAGAAGAATAGCACGAAATCAGTACGAAGAACATGAAAAATATTTCTTGGAAACCACTTAGATAGAGTTATTCAACAAGTTCAAAGAAGAGAATCATCAAATTCATGTTTCACTTAGTGCTTCTGTTCAACAAAAACCATGGTATGTAAAACCTATCACCGTACGTGAAACTTGTTCTTGTCGTTATCATGTGGAATTTGAGTTATATTATGACACATTCCTTGATTTTGGTAGAACATTATGGAAGGATTCACCTCCTCCTTCCACTATCCGTGATTTCATATCTCAAATTCTATGTGAAAGAGAAAGCGATGAACTATTTTACAAAAAGAAATGTGTTGGTGGTAAAAAATGCGATGATTGTGGAAATTTGACTAAATTTCAAAACAAATATCGTATTGACATAAATGATCAATCATTGTCCAACATGAAAGTGAAATGGAAGAGATATGAATATATCGGTACATCGATTCAAGGTGCAAATAGTGTTAAAAGAATCGAATTACGAGAAGACGAAATTTTTCTGATAGAATTTTTGAGAAAGTTTGAGGCAAAAATTTACAAATACACCAAGCATTCCCATAGAGCTCGATGGCAAGACTTGCAATTCAAAAAATCTCGTGAATTTTTTCCACCAGGGACCATTTTGTCAGTGATTGATTTTGCAGAAAACTACACATTTGTTTCACAAAAAGAAATTCAGAGTGAATACTATCATTCTGACCAAGTCTCCATGCTCGTCCATATTCTATATAGACATGCTGAAAAAAATGTCGATCATATAGAAAGCATGAGTGAAAATCGACATATCATTAAAGAATATCACTTTTATATCAATGACGATCGTACACATGATACATGTTTTGTACAACATTGTTTTGGAAAAATTTATGATTCATTGAAAAATCGTGGAATAACATTCAATGAACATTGGATATGGTCAGACGGATGCGTAGGTCAATTCAAATCTGCACGATCATTATTTTGGTTGTGTTGTCTTCATAAGAAAACCTGCATTAAAAATTGTTGGAATTTCTTTGAAACTGGCCATGGAAAAGGAGAACATGATGGTGCAGGAGCATGCATAAAACGAGTACTTCGAAGATATCAAATGAACCACTCTGCAAGCTGACTTGTGAACACTGAAGAAGTTGTTCAATGGTGCATCGCTGCTCTAAGCCATGAGAGAAACCCATCAAAAGAAGTGTGAAGGTACATTCAATTTAATTTATATTGGAAATATAATTTTAAACATTGTACATTTATCATGCAATGATTATCTTTGATTGTATTTTGATATCATATTTACAAATTCTTCTTTTAATTTTCCATATAAAGGTTTTTCTGGCATATTGGAATCGAAGACATAGATAGATCAATTGGAAATGGCGTTGAAACAATAAAAGGGACTCGAAAATTGCATTCAATTCAAACAAAGTCGTTCAGAAATGTGTTTGCATTGGATAAAATAAAATATTCTTGTTTTTGTGATGTTTGCATAGACAACACAAAATCCAATGACGTTTGTGAAAACAAAATGTATGTGAACGATTGGAAACATACAGAGCTAAATACAAAGGGAAAAATGTCTATTGCAATGTTTGAAGAAATCCAATCAGAGGAAACTATAATATCATCCGATGGTGATCGAGTTTCTGATCTTGTTAGAGAATGTAACATTTGAATTACTTTCTAATGATTTAAAGATCTAGAAATAAATTTAAATATGCATAATTTTGTTAAATTTATTTTATTGTGCAGGAGATGTTTTTGCTGTAATTGCACCTATTGACAACGATGAAAATGTGAAGTATTATTTGATGCGTTGCACTGAACGAAAAATGAAATTATTACAAGACTATAATGATCACGGATGTCAGTATGACAAAGGGTCTATTATAGTGAAAGGTTATTTTTTCAAACAAACTCGTCAAAGTGGAGACTTTGTTTACTTTGAAGACTATGAACCTGATTCCATAAGTTGTCAGTATAGTCACTTGGTGTGTGCAGCACGCATAAAGTTGATAGAAGTTCAATCAAAGAAAAAATAAAAAATTAAGAAATGGAAAATGTCAAAATCCGATCATGAACGGATTATTGAGGATGGAATTCCATTAGAATTTTTTTGAGTGAATTGTCCAACAATTTATTATCTTTGGATTAAATATGTTTTAGAACTTCCAGTACTCAACTAAAAATTGAGTTGCTTATGTTATTTGTGCAAGTGTTTGCACATGTACAAATTGTTTTGGTACAAGCACGTGCTCTAGTATCAATTGAAAGTAGCTTTTCTATACATGTGCATTGATGAAAAATGTTATATGTATTGGATATATATATATATATATATATATATATATATGTTCTAGAATGAAATTAATTTTTCTAGTTTTACTATGTGCATTGATGAAAAATTATTTACGTACTCAATATATATGTTCTAGAATGCAATTAACT
Organism: Pinus albicaulis; assembly: GCA_034641835.2. Taxonomy (NCBI): domain Eukaryota; kingdom Viridiplantae; phylum Streptophyta; class Pinopsida; order Pinales; family Pinaceae; genus Pinus; species Pinus albicaulis. The sequence goes on from CM076575.1 coordinate 378,567,292, forward strand.
GGAACTAGTTTTTCTATGTGCATTGATGAAAAACTAGTTGGATTTTCTGGTAAAAAGTATGGAAACAATGTAAATAAATCATCTGCAGTATAGTTTTGTACGAAAATTCCTTTCAGACAAGAGACTCGGAGCACTTCTCCGACTTTTGGTGGGATTTGACCCACATCTCTAATCCTAATTGAAAATCTAGTACAAAATTTGCTTGTCCAATGGTCGGATATGTTCAATGTGCATTGATGAAAATGTTACTTGTCTTGGATAGATATGTTCTAGAATGCACAATTAATTGTTCCAAGTAGTTTTTCTATGTGCATTGATGAAAAACTAGTTGGATTTTCTGGTAAAAATTTTCCACAATGTAAATAAATCGACAAGGCTACCTATTTGAGTGCATTAACGACATTGACCCAAATTCAACAAACATATATATATGTACTAGACTTATATTTCCAATCAAAATTAAAGGGATAATTTGTACATATATCTACTTCTTTAAACTCTTTTTTCAATTAGAACTCAATTGATACATGGTTAGTTGCATTGAAAAGCTATGTTCTTCCTATTGGAAATTTTTTCATTCAAACAAAACTACATGGAGAGATCAAAAGCAAACTTAAAATTCCAAATGTATTTCAACCATCCAAAAGGGATTTGTGCAACATTACTTGACATGCCATGCCAATTATAGTGAACAACTATCCAATAGAAACATTTAACATTATATACCACATGTGCCAAATGTAGATTGAGACCATCCAAAACTTTACAATTTTAAAAACTTTTGATAATATATCGCGCAACATTAAAACATTAAACATCACATGCGAAATGTAGATTGAAACCATTCAAAACTTGAGTTTAAAAAACTTTTTGATTATATATATCGTTACTTCACATGCCATGCCAATTATAGTTCAACTAGATCCAATAGAAACATTTAACAAATTATATACCACATGTGCCAAATGTAGATTGAAACCATCCAAAACTTTAAGTTTTAAAAACCTTTTGATTATATATTGTGCAACATTAAAACATTAAACATTTAAAATTCATTAAATATCACATGCAAAATGTAGATTGAAACCATCCAAAACTTGAGTTTTAAAAACTTCACATGCCATGCCAATTATAATTCAACTATCCAACAAAAACATTTAACATTAAATATCACATGCCAAATGTAGATTGAAACCATCCAAAACTTCTAACTTTTAATTTAACAAAAAAATATAGATCACAACATTACTTCACATGCCAAATGTACTCCAAGCATCCAAAACTTAAATTTTAAAAACAAAACAAATTATAACACATGTCATTACATAACATGCCAAATGTAGTTCAGATGACAACATTAATTTATAGATGACAACATTACTTCACATTCACATGCCAAAAATACTAAAACCATCCAAAAATTAAATAAAACAAATTATATTAACAATGTAATAAAATATGTCCAAAAATTGTAAATCTCACAAGTATCAAACTGTATCAAGTTTAACAAATTTTAAGACCATATAAATTTTGAAATCAAATCTACAAATCATGTCCATCAAATAGAGACGAATCTAGCGTTTTCCCTACTAGGGTCTTAGTCCGCGCCCTATCATGTAAATGGGAAACCTACATACACAATGCACATGTACTTGAACATTAAAATTTGATGTTTTAAAAATGAATGAGAATATATATATCTAGAACTTCATGTAAAAAACAAAATATAACAAAAAAATCACGCAATACCTCATAAGGTTCCCTCTCCATTTGATGAACAAGTTCTCCCATAGGAACATCTGCAGCGGTAAACTATACAATATACATGTACAGTTATATATATATATATATATATATATATATATATATATATATATATATATTAAAAACTTTCAAATGAAAATGCACGTGTACATATATAAACTTATTTTCAATAATATTAAAAAAAGGAACTAAAGGCAACTTGTTCAAATGTTGTGGATGTTCCTATCTCCATCGCTAGAGTCCGCGGATTAAAGAAATCTTCTATAGGAACCTAAATTCAAAAATTTTTAAATAACTCAAAATATAGATCTCTCTCTCTCTCTCTCTCTCTATATATATATATATATATATATATCTCAATTTTTAATGGAACTTTTTGAGGTAGAATATATATATATATATATTTTAAACATAAATTTTAAACTTGTGAAAAATTTTCCATACTTGTGGCTCATCTCCCAAGGAAGTAGAAGGTACATCTCCCAAGGAAGAAGAAGGTACTTCCATCCCAAAAACATCAGATGGAATCGATACCTGTTAAAACATTTTATCAAATTATATATATACATACATGTACATGTGTGGCAACAATTATTTATTTTAAAGTCACTTAAAAAACACTAACATTTGCCAACATATCTTGATGGTCAGACCCATCTGCATTGTTTGAACCAGAGGTCCCGAACGTGATATTAAAATTTTCGTCACGCATCATGTGTGAGAACTGCAAATGGTGTTTTAACATATAATCATACATTTTTGTTAGATTAATGTACACATAAAAATAAATGTATACATGTACATACACATGTATTTATTACAAATTGTACACATGTATATGTAAAAATATTTTCAAACCCTAAGATCACTAACACATACCGTTCCGATGCCCTCTTCCTCATGAAAAATTAAGTCTTGCAAACCATTGCGACAATTTTTTGCATATGTTCGGAGATCTTCAATATTCACGTTGTCAATCTCCTCATCTGTACAATAAACAAAATTGGCACGTGCATTTTCACGTGCTCTTTGTCGATTTAAAGAAAGATCGACTCCACCCAATCCGCTATGAACATTCTCAATCATAACATCCCTTGCTTCTCGACTTATTTTAGAAGTCGCATCCATCTCTGATCACAAAGTTTAGACTCAAAACGGTCGACTCCCCAATGGCAGCTCAGGGTGAGGCAACTCCACATCTCGCTTAGCGCCCTTACGGTCATATAATCGACCTTTCCCCGAGCCAAAATTTTTTGAAGGAATATCATTGTAATTGGGTTTCATACCCAAAAAAACTTCTGCATAAAACATTTGTGCAAAATAAACAGGAAACTCATCGTTCCATGGAAGCCTTCCATAGGCCGCAAGGTGCCTATCATACAAATAACGAGCTATGTTTGGGTGCTTGAAATACTGCACCTTCAACATTTTTCTTTTTGGCCCTTCCTTGTAATTGAACATTGACTTGGCCACTTCTTTTGTAACTTTTTGTTTTACGTCCTCCCATTTATCGGGACCCATCACTATTTCTTTTCTCTTTCTCATCATTTCTACAAATGAATCAGTCGTTGGCCCAAGATTTCTGTACACATTTACCATTTCACCCAATGAATGTGTAACTATTTCAAGGCTTTGTCGACTCTCAACAGGTAGAGACAAAGCCACAAGATCTCTTTGCAATTTTGCATGAAGTCTTTCACACCTTTGTAAGGTGCATTCCGCCATGTTGGTTTCCCATGGTATATCAGTAATCTCGGCCGGATAAGTTGTGCTGGGTTGACAACCTTCTTCTTGAATGTAGCGGGCTGCCCTGCGTCTATTTTGACCACTAGTTCGAACATTTTCGGCCTCTGCATCAATATATATATAATTTCGTATATTAGAAAAAACACATGTAAAAAAAGTTGTACAAATTTAATGAAAAAATATTGAAATTGATGGCAACCTTGATGTTGTTGGTTAACATTTTCTCCAACATGACCCTGCTGAGAACCAGACCCAAAATGATGCTGCTGAGAACCAGACCCAAAATGACCCTGTTGAGAACCAACAGCCGTTGATTGGCCTTCGGGGGAATAAATATCACCCCCTTCACACAACCTACTACCACTCATACCTCGACCGGTTGAACCATGGCCACGCTCCATGGATGGAGTAGAAACCCTTCTCCTCTTACCTCCTAAAAATTAAAATATGAAACTTATTAACAACTAATTTAACTCACAAAGTTAATAAAAAATCAATTCCATATGTACACACATGTATGGAGATTTAAGATTATATTTAAATACCGTGAACATCCCCCGATCCCTGAACCTCCATATGGGATTCGGCTGATCTTCATCGTTCATCCTCCATGATATATATCTATTGGTCGACATTTACACAAAATAGATTTCAAAAAATCAATTTGTAATTTAGTGTACACAAATTATGTAGAACACAAATTTCAAAGCAATAATTGATCATGTGTGAAACTAAATTTAATCAAAAAAGATATTATAAAAATGATAAGTTCACCAAATTGCGCTTTACATGGTGGGAGCACACTTGGTATAAAATTTCCTACTTATACACTTTAGTTTGTGGAAGAAATGACACATGTACATAGTTTACCTTAAAGTAGTTGTGTTTTACGGATATTAAAATGAAGAACTTCTATTTAGATCCATTCTAGAGATTGACTGTAGGGGCATTTAATAGATATGTCACCTTTCATAAAAGATGAGATCCAGAGGCTACCTGGCCCTTTACAGACTCTGCCTATAGAACTTGTAGAAGTAAACACTAGAGGCATTAACAATATCAAAGAACGTTTTCATGCTCAAACATGGGAATGTGTCTCTTTCCCTACACAAAAAAATAGTTCAAGGTAGTTAATCTTCATAGACACGTCATCAAGCAGGTCAATGTGATCATCCCCAACTTAATTTTCATGAAATTAGGCTTGGAATCCTCTACAACCTAGTGGATGGAGTTGAATGGGAACTAGGTCAAGGCCTTTACAAAATACATGCTAGTGAATAACACTTACTAGGTTATGCCAACAAATAAAGTGGGATAAATGTTTTCTCCTCGAGGTTATCCAATTGGGTGTGTAATACCAACTTCACCCATTTCCTAATAGGTTTCTCTCTTAGGTTACAAAGTGTCTTCACCTTATTAGTTATATATTTTTCAATTTCCCGTGGATTCCTTGAATTTTTTCTCCTACCATCTCCCTCTCTCACTCCCCAAATTATTGCCATCAAACATGCCCCATTGAGGATCTGGAGCAATGTTTGCACCATACTTAGAACTGTCATTGCTGCTAATTGAAATTGGAGTCATGTATACTAGATTGCTTGCTTAAGTGGCTCTTACTTGGACAATATCCTGAAATAGTTTGACATGATGGTAATATGAGGTTGGAAGCTACTTGATGTAATTTTCCTTAAATCTTCAAAAAAACAGAGCAAAAATTTCATTTTTGATCATTTTTTATTCGCTTCTGCATACAACAGATGTTATCACAATTGCAACACAATCATGTTCCATGAGCATGAATTATGAATGTCGCAAGCCAAATTGCAAGGAAATTTGCATTCATTTTAGGCAAAAGAAGGCTATGACATTAAGGTCCATGCTAGAAAAAATTATGCAAATAAGGTTGCTAAGTCTTGATACTTACCATGTGTTTCAAAGACATAACAAAGGTTGGCTTTGAGAGTGTCCTCTCAAAGCCCTGTCTTGAGATGAAATTTAATTCAATGTCTCTTAGAGTTGCAAGGTGGAATTGATAGAAATATTTGATTTCTTTACCATAGATGGATATCTCCTTTCATCTATACCTTTCTCTACCATATTATTTCCAAGTGAAATGGGAATTTTCACATTTTGAATGCCATTACCATGTAATTTGGTAGTCTGCTAGCTAGACCTATCACAAGTAAGGTTGTCATACCAAACTATTTCTCTTGCTCAACTCAATGACCATGACTCTCTTCTCACACTGCTTACCATATAAGATCTTCAATTGTACATGTCATGCAAAGTTGGGGGTTCTAGGTCTACACCTATTAGGTAAAGTTACATATTTTATGGCATTGTGGTCCTTAAATTTGGAGGTGTTCCACCTGAAAAAGTAGGCATTAAATATGGATGAAAAGGATTTGTTTTAACTTTGATAGAATTTCCTCGTGGAATTACTAAATTTCTCAACGACATCATGCTAGCTTTGCTTAAAGAAGAAGGTTTTGGAGGAGAAATTGAATTCTTTCGACTTATTTTTGGCATTGAAGTTTTAAATAGTAGTTTTGATGACTCCATTGATGACCTTGCTGAGGAATTTGATGCACACAATATTGACTTTGAAGATGGTTTAAAAGATGTTGAAGAAGTTGTAGATTTTGGTGTTGTCACTGAATGTTTCTTTGTTGTTTGACTTGATCAAGAAACAATTTAACTTTACGAGCAGATTGAAGACCTTGAAGAGGTTTTAGATTTTGTTGTTCTCACTGAAGGTTTTTGTCTAGTTTTGTTTCTTAAACCATCATTTCCATAGGACATTTTTGGTGAATAGATTCTTGAACTTGATGAGAGGATATGATACCTTGAAGAGGCTACATCTTTTGGTGACGTCACTAATTGTTTCTCTATTATTATGTTTGTTAAACATCTCGCTTAGGGCGAGGCAACTCCACATATATTGTATAGTTTATGGGACAAAAATCAATATGTAGAAATATTCACTTGGTTTTTATAATTGGATAGAAGAATGACTTAAAATGACCTTGTATGTCTTCTCATTTTAGAGCTCAAATTTTTAGGAGGGATTTAAGTATCCACCTTTCAAGAATCACTAGAAGAGGTTGATAAAGAATATAGAAAGACAAAAAACTAACCAATGGTGTACTAAATGGATTTCTTGGGAGGTAGATTGGCATATGGACTTTTGGTAGCTAGAACTTTTCCAAATAAGTGAATGTATTTGAAAACCAAACCTCTAGTTTATTTTGGTTTAGACAAGGTCTAGAATTTGAAAAGTGAATTCCTTCTTTCTTCCTCTTACATACATTCCAATGATCGAAATCTGGATTGAGGGAAAAAAATTTCCTAAATAAAAATTTTGCATTTTATTTGTTGTACACATGAGTTTTTAAAATCTAATTAACTCATAAATTTCTCACAAAATACACTTAAAGCTTGACACATAAACCCCTTCCCAATTGGCTAACTTTAGATGATCCTAAACACATTTTTATTTAACTAATGAGGGAGATAGCCCAATAAAACTAGTTTGTCCATATTCAAATCAAGTTGGTATCAAAGTAAAATTTAGCTCATTTTAGTCAAGGTTAGTTAGAAGAATTAGCTATTGGTTTCTGTCTTCAATTTCCTCTCAAAATTAATGTGTACGTGCTTTTGAGAGACACACTAGAGGAATAAGGTCCAAATTTTTTATGAAAATGTGCTATGAAAGTAAAGGGTTAAAGGCAAATATGTACAAGGCATAGTTGAGCCAAATGTTGTTGAGGAAGGGCCTAATTATTTGGGTCTTGGTTATGGAAAACATGATGGAGAATGCTCCAAAGCCAAGGAGGCACATGAAGTTGTTCCAAGAAGGAATTTTATTTCATGTTCATTACCTCAAGCTTGTGAAGTTTTTGTTCATGATGAATGGAAAAGTTTGACACCCACTTTGCAAGAAGATGTTAATAAACATGCAGCTAATGAGAATGTAAAAGAAGAGGATGTTGAAAGCTCTATCTAGTCATTGAATTCATTGCTAGTATTCATAGGAGAGCCACTACCTCATCAAATTCACCTCCTCAAGAAGGTGACAATGGTGAATGTTCAAGGTATAAATTTTCCTTTAATCAAATTGCTTTTGATTATGATAAACATGGTAAATATTCACATAATATATAGAAAAGAACTTGCACATGTTACTTTTGTGGTTTGAATAATCATAATGTTTATAGATGTTGGAAGAAGATATCCATGCACATTGAAACTTTTCCAAGCTAATCAATGAGGGTCAGGATGATTCACATGATGATGAAGTGTAGCTAAAATAAGCGCCATTGAAATGGTTTGCTAACAGATGGTTAGATTTCTTATCCAATTAAGGCCTTGCATGTATTTTGATGTTTCATGAATTTCTTTGAAAATTCAAAGTATGGTGCATGTTGCATGAAGCAAGATGTTGAAAGTAGAGTTATGTTGACACACTTAAATGCAACAAATATGGAAATTTGTACATGAGCTCTATTATTTGACTTAAGAGCCAGTTGTTTGAAGAGGCATGTTTTGTCGACTTGTGTTTGGTTGATGGTTTTGTACACCAATATGTAAGAGTACATGGAGATATTCACATGATGTGAACTTTTTTTTCTTTGAAGGAGAAAAATGATGTGTTTTCAGTTTGATGGTTTTGTTTGTGACAAGACGTCATAAGATTTTGCGAAGGTCCACTCTTGAGCGAGAGCCTCATGATTACAACCTATTCATGAGAATCAAATGGGAGTGCATCCTATTTTGAAAACAAATAGGATTCTGAGCTACCTAGGACTCGAACCATTATTTTTAAATTTGAAATATCATGGTGTGTTGTTTCAATCCCTGAATCCACAATCCTAACATAAATTGTTTTATTCTTTTTTTGCAGGATTTAGTTGGTTATATTAAAATTCAGTTGAATTTAAAATTCTTGGCTTAGTGGCATGAACCAAACATATTGTACATATTAAATGAGGAATTTTTCTCTCCCAATCATTTCTAAATCACCCATATCACCAAGAAAACATGTTTTAAAAGAACATACTTTGGTATGGGAAAGACCTTAGGTTTCAAATATTATAAGAAGGTTTTTGATATGGTTGAGAGAATGTGGAAAATAGAATCCATAAACAAAATATTTTTCAAAACGTATTACTTTCAAAGTATCAACAAGGAACATGTACAAGGGTGTTCAATGAATTAACACTATTTATTTAAATTCCATGATGTATATCTTACTCATAATTTTAACAAATTATTAAATAATGATCTAGATTGAATAATTATATTATTTGTCATATATTTTGATGCTTATAGAGTGAAAAAACTGAAAGAATCAACTTGTAGGGTCATTTTAATGGTGGGTGGAGAATTGGGATCTAAAACCTTTTGGAGTCATTTTGAGGTTTTAAATGACATTTTTGGGGGTCAAACGATTATTCCTTGTGCCAAAATCTTGACCATTATTCTACACTTAAAGACATATATCCAATGGTGCAAGAAAAACATCAAATGAAGTTCATTCAAAATTAATGCCTTTAGTAAGTTGACCTATATCATGTTGACCACCATGGTACGAGAGAATGACATTTTAGCCCCATTACTCATGCATAGCAAGCTAGCTACATGTGGAATTTTAACAAGACTCTAAAAGGTCTAAAATCAAAAACCTCGTTAATGGTTGACGGAGTCAAATCTTACACCTAGTTGGCTATCACGCTATGTTAAATACTTGGCCACTAGGAGGAATAAGAGTTCCATAAATTGTGTTATTGTATTTTGTTCCATAGTTGAAAATACAACTAGGAGTGTGAAGTTAGAGAGAAAAATGTATGAAGTTAAGTTTTTATAGCAACCTTACATGCCAAAAGTCTTAGCTAACTCTAGAGAGATTACCTTAAACATATTTTCCATACCGGAAAAGAGAGAGTAGAGCATGTTTACATTTTAGTGTTGTTTTTCTCCCATAAGGATTTCCTAGGGAAAACGAGTCTAGAGCATCATTACTTTTTAGGGTTGCTTGTCTCCCATAAGGATTTCCTAGGAAAATAATTGTGTTGATTGTCTAGAGATATGTGTGTGTGTGTTTCATTATGTTCTCTATTTCTTACGTTGTGTTTCATTATGTTTTATATTTCTTACATTTATGCCCTCCTATTTTTCTTTCCAATCAAGGTTTATAAAGTAACATGACAAGCAACATGAGACTTGGAACAATCATTTTCATTATCTATATGGAAGGCAAGAAGGATTATATCCCCTTAAGCTTAAACTTATGTAGTTTGTCAATTTTTATCATATATTTTTTGGTGAGGGTAAATGTTTTTTATCTATAGTACAAGTCATGAGTTCCCCAATTTTACCTTATGTAAAGCATGATTCTAGGATTACTACAATTTGTACTTGGTTTTTTATTGTGATGATGCCCTATCTCAATCACTTGGCCATCTCTCTATGGGTAGTTAAATCTTTATAGTTCAATACTTAAGTAATATTTATCTATTTGTATTATGTGAAATGTAAAAAATGGTATACTATTTTTCATAAAATTGGGTTGAGTTTATCATATATTTCAATGAAAGTTGATTATATGACACGTTTTCTTTAAAAGGATCTAACAATTTTGTTAAGGTATGAATTTGTAATTTTGTGTGGCTCTCTATCAACCTTCACTTCCTCATTTCTAGAAAAAATCTACTTGCTCATTCGTATACCCACTTTCTATTCAAATGCATGAGTTTTGAACTCTCGGTAACTATGTTTTTCCACACAGAAAAATTATATGTCACATTTTATACTAAAGTTCTAAATATTATTTTGAAGTTTGGATTACTGTTATTCTTTTATATAATTTAACATTAGATATAAGTTTAAATTGAAAGCTACTTAGATGAAATATAGCTTATATATGGCATTTGCAAATTATTATCTATTTATTGAACTAAAGGACATAATTATTACACATGTTTAATTTACATTCAAATGCTTCTTTGATTTATCTCCTATAGCTTAATGTAATGCTAGATATATAATTTAAGTTGAAGGCCCATGAGATAAATATGAATTCTATGTGACATTTGTATTGAATCATCTATTTGTTGTGTTATATGAACATAATTGGTATGCATATCTAATTTGCATTACTAATATGTCATGCTTCTTTAATTTATCTTTTATAGATGACCAGAGCATCCCTTTTTAATCTATCCCTTTTGACTTCGGATATGTGGGAAATATTCATCCGCATATTTTTCTATCATAAAGAAGTGAGTAAAATTGTATTCCATTTGTGTCAATGTTAAGGTTAAGCACATGGATTAAAGTTTTATATATTAGATGAGGAGGCCATGTATTACATATGGTCTTGAATGAGCTTTTGGACTCCTTAGATATATATCTAAAGAGTCCAAATTCTCATTCAAGACCATATGTAATACATAACCTCCTCATCTAACTTAGCCAGGGATTTGCAATACTATATTTGAGTTGGCTAGCTCCATTTCAAGATATTATAATGTTAGATTATTATTTCTATAGATTTTGATTATGGTAGTAAAATGTTACAAAAAACCAGAAACTGTACAAATAATATTATTCTAGATATATGTAAAAAGGACATGGTAGAGAAGATCAAACAATATTAAACTTTTCATAAATAGTTTAGATAAAAATACATTTTCTAATTTTGATTGTAAATTCTAAGGCTTAAAGAAATAATTTTTTTTAATTAATAAATAAAAAAGAAACATTTTCAATCAAAATCACATACAACACATAATAAAAATAATTTTAAAAAAATTTAAAACTTCATACACTATATGACATTACTATGACAAACAGCATAAAAATATACAAGAAAAAAATACATACAATGCATCCATTACATTGGAGTCTTCAGAACATACAATGCATACATTAAATTTGACGGAATTATTCACGACACAATTGGTGTCATTTGTTCATAAAAAATTGTTGAATATGAATGTGCAAATAAGTGCAAATAAGGAGGTTTCACATTGGCTTTGCTGAATTGAGAATTTAAAAACTGTTTTTGCAGGTACTACTTATCAACATATATATCATGAAAAGAATATTGTTGCATATGAATTGTCAAAGCAGGGGCTGAAGGCTGTTTTTGGAAAGATTAATTACCAGCTATATAACATGCAGATTCTTCAGGCTAAAGGTTCAGTCCCCATCATTTAAGTACAGTGGGGTTCAGGGAGGCTGTGTTTTCAGATTTCAGGTTTAATATGTGTTGTTACTTTGACAGTTAAAACTTTACTGTCCCTTGTTGTATGAGTTGTTATGTATATCCTTCTATTGTCACTTTTTGGGCTTTTTAGGGGCGGGGATAACAGATTTTCTCTGTTTTGAAATGGTATTTTTTGGGCTGTATTATTTCATTTTGTCTTTGTTCGTTATGTGGCGAAAATCTGACATATTCAGTAACTTTGGGAGTGGAGGATCATGATAAAAGTGCTATGTAAAGTCCTTGTTGTTTTGTTCCTGGTACATAATATAAACCAGGGTATTTTTCTTACGGAAAAATAAAAATAAAAATAAGGAGGTTGAAATTATGTGTAACCATTAGCAATCTATTTTAAAGGGAAGTGGTACCCAAAATGTAAAGATTTAAAGGAAAAACTGCAGAGTTAGGGAGCACGCTGAGGGAGCTAGAAATGAATCTGCATAGGGCTAGAAAAGGGAATCCACCACACTCCAGTTATCTAGAAGGGAAGTCTTCTATGAGAAACCAGAGTCTAGAAAGGTTGGAGAAAAAAATTGCAGATACCAAGTTGAAGATTGTGAAAATGAAGGTAAACATGAAAATAAGAGAAGACATAAATCAATTACGTGGACAAATTAATTTTAGTTTCCTGGTACAAGAGCCACAATGTTCCCATTGAGAAGATATTTCATAAGTCGAGAAAGAATACAAATTGGCAATGAAGGTAGATCAAGAATACACATCCTTAAAGATTCACGACTTTTGTTTTTCCTTGCTATTTATTCAGGAGGATACATGCAAGAAACAGTAAAAAAATCTAATCGATTACTGGAGAATCCCACGATCTGCATTTAGAAATCAAAGGCGACAGAGGCCAAAACCTGAAAAAGAAATGAAAGAGAGGAAGAAAGGGAGGAGTTTAAGCGGTTAGTGCCTGTATCCTAACTATTATTATTTAAGCGTTCAAACTATTGTGGCCGCCTATATGCCCCTAAATTGTTGTTTCAAGTCAAACCTAATATAAAACTAAAACAATTTAACATAGCAAACAAAGCTAAAAAACAAACAATGGAACAGTTGATCATTTTTTTGTTCATTTCATTACTGTGGAAAGGAGTCATACAAGTTGCAAGAGGTTCGCTCGAACATACCCGATATACAGAGCAGCGAATAGTCACAGAAAACGCGCGAACAGAGTAGCGAACAGTCACAGACGGGAGGAGCAACAGGCTGACGGGAACAGAGCAGCGAACAGTCACAGACAACGTGCAAATAATTAAACAACTAAAGAAACAAACATCGCGGGCGATTTATTTATAAAAACTAGTTCGGCCGAACTTTTTTAAAAGTAAAAGTTCGGTTGAACTCATAGTTCGGCTAAACTTTTGTTAGAAGTTCGGCCGAACTTTTATCGCCGGTTTTCCCATCTCCGACGAAAATTCTGTTTTCCCATGCCGTCAGTGTGCCGTTAATCTAAACGGAATCACGAGTTCGGCCGAACTTTATAAGAAAGTTCAGTCGAACTAGTTCGGCCGAACTTTATAAAATGTTTGGCCAAACTATTGCTGAAAAAAGTTTTCGGCCCCCGATTCTCACAAAAGTGTAACCCAGCTTCACGTTTCCGCCCTATGTCAACTTAAAATTTCTTTGAGTGTGTGTTCTTTAACAATCAAAGGATTCATAAAAGGTCATGTTCAAATGCGTTGGTGTATTCTTTGAAAACTTTGTGTTTTTGAGAAACAAAATGTGTTACAACAATCTAAAGACAGTCTACTTCGGTTTTGTTGTATTTACAAAACCAACTGATGCATATCATAATTACTATAATTTTTTGAGTTGATCCAATATGAAAAAACTACATATTTTGAATATGTTTTAGCTTGCACAAAATTTCTCAACATATAAGTTATAAACTAAAAATCTAAAAACTACCCATTACAGATGACAGACCAATGTAATGCGCCATAATTTTTTCAATTTTTTGTACAGTGTATTTTGGAAGATACAAAATATTGATTTCACTGAATCATATTGTCCTTCAGAAATTGTTTGGACCCATTTTATTAAAAAATTAATTAAAATTAGTAAAAATTTATGAAATTACATAAAAGTTATATTTCCTGAAAGTAGATTGAATTCAGGAAATGCTTGTCTTGGTTCTGACAGTTAATTCATAAATTTTCATGGAGTTTAATCAATCCAAAATTGAAGAAATGTGTTCAGAGCCGAGCTGTTACATAATTGCAGACATGTTGGTTCGGCCAAACTTTTAAAAGAGTTCAGCAAAATTATTTTTTGTCCCTATGGCCCATCAATTCTAACGACACAAAATTTCGGCCAAAATATTTTTTGTCCCAACGGCCCATCAATTCTAACGACACAAAAGTTTGGCCGAAATTTTAATCAACTTTACGTCCGCTGGAAAATTTAATAAAGCCCCTCCAAAAAAATATTCCTCGGCAGTATAAATAGGCATACACAGATTCATTATTTTCAGATAATTTCACACATTCTTCATTTGGGCTGATTTTGCAAAGGATTGGGCTTAATTTTCAAAGGACTCTTTTTGGCTTAATATTCAAAGGACATTTTTTGGAGGTATGTGATACATTTTTTGGATTCTTTTTGGGCTTAATTTTCAAAGGACGTCGTTTTGGAAGTATTTTGTTTTTAGAGGTTTTGGGCTTAATTTTCAAAGGATATTTTTATGGGGGCAATGGTTATCCTTAAAATTTGCCTTGAGTTTATGGGAGAAATGAGAGAAATGCCATGTATGTACATGGTTATCCTTAAAGTTACCTTAAATTTTATGGGAGAAATGACATGGAAATGACATGTATATAGTATGCCTTAAAGTTTGCCTTAAAGTTTGCAAAACTATTTTATGCACTTACCAAAACAACTAGTGGTAGTGGTTGATGAAGTTTTGTCAAAAGTCACACCTTGATGAGTTTGTCGGATAAAAGTAAAGTAAAGTTTAACATTTTACAAGATTACAAAAGTAAATGGCAACACTAGGAGAGGAAGCATTATGGAAGGTGTAAAATTTAATAATCATTTATATTTTATAATTTAATATCATTTTTGTCTTATACTATCATTCAACCTTCATATGTACAATAATTTTACAACTTGAACATCAACCTACACACTATCATCATATCACTACATACATAATCTAGATTAGTAATATCCATTACATCATAAAACACTCCACTTTTAACATTTTACAATATTAGAAAAGTAAATGTACATAATATAGATTAGTAATATTCATTACATCATAAAACACTCCACTTTTAACATTTTAAAAGATTGGAAAATTAAATGACAACACTAGGAGAGGAAGCATCATGGAAGGTGTAAATTTAGGTACATTAATAAAAAATAGTTAGCATCGACATAAATATGAATACAATGGAAAACCTACAGTAGCATGATGGTAAGAAGCCAAGGGCCTTCATTACTCGAATAAACCATTTCTATCAATCATTCCTATTAACATCATGCCTCCAAATGCATAAAATGATAAACTATAGTCAACATGCATTTCACCTTTTTCATAGAATATCATTCAATTCACTTGATATGTATTTCTAGAATTCATTTTTCCAACCACTATTAAAGGTATCCAATGTAATTATATCAACTTATAAGGAATCAATATTTTTTCACTTCAATAAAAAGGTAGAAGAAAATTTTTGTGCATCTACTATAGGAAATAGACAATAAGGAAGCTATAAAAATCCATTCTATAACACATTGTTTTCAATTCATTTTTTTTTAATTCTTTGAGGAAAAATGATATCTAAGAATCAAACAAGCTCTCGTGTACACATGAATCAACCATATTTATCCATTTCAATCCATTGTACACAATTAAACAAACAATAAGTCTACGAGGCTGGATTCCCTAAACCTTGTTCAAACTGTCATTTGATGTAAAGTATGGATTCTAACAGGATGGTTATGGGTCTTTCTGTAATAAACTTTTTGTATGTCTTCTAAACCTTTTCTGAACTACGGGTCTGGATTCCCTAAACCTTGTTTAAACTGTCTTTTGATGTAACGTATGGATTCTAAACAAGATGGTTACGGGTCTTTCTGTAATAAAATCTCTGTATGACTTCTGAACCTTTTCTGAACATGTTCCACAAATAGTAATTGTTATAAATAATATCCCCATCTAACTGATATAAAGGTATAAATTCTCCATAAAAAAAAGAAAATATAACACATTGTTTTCAATTCTTGAGGAAAAGTGATATCTAAGAATAAATAAGCTCTTATGTACACATGAATCAAGCATATTTAGCCATTTCAATCCATTGTACATAATTAAACACTCTGCTGAAAGAAAAAGACAATCTAACAAAAGTCTAAGGAAGCAACAGAACACAAATACAACCTACACGCTTAAGAAAGAACATAATTGTGACTTGGTGCTCATAAGAAGAATGCAGAGTTATTAGATCTAGAAAAGTTGAAGGAAAGAACAGATATATTAGTTCTGCAGAGGTTGAAGGAAAGAAAATATATATTAGATATGTAGAGGTTGAAGGAAAGAACAGATATATTAGATCTGCAAAGGTTGAAAGAAAGAACATTATTTTCAATTCTTTGAGGAAAAGTGATATCTAAGAATCAAACAAGCTCTTATGCACACATGAATCAACCATATTTAGTCATTTCAATCTGTTAGGTCCCTATATTACTAGTTTATCCCCTTATTGTTATTAGTGTAGCCCCCTCTAACCCCAATGTTGTTATTATTGTGCCCTTACATTGTTATTGTTAGGTTGGCTAGGATTACATTGTGGCCCCATGGAGTCCTATATATAGAAAGGAGGTTTTGTCATTTGAATCATCCAAGAATTTTTCATTCATGTAATGTATTGGAGGTTGCTCCCTCGAAGTGGCTTATTTCTAAGGCGTTGATATATCTTTTCTTCTATTTTTGGAGCTGGTTTCACAACATTTGGTATCAGAGCTTTGGATTCTAGGGTTTTGCTGCTCCAAACAGGTCATCATGGCATTTTAGCTATACTTTTTTTTCTACGAAGGTTAAGAAGATGAGATTTTTAGAGTATAGAGCTGAAATCCTGAGAAACATCGTCGCAAAGTTTCAGAGCTTAGTTCACAATATTTTCGGAGATATGATCTGTGGAAGTTAGGTCTTTTTGCAGGCTCCTTAATTTAACCTAAAAAGGTCATTGCGGCATTTTCACTATAAATTTTTTTCTACGAAGGATAAGAATCTGAAATTTTTAGAGCGCGAAGCCAAACTCCTTAGGAACATCATCGCAAAATTTCAGATCTTGGTTCGCAATATTTTCGAAGATATGGTCTATGGAAGTTAGGACTTTTTCAGGCTCACGAATTTCATCTCAAATAGGTGATCGTGGGAAAATCTTCATAACTCTCTCTCTGAGCATCGAATTGGAATTCTGTAAAAAGTAGACGCAAACACACGAAATTTAGTTTCTGGAAATGGTTTGTACTTTTATGAATTGTGAGGTTGAAGGGTTCTTATATTTGTTCCTTTCTCCTCAATTTGGACAATTTTACTTGAAAATATTGATGCCTCTATCTTGATAAGCTGTTCTATTTTTTTTTTTCTAATTATTTCTTTGTAGCCTTGGACTTCTTGACTTGTGCAATTAATTTATGACCATGATCTTTTAAGTGATAAATTTATTTATTTTTATCTAAGATAATTTCATCAACTTATTTTTGCATTCTTGATATTGACTTTTGATTTTCCTTTAAGTATTTAGATGATGGTACTATCAAATTTGATCTCACTAAAATGTCTTCAAATGTCACCTTCTTCACCTTATACAATTTTTTTTTTTTTTTTTTTTTTATTTTTATTTTTTTTTTATTTTTATTTTTTTATTTTTTTATTTTTTTATTTTTTATTTTTTTTTTTTTTTTTTTTTTTTTAATATGAAAGCACCTAGATTTTCAAACTAGGGTAAACCAAGAATTATCTCAATTTTTTTTCAAACATGGTTACAACACTAAATTGAGATGTACATACATAATCATCAATTGTTACTTGTAAGTCTTAACTTCATATTGTTTCTTATGAAAAATATCTTCTCCTTCACCTATATTTGATTCTTGAACTGATAATTGATTTTCCAAATTAATATTGATGTAATATTTTTTTGTCTCTTTTGTTGATATTGATATTAACCTCCTTTTCTTGGATACTCCCTTCTCTTGTAAATAATTGAAGATCTATAATTGGAAAACTCATATAGAATATTATTCCTTCTTTCATTTTCAAATTATCATTTTTCTCTTTTGAGATGAGCTTCAGGTTTAAAAGTAGCCTTTTTTTTACAATGTTGAATCAGTTACTCCTTGGAGTAATCTAGGAAAGGCCCAAGATCAAACCTAGCAACTTCTTCTATAACACCAAGAGTATATCCAATAGCACGTAATCTAAATATGCCAGTAATTTATTAATTAGAAAGAGTCGAGACTCCACGAGGGTGGGAGAGCCTATTCCTTGAGCCTTATGACAATAGACCAAAGATGTCCCATTGTGGAGTTTGAAACTAGGTGAAGGGGATAACATACCATTGTGGCAACTACTTGGACATCCCATTGTAACCGTTTTTAATCTTATAATAATACTTTTTATAATAGTCTCTCTTTTAAAGAAACCTTAAATACCCCCTCTAATATTTATTTTAAAAATACCTATACTTTTTTGAATTACTCTTTTATTTTTAAGACCCTTTATATATATATAACCTTCATCATCATTATTTTATCAATTGGGGTTATCTGGGGTGGTTGGACAAAATGGTTGTTATCTTTTCCAACCACATCCTATTCGTTGTAAGTGACATGATTTACATGATGATGAAAAATGTTGACGCAATGGCTACGTACATATGAATATTTTTGTATTGACCCTCACTCTCACTCTTGAGTTAAGAGAAAGAATGATTTTACACACATATACACATAAACATATTATATCATGATATAACTTTATCAAAAATAAAAACTACATTATGTATGCTCTAAATTTATTAAAACTAAAATAAAATACCCTTGCTGACTAAAGAATGCGACATTTTCAATGTATGATATGGTTTTCTATAAAAGACATAGTCCACACTCATTATCCGGCAGACAGAATTTACAAAGGTGCCATTTATGGTCCAAAATAAGATCTAGGTAGCTTACAATCGAAAATTTGAATGGAAAGCGATGGTTGATCCCAAATTTTCCTAAATTGATATCCGTGTAGCGTAAGTTAACGATAAATTATTTGAATACATGTTGATTTGATTTATTATAATCCAAAGAGTCATTATTTTTTCACAGGGTTTCTCTATTGTAGCAACAATCTTGACTTGAAGAGGCCACAATAATGTGTTTGTACATAATAATTTGGATTTGGTGGCATTACCTCACTGTTGATTAAGCAACATGAGCCAAGGAAAACAAAAAATCCTTAAGTTATATTTAGGAGTCCTTAAGTTTGCTATAAATATTGGTTTCTGCTTGTATGGCAGTCACAATTTCTAGAAACATCGATGTCGATTGCTTTGTTGGAATATTACAAGTAGAAACATCAAGAGTTTTTTGGTGGGTGTGGGGTTCAACTCGTATAGTTCTAATTGTATAATGCGATTGTATAACTTGTAAGGCGATTACATTGTCTATCATACAACTTGAAGTTATCAACATTAATTCAGGTTCTATGAGGTGTCAAACATCCACAACCTTCAGATTTGATCGACTGTAGGGAACATTTTTGTATCATTTTGTGTAATTATCCCCCCAAAACGCTACCTCACGAACCTCCTTTTCTCTTTCCCTTTTGAGGAGTGAACACTGTAAGTTTTTAGGCTTCTATTCATGAATGGTATCATTGTAATCACTTTCTCATTCACGAAAGAGATATTGAGCCCTATACAACTACGATCGGAACAATGGTTGGCTTTCTACTGGTGTATACATGTCCAGGTTAGGGTTTCCCTTTTTTATTTGTTGCAAAACCTTTAATATTGCTTATAAAGATAAATTTACAATAGCCACGACTTATGTTCATATATATATATATATATATATTCAAAGGGTTCAATATGTTAATTTTCTTTTTTTTCCTCTTAGATTTGTGCTAACCTTCCTCGGTATTCCTCTCTGGGGTTTTTACAGAGTACCTAAGAGAGATTATTAGAGCAAAGTTCCTCCAAGCTAGCAAGAACTACATGAATTCGCAAACTGGGTAAGTTTTTCCATTACAAGGATTACAGTATCCTTGCAAATTTCAAATTAAAGTAAATAAATCTTGTTCTCGTTTGCTCAATAAAGCGATATGCTAATGGCTACAGGAATAAAAAAAATGGCAGCACAGGCTTGCTATAACCCAGGTAGAGTTTCTCCCGCTGATAAGCATATTTCATTGTTTGCACGTTACATTTTTTTTTTCCCTTTTGCATCCTAAAGGAAGTGTTTCTAACCCTTCTCTTCGTCAGCACACAAGTATTATACCGCTCTAGATCCATGTTATCAAAGTGCTCATTTGGTTGATACCATTAACGTCCAGTCTACTCAAATTCTTAGCTATTTTTCCTTTTGCTTCTAGGTTCTACAACCATGAAGAAGCCAGAACCCATTAAAATCATTTGTTATTGGCATTGTTTTTAGTGTACTAAAACCCTAGGAAATAAAATATTCTATTGGATCGGTACACAAATCCCTTTGAACTCGGCCGTTGTCAAAAGACAAACGCGGACGCCTTTTTCGTGAGTGGCGGGTTACCAGCGTGGTACTTGCCAACAACTTTAAAGGCGTCTAGTCACATCCATCCATTTCAACATTGGAAATTGAAATCCACGTTATGTTTCCACCAAGGCCAACTAAACTATTCTATTGTTAGAAAAATTGGAATCTGCCCACAGCGTTCATTTAAGAAAACAATAGTGTAATCTGCCCACAACATCCATTTAAATAAACAATATCTGTCTGTCTCAGCGATCATCAAATAAGTCCAAAAGACTGGTTTCTTTCTACTCTTAAAACCGGCTATCCCACCATAACAATCGACAATGTAAAACAATATTATAATGTAAAACAGTGCATGGTATCACACCATTTGTGCAAAACAGGTGAATCAAGCATTTTTTAAATAAAATAAATTAGCATATATTTATTTTAAATAAAGATTTAATATGATCTAATTTTTTCATTTGTAAATTTTAGCCAACTATATTGCTACTGCGACGCTGTTAGTACATACCAAATTTCTCGAACGAATGCACCCTCTGACGAGTTTTCCCGTCATTTATATGCGGCTCTATAGCGCACTTTCTTCTATGTGCGCTGACGCAAAAATGTGTGCCGGATTTTATATTACGAGGGGAAGTTGGTTTATGGCATTCAGTGGGTTGAAGCTGACACGGCAGGCAACGTGGATTACATCTTCAAAATTTAGTTACTAAAATAAATTGCTGCTGCTCTGGAAAGGCGATGTGCAGATTGATTTTCTTATAATTGGTGTACAAGACTTTTTTGTTTTGTTTGTGGCATGAGGGACTTACTTTTTTGTAATAATTTGATTAATAGAAGTGTTTATCATTTTTATTATGAGATTAAATAGAAATTGTATTTTTTCATATGATTTTGATAATTTAGTTTTGTATCAATATTCAAAACAAAAGTATGTAGGAGGAACATTAATCCTTGAATGATTTTGATGGCTTAGATGTTCTCAGATTGTGGTTTCTTAAACCATAGTCTAGTCCCACAAGTTATGGACATTCTAGCAAACAAAAGAAAATTATTGTATATAAATCTATATTTTAATTTTTTTTTATTGAAAAATATTTTTTGATTATACCTTTCTTCTCTTCTTTTTAAACTTGTGGGACCATAGTAACTTATGATAATCACGAGACGAGATGTCCAAGATTTGAATGGTGTACTAACTACTTATTCAAAGTGGAGTTTTCAAATTCATGAATTTTATTCATTCCCCTTAACGGGGCTTTAATTGTGGCTACACATTCAAGACATTCCTATATTTTTCGGTATCCAGAGTAGCTTGGAGAATTATCTCCTTAACTTTCACATCTTGACATCGCTTCATTATCTTCTATAAATCAATGTTTTATTGATTTTTCTACTCTCCATTCCTCTTCATCATCCAACGATTATTGTTTAAATGGTTTCCATCTCTTGGTTTTTGGTTTACACCCTTTCTTCTTTCAAGATAAGCTCATGCTTGAGGATATGTATCCTCCAAATGTCTTACTTGTTAACATATATGGCACCAAAATGTTGGATTTTCATAAGCCATTTCTTGAATCCATCTACAACTTCCATTTGAACCTTATTTTCTTCTCATAATCTAGATCCGCAAATGTAGATATCGTTATAGATACAGTCATATGTTAAAAAAAAAAAACTTATTCCAATTTATCGAAAGTTTTTAAATATCTACACAAGGTATTTTTGATGCCTTCAAAAATTGATCTCTCTCAAAAATGCATTGGTGAAGTTGGGAGGCATACCCAAACAAGGATTTTGGCTATAGACATATTGGATGGGTTAAACTTTAGGAACCATGGGGTGATAGAAAAAACCATTCTTCCCCAAAGTAAGGGAACCTCATTGAAACTTTTCTAATACTTAAAAAGATTGTGAAATTCAATCGTAAAAATATTTTGGAAACAAGATATACTTCACAATCCTTTATCTTGTTTAAATGAATGCACAAGTACAATGTGATGTACGAGGATGGAAAGTACTAAGGAAACATATTACCTCCTTGGGTTCATAATATGAAATGAGGTTGAGAACTATCTCCTTTATTACTTCTAATATTGGAACCTCCTTTGATTTCTCCATAATATAAACACAGGGATGATGCATCAACAAAAATATAAGGGGATTTTCAATTCACCAACATCCCTAAAAGAGTGGCCTTTGGATGAGGAGGGTTTTTTATTGACCATCACTACTCCATGTAAGTGCGAAACCAATAGAGATTGATCATCAGGTTCTTTGCCATAAAATAGAAAGTGATGTTGGTCCATTGAGATTCCCTCCATGAGCTACATTTTGTACTTTAGGTTTACCATGTAATTAATATATTTCTCTCCCAAGAGTAAGGTTTTTCTTCTAAGAGGCTTGACCTTGAATCATGATTTCAGAGCTAGCTAAACCATAAAAACCCCCTCGTCAAATGAAGGCATTTTGAGTAATTTTTTCGTCAAACTCTTTTCTTGCAAAGATTTCATCAAAAGTTATTATGGTAAACATTTCATCAAATACTTTCCTAGCATCCTTGTGATGAGAGAGGAAATGGTACTCATGAATTACCCTATAAGGATTAAGAGCGACCCATTTTTTTATAACACTCCCAATGTTGTGGTCAAACATGACCCTCTTCTCTATTTTGACGATACGATAAATTCTTGTGTTGAATTTCTTAGAGATACTACCCTAAATCTATATCGTTAGCATGATTTAGCCCTGATACCTCAACTTATGTGCCCCTTACTACATTTTCCAAACCAAACCCTTGAAATTGAGTAGATAGTGGTAATAGTAGATTCAAATAGAGTCATTTATTCTCAAAATAAGGCTTATATGACATTGTTTCTATTTTTCATCAATGCTTCAAGGCATTTGGTTATTTCTATGGCAATGAATGCTTAATTTGAATCCCTGGAATTAGAGGTGTTACCCATAGAGGATAATACTACTAAATACACATTCATCTAGGCATGATGACGCTGGTTGGATGAGTTCTTCTGCTCGTTTTTTCGATTCAAACCAATTCTTCTAATTCTTCCTTCAAATACGTGATGATCCATCCATACATCACTCATGAGTTATTTCAAATGACTTTGACATCATATATCATCTCCTATTCCTTATACCTCAGTGTGCACTAGCAGATAGTATTCATGATCTTCATTTCAATTGATGTGTTATATGCTCATGTGTGGGTTTCTTGCTTAGACATCATGCCATGGTTTATTATCTAGTCTTAAACATAATAAACATAAGTTATGATCTAATAACATTTCTTAACAATACATCTTTTGGTATTTTGACTCATTATACCATGGGGAACATAATTTTCTTTAGATAAGTGTTGTCAATACTTTTTTCAAGTCATACTATCGAGGATCTAGTTGAATTAGCATGCTTCATATACTACTCATACTTAAAATTTTCCATTTGTCTCTTTTCACTCACATATCATTTCATAAAAATGTATTATTCACACTCATGTTTGATTTATAATATGTCAAATGATACAAACAAGGTTCATTATCAGACGATTATATTTAGAATGTATGGAATATTTGAATATCCATCTTAAGATAAATAATATTTATATATAAATATTTGAATACAAAAGTGATATGATGATAATTACAAACACATCCCTATATATATAGCTAGGGAGTGATCTTTCATTGAGAGTCATGTCCTTTGAGACATGTCCTTGCATTAAAACTAATTATTAACTATTAATTATTATTATATTACTTTATGTTAATTATGTTCATAACATTACCTTCCCATTTTGAAATGTTTTATCCCGAAACATATTGATGGAAAGTTATGTTATTTTTTTCTTTGTCTTGTGATCTATTTGCATCTTTCGGAATTCTTGGAACTTTTATCTTCATTGATACAGGACGATAATAACTTCTAATTGTTGTACAATATTGTTGTAATGTGAAATGATTCAACCATCCTAAATCATTTTTTTGTAAAACCTTTTGATTATTTGATAGGTGGGATGAATTGTTATTGTAAGAATTAATTGTACTCACATCAACATTATTCAAAACATAATTTTTTTTCATCTTGAGTGATGTGTATAGGTTGATTGGTTGAAATGTCTGCTCTTATGATTTGGATGTTGATTAAAGAGTTCACATGACCTGATTTTCTATTATTATATTTGTAGCAATTTATCAATTTTCTTTAAGTATATGATTACCTACACACATATGTTCCTTGGTAGATTGTGAAATTTTCACTTTGAATTTTTGTTGTTGTTTGTACTATAGAATTTGAGTATGCCTTCACTGCAAATGGTTTTTTATTTTTATGAATTGTGAGGTTGATGGATTCTATATTTGTTCCTTTCTCCTCAATTCGGACAATTTTACTTGAAAATATTGATGCCTCTATCTTGATAAGTTGTTCTATTTTTTTTTCTAATTATTGCTTTGTATCCTTGGACTTCTTGACTTTTGCAAGTAATTTATGATCACGACCTTTTAAGTGATAAATTTATTTATTTTTATCTAAGATAGTTTCATCAATTTATTTTTGCATTCTTGATATTAACTTTTGATTTTCCTGACTGATTTATTTTTGCATTCTTGATATTGACTTTTGATTTTAGATTATGGTACTATGAAATTTTTTTTTCTATGTTTAATATGAAAGCACCTAGTTTTTCGAACCAGGGTAAACTAAGAATTATCTTTGTTTTTGTTTTAAAACATGGTTACAACACTAAATTGAGATATACATACATAATCATCAATTGTTACTTGTAAGTCTTAACTTCATATTTTTTTTCTTATGAAAAATATCTTCTCTTTCACCTATATTTGATTCTTGAATTGATAATTGATTTTCCAAATTAATATTGATGTAATTTTTTTGTTGCTTAAGTTGATATTGATATTAATCTTTTTTTCCTTGGATACTCCCTTCTACGGTAAACAATTGACGATTTATAATTGGACAACTCATATAGAATATTCTTCCTTCTTTCATTTTCAAATTATCATTTTTCTCTTTTCGAGATGAGCTTGAGGTTTAAAAGTAGCTTTTTTTTACTATGTTGAATCAGTAATTCCCTAAAGTAATCTAGGAAAGGCCCAAGATCAAACCTAGCAACTTTCACTATAACACCAAGAGTATATACAATAGCATGTAAGTAAATATGCTAGTAATTTATTAATTAGCAAGAATCAAGACTCCACGAGGGTGGGAGAGCCTATTCCTTGAGCCTTATCACGACAGGCCAAACGTTTCCCCCTGTGGAATTTGAAACTAAGTGGAGGATATAACATACCATTATGGCAACTACTTGGATATCCTATTACAACCATTCTTAATCTTATAATAATATTTTTTATAATAGTATCTATTTTAAAGAAACCTCAAATACCCCTTATTTTAAAAATACCTATACTTTTTTTAATTTCTCTTTTATTTTTAACACCCTTCATATATATATATTCAAAATACATATAAAGTACCTTTACTATCAATTGGAATATTCTCTCTCTCTCTCTTTATATATATATATATATATATATGATCATTATCATTATTTTATCAATTAGGGTTATTTGGGGTGGTTGGACAGAATGGTCATTATCTCTGCTACCCACTTCAATGTAAGTGACACGATGCTAAAAACTAGCAATTGCACCATATGTTGCGAAGGAAAGCATTGTATATTTATGACATGAATACTAATATGGTGGTTTTTTCTTATTTTTAGTATTAGGTGGTGTAAATATATTAGTATAATTGCTTCAGCTACATCTTGGGTGAAGCTCCACCTGGTCTTGATTGCTGACTACGACCTGCGGATCTGTGTATGTGTAGGATTGAGCAACAAAAACTTCCATCCCACGAGCTACAAACAACCTCACAGATGATGCATCCGCATCAAGACTGCCACTTGAAAATCCCTGCAAGTTCAGGTAAAATCGCATATTAAATTGCAAAAATAGGGGTCCTTTCAGACCAATTGTCAGTTCATTACAACAAAGGATTACTAGACACACAACAATAGAGAGGCTGCACAGAGGAGGAGAGAGGAAGGTGAACCAAGCAAGCATATTCACCCAGGGAGGGCCTCTATGGATGCCCATTGGCATAAAGGCCAGTACCTCATGAATGGCAGCCCCAGTACTTCCTAAGACTATCTTATGACATGATCTCTTCCACGGGCTATAAGATCAACCAGCTTCTTTCAATGTAATGAGTAAAAACAATAGAACTGTGAACTCATATACATTTAATAACCATAAGGTCATATCAATAAAACCCAAATTCCGGAGGATTTTTTCATAAAAATAATTGCATTCAATGTTGTAAAGATTACTATATACTGGGTCAATGACGTTTCGTGCACAGAGGGCTTAATGAATTAAATTTTAATCATCCAATCATATTAAATTAGTAAATCAAAAAACCCAATCACATTAAATTGTATAAACTTAAATATGACCTCGTAAGTAGATCCTGATTCAATCATATTAAACTGATTGAACTGAAAATGAATACTGCTTAAACCTGAATACTGCTTAAACGGAATATTGCATAAAGTAAAATGAAATCAGAAGTAAACATTATTTGTTGAGCTGCGATAAGTCAACATTAATCAAATTAAATTGAATATTAATTAAGAAAATAATCGAAAGGTGAGAATAATATTATTCAGATAAAAATAGTATTTTAGTTAGATAAGTTAGTTTGTTGGAATTAGTGTTGAAATGTTGTGAATTGATGTAGGAAAATTTTGGTGTCAAATCTTTGCATTGCACATGGTGTTTGTCGGGCTGCACTTATTGTGCTTCCAGATTCAAAAAGGCGATTAATATAAAATCATGACCATCCACTTGACAATTTAAGTGACATCTTCACAATGAGAGAAAATGTCCAAATTTGTGAAATATGTCAACCATTAATAATTACTAGTTAAATTAATTAACATTTAAATTGTCAATCCTTCTCTAACTACAACTATAATTGACGCTTGAGTTTTCAATTCAATTCCCAATATTCATAATAAACATTTAACAAGCCTTCTATAATTAGTTGTTGTATCAATTTACATTTAAATTAGTTTAATCCCTTCAAATCATTATTAACGAGAATGATGTCATTATCATCATTCGCAAAGGAAAGGCTAGTGATGAGTAATTACTATTGGTTGCATATTTCAAGTCGAGCTTGAAGCTTTGATCATGAAACCTGGTAAAATTGGGTGTTTAAAGCCGAACAGATTTTTCACTGTAAGTCAAAAGAATCTGTTCACTGTAAGTCAAAAGGATTCACAAATACCTAGACACTGGCAATCACTTCAAGCAGCTTTGCAAATTTGTTTGGCAACTAGCTCCCCTGCCTGCGGACAGAACCTCAAGGCTCAAAACGAAATATAGAGTAGCTTAAAAAAGGAGAGAACAAGCCTAAGTTCAGAAAACGTCCTCAATGCTAAAAACGAAATGTAAAGTAGCTGAAAAAAGGAGAGAACAGGCCAGAGTTGAGCAAACGCCCTGAAATGTTCAAAACGAAATGTAGAGTAGTGAACTGAAACTGAATACTGCTTAAACGGAATATTGCATAAAGTAATAAAAAAACTAGTAAAATACTTAAGTTTACGAGCTCATAAGCCAAACACTAATCAAATTAAATTTGAATATTAAATTAAAAAATAACTTATGTAGAAATAATGATTATTCAGAGAAATGAAGTATTTTAGTTAGATAATAGTTTGTTGGGAGAATGGCCGAAGTGTTTGAAAATGTTGTGAATTGATGTAGGTGCCTTGTGTCAAATCTTGCATTGCACATGGTGTTTGTTTAGTCATAATTATTATCCTTCCAGATTCAAAAGGGTTAAGAGAAAATCATTGAACCATCCACTTAACCATTTATGATATCCTTCA